>VWZV01017094.1:121311-168286 GCA_013397155.1 Irena cyanogastra | reverse complement strand
GGTCGGGCTCTGCTCCAGGGAACAGGGACAGGAGGAGAGGGAACGGCCTCAGGCTGGGCCAGGGCAGGCTCAGGGTGGATATTTGGGAAAATTCCTTCATGGAAAGGGCTGTCCAGCCCTGGCACAGCTGCCCAGGACAGGGGTGGAGTCCCCACCCCTGCAGGGATTTAAATCCCTGGGGACATGGGGCAGAGGTGGCCTTGGCAGTGCTGGGATCAGTTCCACTTGCTGGCCTGAAAGGGCTTTTGCAACCTAAACAATTCCATGATTCCCACAGCTGGACCAGCTGCAGCATCCACCTGGCTGTGCCTGTTGCTGGGAATTTTGACTGGGATGTTCCAGTGGAGGTCACCACAAGTGCTGCAGGCCAAAGCTGAGCTGGGACACACCGGTGTCCTCCTGGCAGCTGCTGGCCTGGAAGCTGTGTGTGCAGAATCTGACTGGATTTATGGGGGTTTGATGCCTCTTGGTTGTTTTGAAAGCAAAGCTTTTGATTGCAAATTATCTTTCTCTGTGAGAAGCTGTTGCTGTCCATTTCTCGTTGCCTTTTCATCCTGGAATTTTTATATCTATAAATGATTTTATATATTTATAAAAAGGAAGAAACCCCAGATCTCTGTGCAGCCACATCCCAGCTTCAAAAACTTTTTGAAAGAGAATTTTCAATGTGAGTTGTGAATTTTATGTGAGTTACTTATTTGATGTGAGTTACTTTAAAGGTCCCTTCCAACTCAAACTGCTGTGATTCCAGGGATGCCTCACCCCAAATCACAGATCCTTGGTTCAAACAAGCCCAGGGAATGCAGGAGAGCTCTCTGTGGTCCAGGCAAAGCCAGAGCAGGTTCATACCCAGGGAAATGCTGCAAGTCCAGTGCCCACCCGTACACTGTACAAATTTAACTGGTTGGAAAAGTGGAGGGATTTATTTAGCACATGAGTCCTCTGGGCTGAGGGGATGGATTAAGGAGGTGCAGGTTCACTGCTCCCTTCCCTGGCTTAGGCTGGAAAAAACAGAATTGTTGTGACTGGAGGAGCTCAAACTTCCTTGTGTGTCTGGGCTGGAGAGATAATGAGTCATGTGTGGCCATGGCTGAGCAGCTCTCCACAATCCCAGCTCATTATCTAAATGTCTGATTTGGCTCCTGAGCCCTGAGTTTCCAGGATTTCATTTTCTTTCCTGGGATTTCATTACCTTCCTCAGGCTGAGCTGATCTTTTGACAGGGAAAGCACTCGGATTTCCAAGGTGTGGATAGGAAAGAGTGCTTCGGGCTGGGGATCAAGGAGATTTTTGTGTGCCTGACTTCCTTTCATCCAGGGCCTCTCCAGGAGCTGCTCGGTGCTCCGTGGCCGTGAATGCCAATGGACCCTGTGTATAGACACATTCCTGCAGTGCTGCAGCCTTGGCAGAGACGCTGGGAGCCCAGGAGAAAGCAGACACCAAAGGTCATGTCTGTTTAGTTTAGGTCTGCTCAATTCTTCTTTTGAAGAGCTGTAACTGTAGCTGAATGGGCAAAAGTGCCAGAAATGGAGAGTTCCCAGGCAGGAATGTCAGTGCTGGGGCCCGAGGAGCTGGGAATCCTCGGAGGTGTGGGTTTTTCTCTTTCACAGCTGCATCACTTCTAAATTCAAACCTGGGAGAGCTCAGGTGACAAGGTCAGTCCTCCTGCTGCTCCCCCTCTGCTGATTTAAGTGTGACCTGAGCGCTTCCCAAGCAGTGCTCCTGCTGCCTCCCTGCCCTTTGAGAGGGAAAACCACCACACAGGAAGCCTTTTCCTTGGTAAATAACATTTGTGGCCTTTGAAGTCCCTGATAGCCTGGGAAAGCCTTTGAAGGCTCAAGGTGTCCGGTGGGGAAGGGCCTGGAGGGCCCATTCACATGGAGATGAAATTCCTCACATAGCTGAGCACGGGCAGTTTCCGAGGTGTCTTATCTTGGGGAGTGTCAGGCTGAGGAGAAAAGCTGCTGGATAACAGCAGCTCTTCCTGCTCCTTGGGATCTGTGTGCAGGGTTTCATACCTTGGCCGGGAGTTGCAGGAAATGCATCTCACCCCGCTGGAAAACTGACTTGGAATTAGTAGCAATTAGTAAATCAGTCTTACCTCTTTTTCTCTTTCTTCTTTTAAATAAAATATTTCTGAATATCTGTTTCTGCATTTAGGGAGCTCTGCTCGTGCTCACCTCATTTGTATTCGTTGCTGCTATTGAATATGGATGTGAATTATGGAGATCATTCACTCAGTTCTCCCAGCAAGTTGTGGCTTGTAAGATTTCCCTGCTTTGTGACTTGCCTGGGGCTGAGGGAATAATTCCTTATCTCTGTTCCCCAGGAGCCCTGTGGCTGCTTATCAGGGAGCTGGGAATCCCCTGCTCTCTCAGTTCTAAGGGCTCTGGGCAAGGCTGCTCCTGCAGCTCCTTTGGGGAACTGATTTATTGGGAAAAACCTTCAGTTTATGCTGCTCCAAAGAGGCTTTGCTGGTAGCAAACCTGCAAAAGTAGCACTGGAGAACAAATCCCGAGGAAAACCACAACCCCTGGGACATGGGAGTGCCCAGCATCTCTGGATTGCAGAGTCACAGAATCCCAGGATGGTTTGGGTTTGCTGGACCTTCAATCCCATTTTATCCCATGGCAGGGACACCTCCCACCATCCCAGGCTGCTCCCAGCCCGTCCGTGTTCCAGGGACCCAGGGGCAGCCACAAAGTTTCTGTTCTGATCCAGCAAACTTGGGTTTGACGGGTTGGACAGGTTCATTTTTATGAAAAAGAAAAAAGAGAAACCTGTAGTACTGAAAAAAATGTCTTTGAAACAACAGAAATATGGGTGTGCAGCTGCAACAGGATGTCTGGAAACTCCCACTGTAAATCAGGATGGAATTGATGCCCCGGGGCTTCAAGGGATTTTGGTCTTGATAAAGCTTAAAGTCAAATATAAGAAAGAAAAACCTTTCCCAAGGGGAGTGGGCTTCCAGTAGGCTGTGGGGTTATTTAAATATACAATTATTCTGCATATAAAAGCTGCTGGAATGTTCTAATAAGCTTTGGGAAATAAGAACTATCAAAGAAATAGTAATTAAAAGTCCCTGTGTCACTCAAATTCATTAAACTGGTGCCATCGAGGTCAGGAAAGAGGGAGACAGAAAAGAAAAAAACCGCGCTGCAATAACTACCTATTTATAATCCTGAGTGTATATGTGGTGTTGTGCAGGTTCTGGCTGTTCCAGTTGGAAAAGCTGGGTCTGTCCATGATAAATTAGCTTGTTTATTCCTGCCCCGCAGTCGCTTAGGGTAATGAAGCAGAAGCCCTTTGTGTGTGCTCGCTGGGAAGTGCTGGCTGGCTCCGGAGGGGGTAATTGAGTAGAAAAGCAGAATGCTCCCGGTGCCGGGAGAAGTTAAATCCCCCCGAGGTCAGGGGGATTCAGCCTTTAATCAGTGTGGACACAATGCAATTGAGAGTTTCCAAAGGGCTTGTTTATGGTGCTGGAGCAAGGGTCGGTGGTTAATGGGAGTGCTGGAGGTGCTGGGATGAGAAGGTGCAGGATGTGATTCCCAAGGTGAGGGCTGCTGGGCAGCTGATAGGGGATGGAAATCCTGGAAGTTGAGTGCAGGAGGAAGCAAGTGTTTGAGAATTCATCACAGGAGCTTTTTGAAGATCTGCTTAATTTACTGAAATTAAAATACTGCATGATGTACTCTTACCCAAACTTAGCTGTATGTAATATCCCCCAAAAATGCTAAAAATTTGAGCTCACTTGTCTCAGTGATTTTTTTTAACCTAAAGATTTAAGTTTAAAACAGAGAAGCAGTGTGGTTTATATTGCTTTGAGGAGTAGCTCCTGAGGGAAGCCCCTTGGACCTTGTTTCCTGCTGTCCTGGTGGGATCAGGCCCTGAGCAGCCTGCCCTGACCTCCTGGCTGAATGGAAAGGTGAAATGCTGTGCAGGAGTTGTTCCAGGCAGTGAGACACAGCTGAGGTGGCCCTGGCAGTCCATGGGAAGCCCTCCCTGGGCAGTGGTGGCCACGCTGGTGAAGGTGTCCAGCTTTCCAAGCACTGGTGGGCTAAAACCATCCCGGGGGGCAGCAGGATCTGCTCTGCCCCTGTAATCTGGGATACACCTGGGATTTCTGCAGTGAGCTGGGCACCTTTGGAGGAGATGCAGAGGCAGAAATTTAGGGGAAATTTAGATTAGATATTGGGAAGGAATTGTTCCCTGACAGAGCGGGCAGACCCTGGCACAGGGTGCCCAGAGCAGCTGTGGCTGCCCCTGGATCCCTGGCAGTGCCCAAGGCCAGGCTGGACACTGGGGCTGGGAGCAGCCTGGGACAGTGGGAGGTGTCCCTGCCATGGCAGGGGATTGGAATGAGACAAACTTGAAGGTGTCTTTCAGTCTGTGATCCTGTGGCAGCTCCAGCACCTCCTGCCCATGGCTTTTGGCACTGGGCACTGCTGGTGTCCAACCCCCTGGCACAAGGGATCTCTGCCCCATAGCTGCTGCCAGCCCCTGGGACCAAGACTCCCTCCTGGGGGCTCCTGGCTGAGCTGGCTCCCAGGGAGCTGCACTCCACTGGCTCCTGCTTCCCCTGCAAGCTCTGCTCCCCTCTAACTCCAAGTGGTACCTGCATTCCTGCAGTTCTCATGGCAGCGAGCAGCCTGGAGCACGAGGCTGGTGCCCACAGAGCTGTTCAATTGTTTACAGGCTGACAGAGATCCTGGGATCTGCTGCACCCCGGGCTGGGGGGAGAGGGGCTGGGGCAGCCCTTGGCACCGCAGCACAGCCCAAATCCCTCGGCGCGAGCTTTGTTTTGCATAGCACTTTGTAATGCTGTTGGCTGAGTTGGCTGCAGCTCCACAAAGCTTTTTTTTTCCACTTGGTTCAACACTAGCTTGGATTTAATGGGCCAGGAGCCAAATCAGTAATGGAAGCCAAGTGCCGACGTTTGTTTGGTGCGCGATTCCCGACGAGGAATATGTATAGTAATTGTCTCATGCTCCTCAAAGCTGTAACTTTGGCAGAGGGGAGGCTGCAGGGAGCGTGCCAAGTGTTTAAAATCATAATCAGGCAGTGATGAAAACATGTATTTATGGCTATAATGAGTTGCATCAAAGCAAGAAACATTCGGCTTCTCTGTAGAGGGAGCGCTGTCTCTTAATTCAGAAATGCCTTCAAAATCACCCAGAATGTGTCAGAGTTAAAGAGCTCAGAGAACTCGGCTGAAATGCCTGGCTTATTTCACAGCAATAGTCCTGATATTCCCTTCCAGCTGCAGTTCTAGCTGTGGTTACTGGGCTCTGCATCGAGGCACGGCAGAGAAGTCAACATTTATTG
Organism: Irena cyanogastra; assembly: GCA_013397155.1. Classification (NCBI taxonomy): domain Eukaryota; kingdom Metazoa; phylum Chordata; class Aves; order Passeriformes; family Irenidae; genus Irena; species Irena cyanogastra. Next base: position 162,962 of record VWZV01017094.1, on the reverse strand, counting down.
CAGTGTTTTATGCACTGTGGGCACGTTGTGAGTGTTCTGTAACCTGAATGCTTTGTTTTATTCTACTTTGCTCTTTCTTGATGCAGTATTTAGGTTGGGTATTGGGAAAGGTTCTTTCCCCAGAGGGTGCTGGGCACTGCCCAGGCTCCCCAGGGAATGGGCACAGCCCCGAGGCTGCCAGAGCAGCTCCAGGAGCCTTTGGACAGCACTGCCAGGGATGCCCAGGGTGGGATTGTTGAGGTGTCTGTGCAAGGCCAGGGGCTGGATCAATGATCCCTGTGAGTCCCTTCCAACTCAGGATATGTCCTGATTCTGATATCGAGAACTTGTTTGGTTTTGGGGTTGCTTTAATGGCTGAGTGTTGTGTGATTCCTGCGTGCAGCAAGGGTTTGGGATGCAGCAGTGCAACAATGCATCCCAGAGAGCTGGGATGAATCTGGAAGTCCTCTGGAATCCTTTCAGTGAGAAAAGCCCTCTAAGGTCAGCCAGTCCAACCATTAACCCACCTGCTCGTGCCAGTCTCCTGGAGCCCACCCTAATCCCAGCACCCCTGTGCCTTTGGAGCAGGAAGAAACTCAGTGCCGTGAAAAAATGGAAAAAATGCAGTTTATAAACATTTGGCTTTTGAGTAACTTCCTCCCGCCTGGCGTTGAGTCACCGCTCCCTGCCCGTGGGAAGCCGTGTGGATGTCACCCTGTGCCGAGGTGGCACGCTGGGCAAGGTGCTCCACAGGGCTCCTGGCTGCCATCCCAAACGGCTCCAGAGCTGCTGGGATGATCCTGCTGTGCCCAAATTACAAGGGAGCCAGGGCTGAATCATCTGGGTGTAGCAGTGCGGGGCTGGGGGCAGCAGGAGGGTGAAGCTCACTCTGGGGTTGTTTTCCTCTTTGGAATATTGGGAGTTTGTAGGGTGGTGTTATTGCTGCTGGAGTTTTTGGAGGGGCTGTGATCTGTAAGGGAAATCCTGGATGATCAGAATGAGGATGGTGAGAACATGAAAATCACCTTCTGCAGAGTCTCATTTCCCACGCCACTCACTGCCCTGGAGGAAAATCTTCCTGCCCGAGGAGATGTGTTTTGCATGGTGCAAATCTCCGTGGTAAATCCTGCCCTGCACTGCAGGACCACGAGGTCTGGGATTAGTTTATCCATCCAGGTTTCTCTGGCACATGCTTTTTGTGTGGATTTGCTTGAGTGAGCACAGGGAAAGGAAAATATTTCAGTATATCAGGATGATTTTGTGTGACCGAGGTATCTGAGACTGAACCAGCAGATCCCAGCTCTTCAATTAATCCTAATTTGATCCCACTACAAAGTCAGTAATACATCTGTGGATGTAATAAACTTAATTACTTGACTGTGAGATCAAAGAGCTGTGAAGGAGCAGCACTGGGTGCATTTGTTTTAAATTGCCTTCAAAGAGCCGAGCGGGGAGCTGCGAGTTTTGGTGGGGAAACCGCTGCATCAGATGTCTGCAGATGCTACAAGTGTGGTTCTCTTGCATTGCCAGCTCCCAGCCCCACGACAGCTGTTCCCTACATGTCAGTGAAGTGCATTGACGTGAGGAAGAACCACCACAAAACCAAGTGGCTGATGCCTTGGGGACCCAACCACTGCAAGAAGCTGAAGGACTTTGACGAGGCCGTGAGCCGGCAGATCGAGGCCAACGACATCGTGTTCGCCGTGCACATCCCGCTGCCCAGCAAGGAGATGAGCCCCTGGTTCCAGTTCATGCTCTTCATCATGCAGCTGGACATCGCCTTCAAGATGGACAACGACCTCAGTAAGTGACTGGCAGAGGGTGCAGAGGGAGAGGAGCTGCTGCCTGGCTCTCGTTTCCCACTGTGCCTCCCCTAAAGGGCTTTTTACCTTGTGCTGTGAGTTGTGTTGGTGCCACACAGTGAGGTGGTGCTGGAGCACTTCCTCAATCTGGAAATTGGTGATCCTGGAGTGGTTTGGGTTGGGAGGGACCTCAAAGGGCAGGGACACCTTCCACAGTCCCAGGCTGCTCCAACCTGGCCTTGGGCACTACAGGGGCAGCCACAGCTGCTCTGGGCACCCTGTGCCAAGGTATGCCCACCCTCACAGCCAGGAATTCCTTCTGTGAAGGAATATATCTAATTTCCCCTGTCTGTGTTTGAAGCTATTATATAAATACTAAGTAAATATATAACATCCTTCCCTCCTCACACAAAACACACAACTCCCCCCAAACTCAAAAATAATCCTGCACTAAAACCTGCAAAAGTATGTTGAGAAGAGCAAGGGCAGGACTGCCCTGGCCCTCCCTGGAAGCTGGAAGGGAAGTTGTCCGTGTGTTTGCATGTTTTAAAGTGTTTGGGGGAAATCCCTCTCTAACTGAAAGCTACAGTGAATAAACAATTTGCTTTCCAGACTGGTTGAGCTGGGGTGTGTGGAGCTCCTGCCCTGGCTCCAGCCTGGCTGTGGGGCTGGCTCCATGCTCAGGGAACCGTGGGGTGGAATCACTTCAGGGAGTTAGTTGGGGTTAGGAGCTTTTTTAGCCATCTTTGTGTCCTTGACCCCCTTCCTGCTCAGCGTGGAACTGTTCCTCCAGCTATTTATCCCAGAATCCCGGACTGGTCTGGGTTGGGAAGGACCTCAGAGCCCCAGTCCCACCCCTGCCATGGGCAGGGACAGCTTCCACTGTCCCAGGCTGCTCCAAGCCCCGTCCAACCTTCAGCACTTGCAGAGATGAAGCAGGGATGATTTAATGCATTACCATTAAGATAAGTTAGAAATGAGATTGTAGAAAGCTTTCACCTGTGTTCTTATCCCTGTAATTATCTCTGAAATACAGAGAGAGCAGCTTTGTGCCTTTGTTAAGGCCTCACCTCCTTCCACTTGGATAGATGATTGCATTAGGGAAACAGCTCTTTATTCCAAGGATTTTCAAGTTGAACCACCATGCTGGAGTCAGGAGCTGGCCGAGCCCTTGGAGCAGGCTGCTGGAATGCTAACCCAGCTTCTGGCAGCATTTCTGCTGCAAGAGCAGAGCCTTGCTTCAGCTTTGTGCCCTTCAGTGACTGAGTCCTGCAAAGGTGGGAGGTTTTTTGAGATCTCAAAGCAGAAAAGCTCATCTTGGGCCACCCCCTGGGTAATAAAAAGGAGGTTTGGGGATTGTCCAACACTTTGTACCAAGCTGAAGGCAGGTGTTGATTAAGTGTAGAACCTCAGGAACTAGTAACACATTTCTTGCTTGCTAGATTGTGTTGTTACAGCTGTTAAAGAAAGAAACAGAAGACTTGTTAAGCTGAATTAATTGCAGGTGTGTGTCTGTCTCCTGCTGTTAAATGAAAGGGCCTCATTGATCAGGTGATTGAGATCAGCTCCTCTAAAGGGACAGTGATAAGGATGTGAAATAACCTCAGTTCTTCTTTTAAAGCAACAATTCAAGTTGCTTGTCTCTGGGGCTCTGAGCCCTCCAGGCCTCCTCCTGCTGTGGCCGATGCCAGCAGGGGCTGGTGCCAAACCAGGGCCACTCCTGGAAGGCACCACAGCTGCTGAAGCCTCCAGTCACTGTCCTGAAAGCTGCCTTGGAGCTGCCTCAGATCATCCAGGAAAGCAGCACTGCTGGAGCTGCACAGGATTTACCCTCCTGCAGAAGCTGCTGCCTGGGGCACACCCTGCTCTCCTGGCTCCTGTAGCTCCAGTGCAGGCTCTGAAGGTGCTGGGCAGGGTCCTGGGCTCTGCCAGTTCCCCTTGGCCTTCACCAGGGAGGTTTCTGAGCCACATCAGCTGTCTCCTGCTTTTTTCCTCAAAGGCCCTTGGTTGTCCTCCTTCCCTGCAACTCCTAAGCAAGGCCAAGGCACAGAGTAAAACTGCATTTGGTTTTTTCAGGGTGCTGGGTGCCAAAACCCTCCTGGGGCAGGGGCAGCTGGGCTGTGCTTGTTGGGAAATGCTGGTGACTCACGGCTGACTCCTCATCCACAGAGAGCTGGAGTCACTTCTGTGTCAGCTCTCCCCATCCCCAGGCTGCTCCAAGCCCCGTCTTCCAGGACCTGTCAGCTCTCCTCATCCATCCAGAAAGGGTTTTTCTGGGACAGAGGGGAAGGGCAGCCCTGGTAAGGTGCCCTGAGAGAGCCTGGCAGGGGCTGAGCCTCCTGGAATACCCCATGGGATCTCACCTTTCAAAGCAGCAACCAGCCCTAATCACCTTCACCTTGGGAACTCCCCCTGGACTTCCAGTGGTTTTGAAACACAGATTTTTTGGAATGCAGGTGTTTAGAAGCTGAGCTACTTCCCTGTGTTTATCCTTCCCAGAAAGCTGGGAGAGACTCAGACTGTTCCTCTGAGGAAGAGGCTGTTTCTGTGCTGTCCCTTGCCTTCCTTGATGCATTGTGCACTCAATTATTAAAACCCCTTCCCAGAACTGGGAAAGGAGGAGGCCAGAGGAAGGAGATGGAGTTTCTTTGCAGCTGGAAAGCAACTGTGTACAGTGAGAGGGCAGAGTGCTGCAGCCTCCTTTTCTAATTCATCCAGCCTTGGGCTTTTTAGTAGGTTTTGTAATTTTAGGGAGCTGGTGAAGCATGGAAGTGTAATGGAAATAATTCCAGCATTTCTGCTTGCCTGCCATAGGCTTCTCCCCAGCCAGCTGTGTTAGTGTGCAGCTGGCACAGAGCCCCCTCCTGAAACAACTCCACTATTTTTAGGCCATTGTAATGTGAGTGAAGATATCCTGGGCAAGTATTATATTGTCCTATAAAGTGATTCATGGAAAAGCTCCTGGGCAGTAAAATGCCAGTGGGAAAAATGACACTGGTGGTGCTTGGAGCACGGGCAGGGAGTCCCTCAGTGGCGGGGTCACAGAGCTCAGGGCTGGGAAACCTCCAGGAGTGTGTCTGGTCCTCATTTGGGTTGGAAGGACCTCAAAGCCCCTCCAGTGCCACCCCTGCCATGGCAGAGACACCTTCCACTGTCCCAGGCTGCTCCAACCTGGCCTTGGGCACTGCCAGGGATCCAGGGACAGCCACAGCTGGAAAGGATTTATCCCTGAGCTCCAATCTGATCCTCTCAGTTTAAAGCTGTATAATGCTGTGCAGGAAAAGGGCACCCTCCCCTCCCCAGAAAATTGTCTATTCACCATCTGATTAATGTGAATAAGGCACGAATCTTAGGATTTGGTTCTCTGTCACTGTCCTCATTTGTTCCTCAGGGACAATGGGAGCTGCTGATGGAAGGCTGGCGTAGGATTATCATGGAATCATTTAGGTTGGAAAAGACCTTTAAGATGGAGTCCAACCACTAACACAGCTCTGCCATCAGTCTGCTGTGCTGAAATATATGGATATATGGATATATCTGTATTTTATGTTGACAGCCCTGAAGGGTCTTTGCACAAAACTCATTTCCAAGGGGAGGTGTCACCCCAGCGGAGAGGCTGATGGAATTCCAGAGGGAGCCTCTAATCCATTGGTCTGGAAAGGCACGCAGCAGTTCATCTTCTGCCTTCTGGTTTTCATACTCAATGGCAGCAGCAACATTTGGACTGCAAAGATGAAATACTGAAAGCTGTTTTTCTTGGATTTAATCCCAAGCATTCCAGTTGGTTTTATGGCTTCTGAAATGGAGTTCATGGTTCTTTTTAGCCGGGCCAAGTTCAACCTTATGTTCCCATTTATCTGTTTTGCTGGTCTCCTAAACAGCGGATCTGAGATGGCAAATTCGTGTTTCATGGAAACCCAGCTGCTGGCAGCTCTGGAAAGGGACTGCATATGGATCTGGATGGTAGGGATCACGGGCACCAGAAAATGCTCAGAAAAATCCTGAAGTGTCCACATCAGATGCACACCCCAGCCACCTCTGAAGGGTGCAAAAATAGAGCTGCAAACCACAGATCCCATCCACGCCCCTTCCCATCCGGTGGGATGAGTGTGCCACCACGTATTCCCAACAAAAATACAGCTGAAAAGATGGGTTCTGGAGCCATCTCCCAATACTGCATGGTGGATGGTTCTGGAGCCATCTCCCAATACTGCATGGTGGATGGTTCTGGAGCCATCTCCCAACACTGCATGGTGGATGGTTCTGGAGCCATCTCCCAACACTGCATGGTGGATGGTTCTGGAGCCATCTCCCACCACTTCTCCAAGGTGGATGGTTCTGGAGCCATCTCCCAACACTTCTCCAAGGTGGATGGTTCTGGAGCTTTTCTAGCAGCTGTGGCTGTCAGAGTTTGGTGCCCTACAAAAGGAGGCTGAGCTGTAACATGCACATGCTCATTTTGGAGCGTGTGCCTCGTTCAGAGCCTTCCCTGGGATCTGTGCTTGGTAAACAGGAGAGTTTCCCAGCTGGTGGAGCTGGTACAGACTTGCCTCAGGTTTTTAAACGTGTTGATGTTCCTTGGCAGCCTCGGCTGCAGCTCCAGTGCATGAACTTGCTCAGTCCTGGCTCCTCAGTGAGCCTGTTCCAGCCTGAATAAGCCTGCTCTAGCCTCCTTCCCTCCTAGCAGCAGGGACCCCCCGGCAGTGTCCTGCCAGGAGCACCTCTCCAAGCAGCTGCATCCCAGACTGTCACTGTCACACGTCCAGGAGGGGACGAGCTGCTGCTCCCACAGGGATGTGTGACCTTGCCAGGCCCTGAGCTCTGTGCGTGTCACTGGCGTGCGAGCTGGGGCGTCTGCAGAGGCAGGAACAAGTCAGGGCAGGTGTGGAGGAGCAGGGGAGGGCTCTAAAATATTCTGTAGGTGAGGAAGGGAGGCCTCCAAACCCTTCTGCAGAACAACTGAAGGTAAACAAGACGTATAGAAAACATCAATGCTGTTGTGTGTAGCTGGTTCTGAGGTTTTTTCCAGCTAGGCCAGCATAGCTCAGCTTCAGTTTGTTAATTATCTTCATAAAGGAACTTTGCGTCATGGTTTTTAATTACTCTAGGAACCTTCTGAGCGTCTTGTCTCCTTGCTGTTGCAGAGGAAAACGCAGAGATCACCCTGGATGTGTCGCTGGCCTATCGTGACGACATGTTCGATGACTGGGAGGAAATAGCACATGCCATAGAGATCAGGAAGCTGAAGTGCACCTTTGGCTCTCCAAAAGTAAGGAATTTGAATGACACTGGTGGTGGGGATGAGTGGGATTTATCCTCTTCCAATCACAGAACCATAGAATCGCCCTTTCCATGAAAACATTTTCCCCAATATCCAACCTAAACCTCCCCTGGCACAACCTGAGACCGTTTTCTCTTGTCCTGTCACTCTTTACCTGGGAGAAAAGGCCAATCCCTGCCTGGTTCTCACCTCCTATTAGGGAGCTGTAGAGGGTTCATCTTGGAAGGCTCCCATTAAAGCCTGAAATGTTTGACCTGTTTGAGGTCAAACCTGCTCAGTGATCCTAAACAATCAAAACCATGAGAAGTGTCCCTCAGCCACTGTCTCCCACCCAGACTCTGGGTGCTCCCAGTGCTCCCAGCTGGAGGGCTCTGGTGTGCTGGTGTGGTGTGGGGGGCTGAGGGCCGTGGTTCTGCTCCTGCCCTTCGCAGACCGTGGAGTCCGAGGGCCGTCACTACGACTGCGACTTCCTGCCCTTCATGGAGATCGGCAGCGTGGCACACAAGTACTACCTCATCAACATCCGCCTGCCCGTCAACGACAGGAAGGGCATCAACGTGGGCATCGGCGAGATCAAGGACATCCGCCTCGTGGTGAGCGACCTGGCCCTCCTCTGCCGCCCGGGGTCCGTGCCCGGGCTGCTGCAGCTCCTGCCCAGCTCCTCTGCCTCCAGCGGGACTGGCCTCCTCCCTGGGAATGCCCTGCTCTTCTGAGCAGCCCTCCCTAGGCCGCCAGAGCTGCCCTCTTCCCACGCCTCCGAGCTCCCTGTGTCCTCTGCTTCCCACCACAGTCTGCCTGGGATGCAGAGTCCTTTGTATGGACAGGAGCTAAGGAGGAACAGGAGGGTTCAGAGGGGGCCTGGTCTGTCCTGGAGCTGGCTGTGGCCGTGTCTGGGAAGGCTGTCAGTGATCCTCGCTGTGCCCGCCCTCGGGGCTTGGTGAACAGGGATGCTTTTCCCAGCGGGAGCCCTCCCACCAGGGCTGTGGTGGCTGCAGACAGCGGTGGGAGGACGCGTGGCTGGAGAAACACGTTAATGAGCCAATGCTCTTCCCACCAGGGTGACTTGGCTCCACGAGGATCTCGTTACTTGTCTGGGAGTAATTCTGCCAGCTTTTTCCATGCTATGTCAGAATTCCCTCTCTCCCTCGCCATGGAAGCTGTGTCTGCATTTGTTCTCAGATCTTCTGGAACCTGCCCAGGTGGCCTGGGGGCTCAGTGGGCACCCGTTCTCTGTCCATCATTGGCCAAACCATCGTTGGGCTGCACTTCCACGTGTGCACCCCATGAGAAGCACAGGCTGATGATGATGATGATGTCAAACCCTGTACCCTGGTTTTCCTCAGGGCATCCATCAAAACGGAGGCTTCACCAAGGTGTGGTTTGCCATGAAGACCTTCCTGACGCCCAGCATTCTGATCATCATGGTGTGGTACTGGAGGAGGATCACGCTGATGACACGCGCCCCCGTCCTGCTGGAGAAGTGAGTAGGGGCCCGTGGTGGCCCTGGGAACCCCACTGAGGTGGTCATTGCTCCCAGGCAGAGCCCGTGGTTGGGAGATAGGTGTTGTCTCTTCTCCATCCCCTCCTTCCACCAAGGCACACTGGGAGCTGGAATCTCCACAGCTTCTCTTTTCTCTCCTGTTAAAGCCCTGGAGAAAAAGGAGCTGCTCTGAGGAGCTCAGTCCTAGGGGGTTTGGTGGCAGGAGGTGACACGTCCCAAAAAGTGCTGGATTTCCTTCTGTTGCTCTCCACGCACAGCTTTGGCTTTTGGGGCTCTGTGCTTCCCTTACACACTGGACAGAGACGGTGTTTGTGCCTCTCCAGGGTCATCTTTGCCCTGGGAATTTCCATGACGTTCATTAACATCCCTGTGGAGTGGTTTTCCATCGGATTTGACTGGACTTGGATGCTGCTCTTTGGAGACATTCGACAGGGCATCTTCTATGCCATGCTGCTCTCGTTTTGGATCATCTTCTGCGGGGAGCACATGATGGTGGGTACCACACCCAAGGGAAAGTGGTTTCCAGCCCTGCTTCCAGGAAAACCAGGCAGCTCCCTTGCTGATGGTTGGAAACGATGCTGTGGGGACTTGCACCAGCTGAGGGGATTTCAGGCTAACTTGCTTTTCCTTTTTCTCCTCCTCCCCACCTGGTGACCAGGACCAGAACGAGCGGAACCGGCTCTCGGGGTACTGGAAGCAGGTTGGACCCATCGCTGTGGGCTCCTTCTGCCTCTTCATCTTCGACATGTGCGAGAGGTGGGTGCAGCTGCGCTGCCCGGGCTCAGCCATCCCAGAGCAGAGGCTCCTGGCCACCTCCTGCAGCAGGGACCAGCAGTTCAACCCCGTGGCTGGGTGCACAGCCCCATCTCCCAGAGCCAGGAGAGCTCCTGTGGGTGCTCCGAAGTGTGCTAGCTGTGGAAATGCTTCCCACCTCACCTTCTCCTCACCCACACGGGAAAGCAGCACAGCTTTTCCCCTGCAGAACTTTGGGAAAAGAGTCTTCCCCCAGAGAGTGCTGGGCACTGAACAGATTCCCAGGGAATGGGCACAGCCCCGAGGCTGCCAGAGCTCCAGGAGCATTGGGACATCGCTCTCATTGCCACAGGATGGGATTGTTGGGTGTCTGTGCAGGGCAGGAATTAGATCAGTGATTTTCTGGGTCCTTCCAACTCAGGATGTTCCCTGATTCTGTGACTCCCAGGCTGCAGAGTGGACAAGGGTCCCTCTGAGCTCTCTGACAGTTGGTGTTTTCTCTCCTCTCTGCAGGGGAGTGCAGCTCAAGAACCCCTTCTACAGCATCTGGACCACCGAGGTGGGCACGGAGCTGGCTGTATCCTTCCCCTGGTTTGTGGGAGAGGGAGATGCTCCCTCCTGCCAGGTCCCTGGGAGGTGTGGGCAAACCCCCTGCTTTTGTGGGGCAGGGAGTGGCTCAGGCACTGCAGGATATCACTGGGGAGCTGAATATGGGGATCACCTGGATAATGTTTTCTAGGATTTCTGGTTAGTTTGTACCATTGTCCCTTAACTTCCTCTGCACAGATGGCCTTTATTATAGTCGCAGGGATCTGCCTGTGCCTCTATTTTCTCTTCCTGTGTTTCATGGTCTTCCAAGTGTTCAGGAACATCAGTGGGAAGCAGTCGAGCCTCCCTGCCATGAGCAAAGCTCGCCGCCTTCACTATGAGGTAAGGGTCCTCCTTGGGGCACAGATTCCTTCTTTCTAAAAGATATTTTGGACCTCAGATTCTGTTCGGAGACCCCCTTTATCCATAATCTCCTCATACTTCCATTTCTCCTCCTCTAATATTAATTTTTGTGTTTAATGGGAGGTCTTGCTAAGACCATCTGGTTTTTCATGCTATAAATTTGGATTTTTGGGGTCGTCATTTCTGTATGAAATTGCTGGAGGGTCAAAGCACAACACATTCCCTCCATTATCCCCATTTTTAGCCCCTGATTTTGTATGTTTTTCTGTCCTCCCTGATTTCCCTGCAGCCAAACCCGAGGAGCTCACTCTCAGTGATTAATCTGCTTCTACAGGGGTGCAAATATTTATCCCTAAAGTCATTCTGTTAAATTATGGTCACTTCTTTAAACAAGTCATTATCACTCATCAGGAATGCACATAAAATTACAAAACTGAACTTGAAAGAATTTGAATCAGATACTGAGTGTTTTTCCCTCTAGCAGGAGGCACAGGGATTCAGCTTGTGGTGCAGAGCTGCTGCTGCCACACTCCACATCCAGACATCTGGGGAGCACAGATCTGGTGTGGAAGAGTTAAATTAATAGTCATTTGTTGTCGTGGTGTGGCAGGGTAATTACGCAGACACTGACATTTCCACCTAAATTCCAGAACCAGGTTAAAAAAACCCACGCACTCACCCAAAACCAAAAGAATTTGTAAGTAAAAATGTAAAACCAGTGAAAGCAGGGGTGGTGGGCAGTGGGATTGCCAGCCAAGGAGTGAGTCTTGGAATCCCCATTCTGTGCTAGCCAGCCAGGTTTTCCAGACGTTGGGATTGCTGCAGCTCCCTGCCAGCCGGGCCGGGGGTGAGGATGAGTGCGGTGAGACCCCGAGCCCACGCTGGGGCACCGACCCGCCACGTGTTTGTTTTACAAGGGCTGTGAGCTGTCGGGCCGTGCCCCCTGCAGCCCGGCTCACACCGACGTGCCACCTCTTCCACTTAATTAACTGCTGCTCAATCAGTCACCCAGCAAATGTCATGGAAAGGCAGCGCTGTCCAGACGTGCCCACCCCGCGCAGAGCTTCCGGCAGGAGCGCAGACGTGTGGGGAGCGGAGGATATGGGCTGTGCTGGGCACGGCACAGGAGTGGGTGGAGGTTGTTTTGCTTTGGGGTTTCGTGGGTTGGACCCTTGTTTTATTTTTTATTTTTTATCCTCGTGTCTTGTCTATCCTAAAACCAAAAATGGGTTTTGTGGATTCTGTTAATGTGACCAGTGACATTTCTCTCTAAACAGGGGCTGATTTTTAGGTTCAAGTTCCTGATGCTCATCACCCTGGCCTGTGCAGCCATGACCGTCATCTTCTTCATCGTGAGCCAGGTGAGGGATGGCTCTGGGCTCCCCGGGACAGCATCAGCCGCCGCTTCCCAGCCACTCCCGACGCTGCTTGTCACTGGTCAGACAGGACTGGCCTGTTCTGAGCACGTTTGATAACAAGTTGCTTTTGAAGAAGTTGCTTTCATTTATTTGAAGCTCTGCCACGCAGTTGCTGAGGCTGGAGCCAGCACAAAGGCCCTTGGCTGCCAGGGAGCGTTGGGGCTGCACTGTGCGGACATCGGCCAACAGGCTGGAGTCATTTCTGAGAACTCAGTGAGAGGAAAGAGTTCTGTTCACACTGAAACACTCGGGTGGCTTCGTGTGCCCACGGGGACGTGACAGCATCCAACCTTCCCTGGGCTGACTTTGCAGCCGTACCTGTTTGTCCTGAGCTCCAATGTCACCTCTGTACAAATGTGCTTTTATCACTGCTTGAATCATGGAGTCACAGACTGACTTGGGCTGGAAGGGACCTTAAATTCCTGCCCAATATCCCATCCACCCCTGCCCTCTGGCAGTGGGAAGCCATTCCCTGTGTCCTGGCACTCCATAGTCTTGTCCCAAGTCCCTCCTCAGCTCTCCTGGAGCCCCTTTAGGCCCTGAGCTCTCCCTGGATCCTTCTCCTCTCCAGGTGAGCACCCCCAACTCTCCCAGCCCAGCTCCAGAGCAGAGGGGCTCCAGCCCTTGGAGCATCTCCATGGCTCTCTTTTTAAGATACTTTAGTTTTCTTCTTGGCCTTTATGTTGTTCTTTAACAGAAAGCAACATTGCAGCCTGAGCAGTTTGTGTATCTTCAAGGAATATTAATATTGATGATATTTTCATGGATGTTGACAGCCCTCAGCGTGTGGCAGGTTGGTGCTGTCAGCGTGGCCCGTCCTCAGCCAGCCATACTCAGCACATCAATTCCCCCATTATTCACGCTGGTTTTCCTGCTATAAAAGGTCTATTTCTAGCAGGCGGATGTTTTGGGATATCAGTGGTGTCCCCAGGTAGTGCCCTTTGTGTGCCAATCTGTGCTGAGCACATGCTTGTGGTGGGGGTATCGCAGAGCGGTTCGGTCACAGTAAATGAGACATCAGAGCTGAAGTAGTCCTGAGGGAATCATTCTGTCGGGAGCAATTTTTCCCTGCAGACTGAGTCTGAAGAGGGGAATCCCAGCCTGACTTCTGCCTCACTGAACCTGCTACACTCCATTTCCTCCGTCCTGTTGAACTGATGCTGTTCTCACTGATTTACTCCAAGGCTGTGTCTTTACGGAATTTGCTCTTCCTGATGGCCTGTCCATGTCTGTTTTCTCTGGACAGGTGACAGAAGGGCACTGGAAGTGGGGGGACATCACCATCCAGGTGAACAGCGCCTTTTTCACCGGCATCTACGGGATGTGGAATCTCTACGTGTTCGCCCTCATGTTCCTGTACGCGCCATCCCACAAGAACTACGGCGAAGACCAGTCCAATGGTAAGTGTCCCCAAATGACCTGAGTGCTCTTATGGGGACAAAGAAGTACAACGTAGGGGACGCCTTCTGTGCCTTTTTTTTTTGGTCCAAGTGCACACTCAGCGCCTTGAAAAGTTTTGCAAATTATGGTTTGGGTTTCCAAGCAGGCATTTGAATTAATGGCTGGGTTAGACAGCTTTGACTTTTAGCTGAGGCTGGCTGGAACCTTTGGGACAGTTTTTGTGCCTTTTAGCATTGCCCAGATAGAACTGTGTAGCTCAGATGGAGGGATGAGGAGTGGAGAAAATAGACCCTCCTGTCAGGGAGTTGTGCAGAGCCAGATGGTTCTTCCTGAGCCTCCTTTTCTCCAGGCTGAGCCCCTTCCCAGCTCCCTCAGCCCCTCCTGGGGCTCCAGCCCCTTCCCCAGCTCCATTTCCTTCTCTGGACATGCTTTGGCCTCTCAATGTGTTTCTTGTGCTTCTATTTAAATAACTGTAAATAAAATGATTTATAGGAAAGTTGCTGCTCCGTGGCTTAGGCCGCTGAAAGTCTGGAAGGAATAAACTGGATCTTTTCCTTTGGAATATTCCCATATTTTATTGTGAGACCGCACTGATGGAACACCTTTGTTTCTCAGGTGACCTGGGGGTGAACAGCGGGGAGGAGCTGCAGCTCACCACCACCATCACCCACGTGGACGGGCCCACGGAGGTGTACAAGCTGGCTCGGAAGGAGGCTCAGGAGTGACACGGAGGTGCCTCAGCAGGGACCGGCCTGGGGTGGGGAGCAGAGGACACACGAGTCCCTCTGGCTGGAGACCCCTCCAGCACCTCGAGCACCCCGTCCCTGGTGCATTCACAGAGTCCCTGGTGCATTCACAGAGCAGCGACAGCGAGCAGAACATTTGTAACTCTTTACTATGGTGTAGTTATTCCTGGGGGGAGGGCTGTGTATATTGTGTTACACGTAAAACCCTGCTGGAAGGGCACTGAGGTTGCAAAGTCGCAGGTCAAGATGTGGGGCTGGGGCAGAGCTGCCGTGGGGCTGGTTTGGTTTTGCTGGGTGTGCTTGTGCATAAAGGTGCTGCAAGGAGCTCAGGCAGGAGCACGTGCTCGGTACTCTGGGTTTGCTCCTGTGTGCAACTTATGCAAGGTGTTGGTTGCAGGGGGAGCCTTCTTGTAAAAACATTTAATTCCATCACTGTAGCTGTATTGACCCTTGTGTGAGTCTTTGGTGCAGCCCTGCAGCCACCCTCTGTGGGTGGATGGAGCACAGCTGGGAGAGGAGTAGGCTGTTAGTAAGGCTTTAGTAGAAGCAGCAACTGCCTTCTCAGCAGGTTTTACAGCTGTTTGCTGGATACAGGGAATGGCCAGCCTGGATGCTGAGCTGAGCTGCAGGAGAGCAGAGCACTCCTGACCCAAGTTCCCAGCTGGCTGATCCCACAGCCAGCTCCTCCCTGTTCTCCCTTTGGCTTCCCGTGCTTTTGTGGCTTCTCCCACCTTCCCCTTTTGTTACAGTGCATCCCTGGGAGCTGGGCAGTCTCGCTCTGTGCACTGCCAGGCTGGAGCAGAGCTGGATTCTTCCAGGGATTATCGGACTTGAAAGAATCCGCTGGTCACGCGCTAATGTGGATCTTTGCTTTCCCAGAGCAGACGCGGGCGCTGGGCTCGCTCAGCCCCGTGCTGGGAGGCCTTTGGCAAAGAGAGGGGAGTGGGAACTGATCCTGAACCCTGCTGGGACCAGTTCAGAGAAGTGAATGGTGGGGAAGGGTCTGTGCTGCTCAGGGCACACCTTCCATGGCCTAGAGCGTCCAGAGAGCCTCATGAGCTGGCAGGAGTAAATGTCTGTATGAACTGCTGGTAATATGTAACTCACCCTCCCAGTTCTGGCCCTACCAGATGAGAATCTGCTAGTGTGCTGTGTGTTGCTGAAGGGTTATAGGGGAGGCAGAGAGGGGAAAGTTTTTCCTGTCAGCCTAGGTGCCATCACAATTCCAGGTACCATAAGGATTCTCACCCCAGAATTTATTCATTTACCCTCGTCCGTTTATTAAAGCTCAACACTATGAAAAAAGAGAGGGTGGCACCACAAGATCACCTTGCATGGCTTTGATTGCTGGGCACCCCAAGCTGTGCACCATCACATGGGGCTCCTCCAGTCAGGATGTGCCACACCAGGCAGACCCCTCTGCCAAGGCCTGCTCCCTGTGTATTAATTGCAGCTTCTACTGGATTTTCTTAAAGCAATTCCGCTTGCTGTGTTTGCCCTCCCCGGGATCCCCAGCTTCCCCTGCCCCTGGAGGCAAAGCAGGTCCAAGCAGTGTTCCTACGTGTAGTAGTTCCTCCATTAGAAGTGAATTGAATCGACGCACATCCCTGTAACCCCGGAACGTTCCCAGCTGAACACTCGACTTTGCAACTTTACCATCCCTTTTCCCTTGGGTTCTTACGTGATATTTATGTTGTTCCCATAGCTGTGTCCGTGGGTTCTTTTCCAGCTTAGACTATAGCATTGCGTTTTGTAAAGGCTCCCCACGAAGGGGGAGCTGCAGCTTTCAAACCAAATTTTGTGTCAAACACTAACAATTTGTTTACGGGGCGCGTGTGCGTGCGTGTGTGGGTTTTTTATTTCTTCATTCCTCACCCCAACTCATATGTCTTGGAAATAGTCCCTGGGTCTTATTAAAATATATCCTTTTTTTTTTTGTTTGTTTAGGTTGAGTTCAGTTTTTACAGAATGCTTTAAGCAACCTGGAAAACATGTAGTTTTGTTAATTTAAATAAAATATACAATATTGTGCCTTTGTCATTGGAATTTCTCCTCATCTCCGATCTCCTCTGGCAGTGGGAAGCCATTCCCCCTCATCCAAAGTCCCTCTCCAGCGCTCCTGGAGCCCCTTTAATTATGGGAAGGGGCTCTTAAGGTCTGCCCTGAGCCTTCTCTTCTCTGGGCTGAGCAGCCCTGCAGGGTGTTCCTGTCCCTGCTTGCCAGTCCTGGAGTTGTCACAGCTGTGCTGTGACCTTTGTGTGTTGGCCATCACCCCACTGCAGTGTTGATTTGGGCATCGACCTCCATCTGCTGCCATATTTCAACATGCTGCTGCCTACTGCCTGGAGCCTGCTCTCCCTATGTTGTCTTGCTGTCTATAATCCAGGGAAAATAGATTTTTTAAAAGTGTTGGTCTCTTCTCCCAGGGAGCAAGTGACAGGACAACAGGAAACAGCCTCAGGTTGTGCCAGGGGAGGTTTAGACTGGATATTTGGGAAAATTTTTTCATGGAGAGTTGTCCAGCCCTGGCACAGCTGCCCAGAGCAGGGGTGGAGTCCCCATCCCCGGAGAGATTTGAAAGGCGTGTGGATGTGACGCTTGGGGACATGGGGCAGCGGTGGCCTTGGCAGTGCTGGGGGAACGACTGGACTCAATGGTCTGAGAGAGCTTAGGGCCAACCTAAATAATGCCATAATTCTTTGACTTGCACTCAGGGAGTAGTGGAAAATTCGATGAGGACAGGCGAAGTTCAGTATCAAGAGCCTGAAGTCCCCTCGCAGGGGGGGCTGCCCTGATAAAACAGCACCTGAAGAGGGTCCGGCTGTGAGCTTTAGGCAGAGCCCGTGGCTGCGTTCCCGCTGCAGCCTGTGCTGGCTCCCGCCAGGCCACGGGCAGTGCGGCTTTTGGGACCTAATGAGTGCCAAAAGAGCGAATAAATGAGATTTCAGCGCCGGCAGAACCACCACCCCTTCCCACACGCTCCTTTCCCGGGCGCATCCTGCCCTGGCAGGGCTCTGCTGCCACCTGGTGCCACCAGAACCCGGCTGCGGGCTGGCCTGAACACGAACCAGTCTGGGGAAATGTGGGGAATTCGGGGCTGTGAGGGAGCCTGCAAGGTGCTGCTCGGGGTGCGGGCTGTCCCTGGAGCTTGGTGTGTCCGTGTTGCTGTGCAGGGACACAGCGAGAACAGGCAGGAATGGGAAAAGCCACCTGAGACTGTCAGCACTGGCTGGGCAGAGGCAGCTGCCAGGGTTTCCTCCTGGTTCTCTTTAAACCCACCTCCAGCAGCCCCCAAACAATCCGCATGTTGTGGGACACTGAAGCACGTCCCCTCTCCCACCCCAAACCCTGCAGCCCAAAGCTGTTTTCCGGGATTTTGTTAGGATGGCAGTGATGGATGGGTGCATTGCTGGGGACAGAATGGCAGGAGACAGAGCTGCAGGAGGGGAGCTGCAGTTCTGGTTATAGTGACAGTCACCTGCTCTCCACGACAGGACATCCAGAGCACTTTTTGGGGTAAAATAAGCAATGAACAGCAACAGATTTATTTTTGGAAGGTTTTGCTCTGTGGTGGGCACATGGACGTGTCACGGGTCTGCTTCCCACTTAGCACCTGACACCACACTGTGCAAGAGCTCTTAGAGTTCTTCCCTTGTCAGAGCCTATTATAGGAAATCAATCCCAGCTTCAGGCTTTAGATGTGGAGGTTTAAATAAAACACCTCTTAGGAAAAAAAAAAAACAACATTGGAAAGCTTGGAAAATATCTGAAAATGGGATAACTGAGCAAAAGTGGCTAGCACAGAGAGCGAATTAGCTACTCATTCCTAGCCAGCATTTCATTGTGGCTAATAAATACCTCATAAACACCAGCAATGATGGTTTAGAAATACCCCATAAAGACCAGAAATGACAGTTTGTAAATCTGCCCTGAAAATCCCCAATAATGATGGGATTCAGGCAAAGGGAATGGCTTGCAGGTTATGAGCAAGTCATCCTATCTGGAGAGACAGGAACTGTAAATGCAGATGTAAGATGAACAGGAATTTTTTCCAGCAAAAAGGAAGGTGAGGGGTNGGGCTCTGCTGCCACCTGGTGCCACCAGAACCCGGCTGCGGGCTGGCCTGAACACGAACCAGTCTGGGGAAATGTGGGGAATTCGGGGCTGTGAGGGAGCCTGCAAGGTGCTGCTCGGGGTGCGGGCTGTCCCTGGAGCTTGGTGTGTCCGTGTTGCTGTGCAGGGACACAGCGAGAACAGGCAGGAATGGGAAAAGCCACCTGAGACTGTCAGCACTGGCTGGGCAGAGGCAGCTGCCAGGGTTTCCTCCTGGTTCTCTTTAAACCCACCTCCAGCAGCCCCCAAACAATCCGCATGTTGTGGGACACTGAAGCACGTCCCCTCTCCCACCCCAAACCCTGCAGCCCAAAGCTGTTTTCCGGGATTTTGTTAGGATGGCAGTGATGGATGGGTGCATTGCTGGGGACACAATGGCAGGAGACAGAGCTGCAGGAGGGGAGCTGCAGTTCTGGTTATAGTGACAGTCACCTGCTCTCCACGACAGGACATCCAGAGCACTTTTTGGGGTAAAATAAGCAATGAACAGCAACAGATTTATTTTTGGAAGGTTTTGCTCTGTGGTGGGCACATGGACGTGTCACGGGTCTGCTTCCCACTTAGCACCTGACACCACACTGTGCAAGAGCTCTTAGAGTTCTTCCCTTGTCAGAGCCTATTATAGGAAATCAATCCCAGCTTCAGGCTTTAGATGTGGAGGTTTAAATAAAACACCTCTTAGGAAAAAAAAAAAACAACATTGGAAAGCTTGGAAAATATCTGAAAATGGGATAACTGAGCAAAAGTGGCTAGCACAGAGAGCGAATTAGCTACTCATTCCTAGCCAGCATTTCATTGTGGCTAATAAATACCTCATAAACACCAGCAATGATGGTTTAGAAATACCCCATAAAGACCAGAAATGACAGTTTGTAAATCTGCCCTGAAAATCCCCAATAATGATGGGATTCAGGCAAAGGGAATGGCTTGCAGGTTATGAGCAAGTCATCCTATCTGGAGAGACAGGAACTGTAAATGCAGATGTAAGATGAACAGGAATTTTTTCCAGCAAAAAGGAAGGTGAGGGGTGATCCCTGACCCCACGTTGACCCCAGTAATGTTGATTAGTGGACTTTCACAATTCTGCTTTATTCCCCTATTTTCATTATCATCATTATTAATTCAGACAGGAACTTTCAAGGCATCTCAGTACAAATGGGCACCTTACTGGCTTTAGAGAGGGTATTTCTTTTTAAGGTCTTGGGTTTGGTTCCCCTTGCTTGAGGATGGATTTGGTCCAAGTTCTATCCCAAGTATTTCGGCCTCATGTCAAGTTTGAAACTCCTCTGGGTTTTTTTTATGTTAGACAAAAAAAAACTCCATAGCAGTATGAAATAGATCTAAAGAAATATTTTTTGTTAGTCTGGGACAGGAGCATTACAAGGCTGATAGAAGTGGATTTAAAATAGGAGAACACCACAGAGTTAGGAACGCAACAAGGATCAGAGAAATAAGAAATGATAACCCGGAAAACCACAAATAGTTTGGGAAGAATGAGCTTGGGGAAGAATTCCTCCACAAGTGCTGATTTCAGCACAGTTACTGAGTTGTTTTTACGAATTTCTTCCTCGTCTTGGGAGTTCTGCCAGATGTCCTTGTGGTCCGTAAATCCTGCATTCCCTGTGCCCACTATCAATGGTTCAACCTTCTTCCCAATCTTTGTTCAACTCCCCCAGATCTGAGAGCAGAGAAACATGTCCAGCCCTAACCTTAACAACTCTACCAACAATTCATTTGTTTTTTTTATACACGGGCATCACTTAGAGCTTGTTGGCTGCTGTTTCACAGATTCAATCTCACTTTTTGTTGATAAGGCTTGAACGTATACAAAGATCCAACATCAAAAAAACATAATTTCTTAATGAAATTTTACATATCTCACATTTTGCAACGTAGATGACCCACAAACAGAAACATTTCATAAAATGCATGAATTTCGCACCGATCCCCTCAGAGGCCGACGGCCATTTTGGGGCGTGAGGGCGGGCGGTGCCTGGGCGGGAACGCGCGGGCGGGAAGGGGCGGGAAGGGGCCGTGAGGGCAGAGCCGGGCCCGGGGCGGGAGCCCCAGGGNCCCATGGGCGGGAAGGGGCCGTGAGGGCAGAGCCGAGCCCGGGGCAGGAACCCATGGGCGGGAAGGGGCCGTGAGGGCAGAGCCGAGCCCGGGGCGGCGAGGCGAGGAGGAGCCGGGGGTAGCTCTCCTCCCCGGCCGTACCGGAGGTGGAACAGCGGGGACACACGGTCGCCTGGCCCTGTCAGGCAGCGGGTGGTGTGAACTCCGGTGTCCCCGCATGAGGGCGTTTGGAGAGACTGCCTTGGGGGAAATTCCTAATAAACGAGGAGAAATACTTGTGATTGTGACACACAACTACTCTTATTTCATCCGGGGGTGTGAGGGAGACAAACCAAACAGTGGAATCACAGAATATCCCGAGTTGGAAGGGATTACACGGATAAGGTCCTGAGTGGACTTTGCTGGCCACGGCCCCAGGGCTCGGTGGCTTACCCGGGGAGGTATGAGAAGCTGCTCAGGGCATCCCTGCCTCGCTTAATGGCAGTGGAGGCGAAAACCTGACCCGGATTTGAAGTTTTTAAATTAAATCAGCCGTAAATTTAAGCTGGGAGATGCGCAGGGTAGGTGAAAGACGGCAGAGCCCGGCAGTTCCTGGGGGTCCGCGGTGCGGGGGGCTGAGGGAGGGCGAGACTCGCTTTCGTGCGCGGAGTGAGGGATGGAGCAGCAGAACTCGGCTGCAGCGGCTTTAATTCAGGCGGCCGTGTTGATTATTTTTTTATTTTCACGGGGCGGTTGAGTGGAAGGCTGGATTTACGAAGGCACTGAGCCTCCCCTCCCCTCCCGCGGCGGCGCTCCGGGTGAGGGTGGTACCGCTTCCCGGGGGCTGGAACACGCCTTCCCGGGGGCTGGAGCGCGGCTTTCCCGGGGCTGGAGCACGGCTTCCCCGCAGCCGGAATACCTCTTCCCCGCGGCTGCCAGGCGGTTTCAGCCCCGTTTCGCTGCTCGGTGGAGCTGATGGCTGCAGGTGAATTCTTATTCTCTTCTCGTAGCGTTAAACGTGCGCGGGCTACGTGGCTGGGATCGGGAGGAATAGTGGTTTATTTCAAGGGAAATGGATGGGAGTGATTAATTAATTGCTGATTTCAATAATGCACCCTTTCCCCCTCCCTCTCCACAGCCCACCTCTGCATAGGGGTGTGTAAACTTGGTGGAATTCGGGCTTTTTGTGTGAAAACCTCCCCTCACGTCTCGGCGCAGCGAACATGCCTGAGCAGAGCAATGATTACAGGGTGGTGGTGTTCGGAGCAGCGGGGGTCGGCAAAAGCTCCCTGGTCCTGCGCTTTGTAAGGGGCACTTTCAGAGAAACCTATATCCCCACCATCGAGGATACGTACCGGCAGGTGATCAGCTGTGACAAGAGCATCTGCACCCTGCAGATCACGGACACCACGGGCAGCCATCAGTTCCCGGCCATGCAGCGGCTCTCCATATCCAAAGGGCATGCCTTCATCTTGGTGTACTCCGTCACCAGCAGGCAGTCCATGGAAGATCTTCGCCCCATCTTCGATGAGATTTGCCAGATCAAAGGCGACATCCAGAAAATCCCGATAATGCTGGTGGGGAACAAAAGTGACGACACGCAGAGGGAGCTGGATGCCAGCGAGGGGCAAGCACTGGCCAGCAAGTGGAAGTGTGCCTTCATGGAGACGTCAGCCAAAATGAACTACAACGTGCAGGAGCTCTTCCAGGAGCTCTTGAATCTGGAGCAGAGGAGAACTATCAGTCTCCAGGTGGATGGAAAGAAGTCCAAACAGCAGAAAAAGAAAGATAAACTGCAAGGCAAATGCTCTGTAATGTGATTGCCTTTGGCTGGACTTGCTGCACGGCACAGCTGGAGCGTGGACTCCCACAGAAAACACATTTCTGCTGGAGATTTTGGAGGAATCCACGCCTTGCGGGGTTGTTGCTTTCCTCTAAAATCCCTGCTGGGTAATTGTATGTGTTGTTTTTAAGGAGGATGGCTTCTGCATGTTTATTTTTTTAAATCAATAAATGTTCCATGTTAGCAATTACCTGTGACTAGAAGTTTTTAATGTAAGTTTCCCAGAGGGAAAAAATGTCTGTCAGAACAAACCTCTCTATTCTTGTGAGTACATGCCAGTTTTTAAATATCTCCAGCCTGTTAACTCAGAGAAATCATCTATAATGTGCAGAGTTAAATTGTTTTCAGGAATCTATTGACCAGAGCAAATCTCTATCAAAGTGAGGCATTTGCTCCAAAAATGAACATGCGTGTGGCTCTGCGTGCCTAAATTTTTGATTGACAGGCTGGCTTGCCCACCAAAGCTGCAGTTTTTGCATGGAAGTGAAGTTTTCCTGTGTGCTGTGCAATTCCCAAAACTTGTGCAGTTCTGGGAGTCATTACAGCTGTATCTGCATAGAATCAGGCTTCCATTCCTGCTTTACTCCGACTTCCTCTGTTCACTGAGGCAGGGGATTCCACGTGCTCTCACTCCCAGCCCAGCAGTGACCCTTGGTGTCCGTGAGCAGTGACCTGATGAAGGTAACTGGGAGGTTCTGAGTGCCCTTTGATGTAGGAGCTGGTTATCTTCTTGCCCAACCACCACCCTGGTTTTGCTGCCTGAAGCTCCTTTTCCCAGCTTTCCTGGAATTCTGTTAGGTATTTATTTCCCCCCCTTCCATCCAAGTTACCCAAGGTTTAGTTGAGACCTGGGACGAGTCAGTTCAGATAACACTGCCTGGGGAAGGAGCATGTACACCTGGAAGCAAACCCATCTCTGATGAGAACTTTTAGCAGACACTTCATGCGAATGAAGGCACTGGAGGGATTTAAAAGCCATGTGGATGTGGCACTTGGGGGTGTGGGTCAGTGCTGAGGAACAGCTGAATTCCGTGCTCTTAAAGGGCTTTTCAAAGCTAAATAATCCCATGATTTTGTCTGCTATTTTGGGTGTGGTTTAGCCCAAGCAGAAGACTGTAAGGCCTCAGTGCTGCACTGTAGGTTTCATTTTTACACAGCAACATGGTCTTGACACGAGACACGGGAGGAGAGGAATTGCTACTTTTTATAGCACTTTTCTGGTGAAGTGATTTCATTGCTGAAGGTGAACACGAGATGGAACAGGAGGTGCTGGAGGCTTTCAGGCTCTTACTGTGAAAGTATTCGTGTTAAGAATGACCCAAGGGCAGCCTGCGAGAAATATGGGAGCCTGGAGAGCTGGGACGAAGGGGAACGGCTTCCCAATTCCAGATGGCAGGGATGGATGGGATATTGGGAAGAAATTCCTCCCTGTGAGGGTGGGCAGGCCCTGGTACACAAATTCCCACAGAAGCTGTGGCTGCCCCTGGGTCCCTGGCAGTGTCCAAGGCCAGGCTGGACAGGGTTTGGTGCAGCCTGAGATAGTGGAAGGTGTCCCTGCCCACAGCAGGGGTGGAATGGGATGGGCTTTAAGGTCCCTCCCAACCCAAACCAGTCTGGGTTTCAGTGGAAGGTGCTCTAGAAGGGCCTTTTCTCGCAGATGTCTTTGTTCATGTTGCAGGCTAATACACGAACCCATGACGTTTGTATCCATGTGAATATACGACATTTGAACAGCTCTTGGCACCTAGTGCTCCCTTGTCTCCTGTGCTGCCCCAGAGCTGCTTTTCCAGTCTCCTTAGGCTGTTCCTACACACTCATGTGGTCAGATGGCCCCATGTGTGCCAGGGGAGTTTGCCCTGGTTTCATCTGGAGCCCTCCCACCATTTGATTCAGCAGAAAAACGTTATTGTTTAAGATTTCAGAAACCCATCTTCTGCAGGGGGGTTTGGAGCTGTCCAAAAGGTTATGCTCACTTGCCAAAATCAGCACAGAGGCTCTGCTCCTGATTTTCCCTGTTGGAGAAGGGACACCCCAAGCTCCCAGTGCTGGACCTGTGGTGCTGGCTGGTGTTGTCCCCTGCGTGTGACCTCTCCTGGGGCAGCCAGGGGGCTGTGAGAGCAGCCCTGATGGATTTGCTTGGACAAAACTCTTCCTTTCTCCTCTCTGACTTTGTGCATGGATTTTCTCTCTCTATTCTCTCATGTCCAAGCAGTTACACAAAGCTCCTCGTGGGTTGTTTGGTTATTATTACAAAAACTATTTCAGTTCCATTGCAGCCTTTGAAACCCCTTGAAGACGTTTTCTGTCTAAGCCTTTTTAAAATGTCAGGAGACCTAATAATGTCTCTACAACTCCCACTGCCTTCATGGAGATGCCTGTGCAAAGGATCTGCAATTACTCACACAGCCAGGATGTTCTGGAATGTGTCATTAGCACTGCTGTGTGTTCCCTGTGTGGGGTGTGGAGGTCTCTGAAGGCTGGGATCTGTCAGAGCAACAATCCATTGGAACAAAACAGGCTCAGGCATTCCTGCACCCAGGAGAATCCCTGAGGGAGCTGGGAAGGGGCTCAGCCTGGAGCAAACGAGGCTCAGGGGGGCCCTTGTGGCTCTGCACAGCTCCTGCCGGGAAGGGTCAGCTGGGGGGTCAGGGAACAGGGACAGGAGGAGAGGGAACGGCCTCAGGCTGGGCCAGGGCAGGTTCAGGATGGATATCAGCAGGAATTTCCCCATGGAAAGGGTGGTTAGACATTGGCAGGGGTGGAATCCCCATCCCTGGAGGGGTTTAAAATCCCTGTGGATGTGGCACTTGGGGACAGGGGCAGGGGTGGCCTTGGCAGTGCTGGTGGAATGATTTAGCTGGATCATCTCAGTGGACTTTTCCAACCTAAACAATTCCAGGATTCCAATCTTCCTTTGGTTGCCATGGGACCAAGACTGTGTGGCAATGGAGATGCTGGGGTGCTCCTGGAGTGTCCCAGTTCAGAAACCCAAACTATTTGGGGAACAAGGGACACCTGCTGTGTCTGCCTTTCATGCTCTGTCAATAATCTAAGTCTTGGGTGCAGCTCAATTGTACTGTAAATTAAAGCTGTATTAATAAATAAATGATACAATTGGCTGTTTCCATACGAACTGAACTAACCTGGTTTGCGTGTGTGCAATCTATCGTTCTTATAGGAAGGGAAATTCATTTCATTGGAGTGGATGCTGTGTTTTGGAGTGAGGGTATATATTGGAAGGATTGAATAAGTGCAGTTTAGAGAAGTAACAGGCCTGTAGTTTTTCAGTTGATCTTTTGATGAAGGACATTCAGGTGAAGCCATCTGTCAGCCATGAAAAAGCAGCTCTGCTGTCTGATGGAGCTGCTCTGGCCTTACCTGCTGTTTCCAGCAGTGCTTTTTTTCACCAGGAGCTGGTGACAGCATGTTTTTATGGAGCTGTTTATGCATCCTGTAAACCTTTCAGCTTGGAGACATGCCCTGACACATTGTCCGTGTCTGGAGAGCTGGACGGGAACTCACTAATAATTCTCAATTTCATTTTGTTCTAATAGAACCACAACTCTCTGGTTTTCTGGAAGGTTCTTCATGAAGTCAGATGTGGTGAGACAAGGTCATAGAAGATGCTGGCACAACTTGTTGAGTTGCTTTAATGCCTCCATAGTCTTCTTGGGATCACAAGTTGGACACAGGTGTCTCTGAAAATTCCCTTTGGGATATCCTGAAGGAATCCCAGACCTGCTGTTGCCTGGGTGGCTGGTGAAGGCTGAGACTGTGAGGGCAGTGAGTGACTTTGAACTGGATCACAGAATCTTGGAATCATTGAGGTTGGAAGAGCCCTCCAAGATCATGAAGTCCAACCTATGCCAAATTGTCCCCTTGTCACCCAGCCCAGAGCACTGAGTGTCACATCTAGCCCTTCCTTGGATGGGGACTCCTCCACCTCCCTGGGCAGCCCATTCCAATGTCCAGCCTGACCCCCCTTTCCACAAAGAAATTCCTTTCCTCTCTGTGATGCTGAATTCCAAGCATTTCCCAGTTAGCACTCCTTATTTCCACACAACACTCCTTGACAGGCTTGAGGCAGTTGCTTTCCTGAGTTCGACGAACAAAATCAGTGTCAAGAGAAAACACTGGGGAGAAGAATCACGAAGAGCTCTTCTTGCGAGAGAAAAATGTGAGCAGTAGCTGGAGTGTCCACCCACACATGTATTTTAAAAACAAGCAGTCAGAATATTGCTGTATTCCAATTCCTCTTCCCGGAGCAGAGCAGGCTCACGATTAATGGAACAAACAGCTCGGAATAATAAGCAATATTGCTTTGTATGCAGGGTCCGTAGCCACGAGGTACCCGGCGCACTCCAGAAGAGTAAAAGCTCGTCTTAATCATCGCCTGCCTCCTCTGCGGTGTCTGTGTCGTAAATAAGGGACATCAAAAGCTTTGGAGAGCTAATGAAAATGCTACAGAGGCTCCAGATCAACGGCAGCGTAGCAGCCTCCTGCTGAATGGTGTTGCTGCGTGCCAGGCTAGACCTGCCACCCCTAATTGTTTCTTTTTTCCCTCTTTGGGGAAAAACGATGACATAAGATCCTGTTAGATGGGAGTACATTTAATAATGCAGAAAGGATGGAGAAGCAGAGGAAGGAGGGGAACCCAGCAGTGCCGTGGCTCGGCTGGGTTTGTTCACAGTCCCGTGGTGGTGGAGCCAAGCCTTGCTGGCACAGCTGGGCACTGCAACAGGGTCTGGCTTGGGCAGCTGCCTCTGTCCCATCTGCTGCTCTTTGTCCTCTTCACACATCCAGCAAGTCTGAAAATCAGAGGGAAAGGGATGATTGTGTTTTCGTGGATTAGCACAGAACCAGAGTCTTCCAAGCCAACCATCCCAACTGCTCCTCCCGTTGCCCTCAGCTCTTATCCGGGTGGGAAAGGGGGTGTGGGGTCCCACCAGGGCCCATCTCTTCTTGGCAGCCTGCATTGAGAACTTGCTCCAAGCCTTGAGCAGAGGACAAATGCAGCTGATTTGCCATGAGAGGGGCTTTTCACAAAGGGGATTGGACTTAAACTGAAGAAGAGCAGGTTTAGGGTTAGGGTTAGGTTAGGTCTAGATTGGATATTGGGAAGGAAATTTTTCCCTGTGAGGGTGGGCACGCCCTGGCACAGGGGCCCAGAGAAGCTGTTGGCTGCCCCTGGATCCCTGGCAGTGTCCAAGACCAGGCTGGACAGGGTCTGGAGCACCCTGGGATAGGGGAAGGTGTCACTGCCTGTGATGTCTCCTCCAGATAAAGGGACATGGTTTTCCTACACCTGGATGTAGGTGCCCACAGGTACTTCTTCAAAGCAGGCAGAGCACTGCTCCGAAGCCTCTGACATGGAGAGCAGCAGGGAGCTTTCCTTTCATAGCTCAGTGATGCATTTGTGCCTTTCAGACTAAAAATATCTAAGGATGGAGATATGAAAACTCTTCTCTCCTACGTTATGGTTTTCCTTTGTTCCTACATGTTTTCCTCCAACCCCTGCATCCCATTATCTGCCTCAGGCTGCCCGTGGGTGAAGGATGAGCAGCTCACACCCAGGCAGTGAAAATCCCTCCTTGGAGGGAAAAACCCATCCATCACACGGAGTCCTTGGATCAAGACCAGGGTCTCATCTGGGATGGGAGTGAGGAAAAGGCTTCTTCTGCCAGTGCTGGCTGCCCACATCCTGCTGCCCACATCCTCCTGACTGCTTGGAGCATCCCTCGAGCAGGGATGGAGCAGATCCCAGCCTGCACCCACGTTCAACCCTGTAAGGGGCTGCATGGACCTGCTGGGATTGATGTGGAGGTGGGGGAACAATGGGATGTTCTCCTCGTGCCCCTGAGCAAAAGCACACCCGAGCTGCAGCACACAGGTCTGTCCCTGTCATTTCAACAAGATAAAGCCCAAAAATAGGGAAGAAAATTAATAAATAAGGGAATGTTCATGCTCAGATTGTTTTAGCCATTTCTGCTGTCAGATGCTTTGCCAGCTGGCCAAGCTGGAGCTAGAGGAGAGTGGCTGGATTTGTGATTATCTGGAAAGATGAGCCAGAATATGGCTCAAAAATGGGAAATATTTGTATGAACTGTAAGAAATTACTCATTCCCACAGGCATAACTCCAGACATTTATTCATTTGGTTAATTTTTAGTGGAAAAATAAGTCTTTGCATCCAAGAAAGAGGATGCTGAAGGGTGGCTGGTGTTTGTTGTGTGGAATACAAGGATATTTGGTGTTTAATAATTTTTGTTGCATTAATGATTGCTCCTCACAGCCTTAGCAAGGCTCTTCCTGGGGGTGCCCAGCGTGGACACCCAAAACGGGACCATTTATCACACATGCTCCTTTTGGACAGCCTTTTCCAGGGAAGGCTGGGTCCAGCAGCCCAGGGATGGGGATTTAAGGGATTCCTTTGTGGAAGGAATACATGATAAATAACAAGGGAAAATAAGCACTGGGAAGAGGGAGGTTCAGACCATATTCCTGGGGGCTGGTTCTTTGGGATAAGAGTGGGAAAACCCAGCGGAGCCTGGGCTCCTGTTCCTTCTCCAATGGCACTGGAGGGAGGGAGGGAGGGAATGGCAGCTGTTGATGTGGCAGGGATGGAGATGGGAGAGCAGGAGCTGCTCCTGGCCAGGCTCACGGTGACAGGCACAGGCAGAGAGCAGCGATGAGGGATGGCTGTCCTGGAAATCACATTGCGCCGTCTCCTGCGCCTCCGGCTCTCCCCCGCGGAATTGGATTACTCTCCTGCTCCAGAGAGAGCCTTCCTTGGCTGCTGGCTGTGCTGGCTGCTGCCACAGCTGTCTGCTTTGTTTGTGAAGTCCCTTTCCGTGGCTGTCACTCTGCACTCCATGCCCAGGGATAACCCCAGGGTTGCTGGGAGCACCCCCTTCCTGAAAGGCAGGACAGCGACCTCCACCCCAGCCTTTAACCAGGAGTGAGCCCCTGCTGCTCCTAACTATTTTCAGGATAATTTTTCTCTGCATTTCTGGTTAAATACCAGCTCAGTGAAGCCACCAAGCCAAAATTCCCATTCTGTAAAGATCCTGGGAAAACCAAGTCAAAATTCCTGTTCTGCACAGATCCTGGGGAAAACTCACTGGGTTTTCAGGGGGAACATGGTATAATTTTGTTGATTTTGTTCAAGAATTGAGCTTTTCTGCTCTGCCTGCTCCTGCCAGGATTGTTGGGGCTGGGAGTGATGTGGCTCATTTTCTCCAGCACCAGAGATTTCCATGATCCACCTGGGAAAGCCCCCCGAGTTCATTCAGTGAATCCCCCGCCTCCCTGGAAAGGGATCCAGAGCCCCCAAGGTGGGAAGGAGCAGCACTGTCAAACAGGCAGGAGAAACCTGGCTTTGCTTTCTCTGGCCAAAGTGCACCCCAGGAGCAGAGCTGCTGCAAACCCTCCCGGGCTGAGCACTGCAGGCAGCCCTTGGCTGAACTCTGAACCTCACTGTGCAGGAAACAACGAGAGTTCACAGAGATAAATGGTGGTGGGGGGCAGGATTCCACCCTGGAATCTGCTCCAAGTCCTGCTCCGAGTCCCTCCCAGTATCTCACCTCCAGACTGGGTTGAGTTGGGAGGGATTTCAAAGCCCATCCAGCGCCACCCTCCTGCCATGGCAGGGACACTTCCCACTGTCCCAGGCTGCTCCAGCCCCAGTGTCCAGCCTGGCCTTGGGCACTGCCAGGGATCCAGGGGCAGCCTCAGCTGCTCTGGGCCTCATAGGGAACAATTCCTTCCCAACATCTAAGAGTGAGTGATCTAGGCTATGACTGCACACTAATAATAACAATATCAAACATTTACATATTTATTTGTGCCTGTGGGAGAAAGGAAAACCTGTGCTTGTATCACCAGGATCCAAAGAACTCAGTCTTGCCTTCAGACAGAGGTGAGACATCCACTGGGTGAATGTCTGGGAGGGAGCAAAAGGAAGGAAAAACTAGAGATCCCCTCTTGCCGAGTCTTTATCCTGCCCCCGGTGGAAAGGAAAATAAATGATTAATAAAGAAAATACAAAGTTCAAACCAGCGTGCCCTGCCAGCATGTCCACCGCACGTCCCAGTGCTCCCAGTAGGCACAGTACAAGCCCCAGTGCAACCAGCGTGCCCAGTCCATGCCCCAGGGTGCCCTCCCAGCGTGTGCCCCGCGGCAAACTGGCTGGAATGGGACAGGAGCCCCGGCAAAGCTCCTGGGAATCCCTGACAAGCTCAGGGTCAGGGGCTGCTCGCCTGCGAGTGCCGCGCTGTGAGGCCACAGGTAGTTAATTAACGCTGGCTAATTAATCTCTCGGTTAGGACCGAACGGTGGGAAGCTGCTGCTTTAGCCCACCAGAGGGCAACGCTGCCCGCCTGGGAAAACCGGATTCCTGTCTTTTTAATAAGGAATCGAACGAGGGATTCCTTCTCTTTTAACAGCCTTCCTAAAGGTTTGTTTGGGTTTTTTTTCATTGGGGCATAATGCAGGACAAGGACAAGGTCCTCCCGTGCATCCCCGTGTTCCCAGCTGGAATCGCAATCAAGAGGAGCCGGGCAGACGGGTGAGCCCATCTCCTCCCCCATAAAAGCTGCTGTGGAGACAGGCTGGAGCCGGGACAGCCTGGCAGTGCCAGGGACAGCAACAACCCGCCTGTGCTGGCCTTGGGCAAAGCCATGGAAAAGAGCGAGGAGAGGTTTCCCTGGAGCTCTGGGGACAGGGATGCTCCATGGGGACACGCTCTGGGCAGAGGCGGTGGTGGGGATGAGAGCAGCATCTTCCCCAGTTTTCCTGGAATTTTATAGAATCCCAGACTGGGAGGGACCTTAAAGCCCACCTCATCCCACCCCTTAACATGGGCAGGGACAGCTTCCACTGTCCCAGGCTGCTCCAATCCCAATCCAACCTGGCCTTGGGCACTTCCAGAGATCCAGGGGCAGCCACATTTTCTCTGGACGATGTGCCAGGGCCTCCCCACCCTCATTTTCCAGCCCTTCTCCCTCCTGCAGCTCCCAGGCAGGAACCCGTATTTAAATTTAAATTTTAATCCACACCCTTCCCTGCCTCTGGAAACAAATGTATTCCCAGGTGATCCCGGCATCAAAGCCCCACAAGCAGAGGCACGCCGGGCTCGTTCAGGCAGCACACAAACCTTTGCTAAACCAGATCTGCCCCTCCCTGGCGGCCGCCACAACCCCTAACNGGCCACGCGGGGATGGGCGGGGCCGAATGGGGATGGGCGGGGCGTAGCTCGGTGGGCGTGGCCTCCGCTCCCGCTCCGGTCGCCCGTGGAGACACCGGGAGCGGCGCTCGGTGAGTACCGGGATCCCGGGCCCCGGGACAGGGGGGGTCCCACCGGGAACAGCGAGCTCTGCCGCCCGGGACAGCGCGGCCGGCACCGCGGGGACAGCGGCAGCGCCAGCCCGGCCCCTTGGGCTGCCGGGCCTGGCGGGGCGGGCCGGGCCCGAGCGGTGCCTGGCTGGGTTGGGGGGTTGGNTGGGGACACGCTCTGGGCAGAGGCGGTGGTGGGGATGAGAGCAGCATCTTCCCCAGTTTTCCTGGAATTTTATAGAATCCCAGACTGGGAGGGACCTTAAAGCCCACCTCATCCCACCCCTTAACATGGGCAGGGACAGCTTCCACTGTCCCAGGCTGCTCCAATCCCAATCCAACCTGGCCTTGGGCACTTCCAGAGATCCAGGGGAAGCCACATTTTCTCTGGACGATGTGCCAGGGCCTCCCCACCCTCATTTTCCAGCCCTTCTCCCTCCTGCAGCTCCCAGGCAGGAACCCGTATTTAAATTTAAATTTTAATCCACACCCTTCCCTGCCTCTGGAAACAAATGTATTCCCAGGTGATCCCGGCATCAAAGCCCCACAAGCAGAGGCACGCCGGGCTCGTTCAGGCAGCACACAAACCTTTGCTAAACCAGATCTGCCCCTCCCTGGCGGCCGCCACAACCCCTAACTCCCAAAATTCCCAAAATTCCCAGGATATCGATGCTCCGACCCCTCCATCCCGCCGGCCTCTCTACCACCGTCACCCCCAGAACCACCGCGTGTGCTCCGATCCTTCGGGCTCACGCTTCTCTCACTCAACCCCTTCCCAAACACCGGGGCACGCCCGAATCCACCCTCCGGAACGGGACAAACCGGATTTGGCTGCGGAATTCCGCATGGATTTAGGAGAATCACGTNGGTTTTTGTTTTTTGTGGGTTTTTCCCGGTTTTTTGTTGTGCTGAGGAGGATTCCCGGCGGGAGGCAGCGCGCAGGTGGGATGTGGTTCAACAAGTGGCGCGTGGCACGGGAATGAGGCAAAATCTGCTGGATTACGTAAAAAATAATCTGCTTAATTAGGCAAAAATAATTCTAAAATAGGCAGGTTTTTCTTCCTTTCCTTCTCCTCCCCGCCTGCGTACCTCCAGACCTTCCCCATGGCACCGATGGATACTCAGAGCTGGCGGCTCCAACTCCACGGGGCCCCAGCTTTCAGCTAAATCCTTTAAATTTTACCGGTTTTAGTATTCCCAGCCGTCAGGCCATGGGTTTTCCTTGGAATCACGGAGCTCTGCCTGACGGAGGAAGTTTCCCACGTGCTGGGAGCTGTGGGATGAGTGTGGGAAGGAGGTTAATTAGTGGGAAGCGTCATTATTCCAGGAGGTTTCGTGTTGATACTGAGATTACACGCCCTGTTGCAGTAATAAATTTGCTTGGAATCACGGAATTGCAGAACATCCTGAGTTGGAAGGGACCCACACGGGTCATTGAGCCCAACTCCTGGGAGTTTTTACTTCCTTTAGTAACTTTAAAATTGTGATTCTCTATTGCAAGCTTTAATTCTTTACTTTTTTGGGAGGGGGGAAAGAGGGGTTCGAGTGTATATTGTGATTTTAGCCTGGTGTTTTTAGGAAGGAGCTGGAGCTGTGTCAGGAGGGGTTTCGGTTGGATTTTGGGAATGGCTTTTCCTGCAGTGGTGGGCACTGAACAGATCCCCTGGGAATGGTCCCAACCCAAGGCTGCCAGCGCCCAGGGTGAGATTTTGGGATTGTCCTGTGCAGGGCCAGGAGCTGGGCTGGTCCTCGTGGGTCCCTTCCAGCTCAGCGTATTCCATGATTCTGTGATTTAATTAGTGTGGCACATCAGATGGAATTCCCAGCAGTTTGCCAGGCGATTCCCCGGGATTTTAATTGGCTCAGAAGCCCCGGGATCAGGGGCACGTTCCCTGGGTGTGTTTGTCTGGGATGGAAACTGGTTCAGAAATTCTGAATTGGCGCAGTTCTGGGAGTACGGGGCGGGTGGTGGACAGTGGCAGGATTTTGTGCTGCTCAGTGCCACTAAATGAGATTGAGGGATTAATGTGGAGTTAATGACTCCTCAATCCCGTGTTTCATCCTGCCGTGGGATGCACCACAGCATTTGGGATCTCTCCAATCAAGGAGCAATCAACTCCAGAGAGGAACAATTCCATAGCTCATTCCATAATCATCCTGCTGATGGGGGATTTTTCCTTGAAAGATTAAGTCCTCCTGTTATCCTGGAGGAGTTTCGTGGCCTCTCAGGCAGCAGAACAACTGATCTCTCGTGTCTTGCTGGTGTTAAATCAAATTACTGAGTTGTGCTGTAGGTTTCAGATTTTTTTTTTATTTCAATTATAATGTTCCTTTGGCAATATGATGACTTTTTAAGTACTGAGATTTCTTAAGTTTTTAGGTTCTGTTGCTAAAAAGACTTGGAATATTTGAACCAGATTCACATTGAGTTCTCTGTAGTAGGGCCTGGGGTGACACAGTAGAATTATGGAATCCCAAATGGTTGGGGTTGGAAGGGACCTTAAATCCCATCCAGTGCCACCCCTGCCATGGCTGGGACACCTCCCACTGTCCCAGGCTGCTCCAGCCTGGCCTTGGGCACTGCCAGGGATCCAGGGACAGCCCCAGCTGCTCTGGGAATTCTATTCCAGGGCCTCCCCACCTCCCAGGGAACAATTCCTCATTCCCAATATCCCATCCAGCTCTGCCCTCTGGCACTGGGAAGCCAGTCCCTGTGTCCTGTCTCTCCCTGCCTGTTTAAAAAATCCCTCTCCCTGCTTTTTCTGTGGCTCCACCATCCCTGCAAGAGCTGCTGGAAGGCTGGGTGGGAGATGCTGTCCACGAAGGAGCTCCTGCCCTGGACACAGCTCCCCAGACCCCAGTGTGTCCCTCTCTGGTTGTGAAAGCAGATCCATGGTGCTGCAGAAATCTCTGCTGCAGCCCCATAAATGCTCACCCTCCGCCCTTTCCCTTTGTCCCCTTTGCCAGAGCAGAGATCACTGCAGGGGGAGGGAATCGTTTCCAAAGGTTTACAGTTATCAAGGGAAGCACCACACGGCCCTGGCCGAGCTGTGCAGCCCCATTCCAGGGAGGATTGAGTTGCTGCAACTCCATCTGTGCTTGCACAGAGCCTGGGAATGGGGGGAGGCTGCTGGCTCCCGTGTCCTGGCACAGAAATGTCCCTGTGCAGGGGCAGGAGCTGGAGTGAAGCTCCATTAATTGGGATGGAGCACCCCCAGTTCTTGAAAGTTGTCATGGACTCAGCTTTTCTCGGGAAATGGGAGCTGCAGATGTTTGGTGACTCTTGGGATTCCTGCACTGCTGGAACTGTGCAGCTCTTTGGTGAATTTTGCAATATCACACAGCTGGGGCTCGTTTTTCCAGGCCTCAGTGCTCCCCCTGCACTCAGTGTTGGGAGCTCTTGGACCCAGATCATTTCTGCTCTCAGGAATAACCTGGGGGGAGTCTGGAAGGTGAGACAACCCTGGTGACACGAGCAGAAAGTTTCCATTCCGTGTGTGCAAGGATGGATCAGAAAGAGCAGAGGCCGTGACAGAAGTCCTCAGGGTGACTGGGACTGTGGTGGGATCCTCCCTGGGACTGTGGTGGGATCCTCCCTGGGACTGTGGTGGGATCCTCTATGGGATCGTGGTGGGATTCTCCCTGGGTTTGTGCTGGGATTCTCCCTGGGTTTGTGCTGGGATTCTCCCTGGGATTGTGGTGGGATTCTCCCTGGGATTGTGCTGGGATCCTCCCTGGGTTTGTGGTGAGATTCTCCCTGAGATTTCAGGGAGGGAGGCAGGAGCAGGAAGGCGGGGAGAGCAGTGGGGGTACCCACGGGAGGTGGCAGTGTGGTGGGGTACATCCAGCCCCTGGAGAGACACGTGGCTCTGGGGGATCCAGCATTCCCAGGGGATGTAGCATTCCTTACTTTGGAGCTGCTGAGCCCCTTCCAGCCAGGTGTCCCTGGGGAGGAGAGGATCCACTCCAGGATCTTCTGGAGACACCGGTAGAGCTGCCTCCAGCTCGGGGGCCCTCAGGAGAGGAAGGACCTGGAGCTGTTGGAGGGAATCCAGAGGAGGCACCAGGGATGGAGCAGCTCTGCTGGGAGGAAAGGCTGGGAGAGCTGGGAATGTTCACCTGGAGAGGAGAAGCTTTGGGGTGACCTCACTGTGGCCTTGCAGGACCTAAAGAAGCTGCAGGAAAGATGGAGAGAGATTTTGGACAAGGGGTAGAGGGACAGGACACAGGGAATGGCTCCCAGTGCCAGAGGGCAGGGCTGGATATTAGGAATTGTTCCCTGGGAGGGTGGACAGGCCCTGGCACAGGCTGCCCAGAGCAGCTGGGGCTGCCCCTGGATCCCTGGAATGTCCCAGGCCAGGCTGGACACTGGGGCTGGGAGCAGCCTGGGACAGTGGGAGGTGTCCCTGCCATGGCAGGGGAACAGAACAAGAAGATCTTTAAGGTCCCTTCCAGCTCAAAGCAGTTGGGATTCTGTGAAAGCTGAGGCCTGGGGTTCAGTGTACCCCAAATCCCAGCTCCCTGGGAGCCCCAGCAGCGTGGCTGGATCCCAGCTTTGGGATGTTCCTGGACACCAGCAGCTGAGTATTTTTAGTCGTGTTCCTTCGAATATTTAGTAAAACAGGCAATGTGTTTATATTCAGCTTCCTGTGTCCGTATCAGCGTCTTGGCATGTGATGGAGCTCCAGAGGGAGGAGGGAAAGGGAAGAAAGTGTGTTCTGAGGATTATTTGTGCTGCAGCAGCCGAGGCCGGCAGGACGTGGCCGCTGGGATCCGCTCCTTGTTTAAACATTCGGCTCAGTTCAGGCAGGAGCCAGCCTCGCTCCCTCTTTGTTCACCCCCTTTGTCTTCCCATCCCTTCTCCCGTGGCTTTCCCAGCCTGCTGTGCAGGGACAGGTGACTTTTTGGCACCCTTTGCTGTGGGATGTGTGACCCAGTCCTTGCCCCGAGCCGCGCTCTGTGCGGGGCTGTTCTCCTCCAGCCTGGCTCTCCCGGTGCCTGGGGCTGGAAAAGCCCCTCTCAAAAGTCCTGCTGGGAAGGGAGCAGCCTGCATTCCCAGCCTGCATTCCCAGCCTGCATTCCCAGGCTGCTGCCCTGATCCAGCTGCTCTGTGCTGTCACCCCTTCGCTCTCCAGAGCCGTTCCCTGTGCAGAGCCAGTGGGAGCACACGGGGGAGGTCTTGTCTGGTTTTCCCATCTAAAGCAGGGTTTTCCTTGTGCCCAGCCTCCCCCAGAGCACACAACCAGAGCGTTTCCTGGTGCTGTAAGCTGAGGAGAGAAAATTCTCCCTCCCAGTTTCCAGGAGAATGCCAAGGGAATGCTCTGCGACCCAGCCCTTGCTGCCTGAACCAGGGAAACATCAGGGACTGGTGGTTGTCACAGAAAGGGAAAAACAGGCCAGGTTTGGATGAGCTGTTAGAGATAAATTCCTCCCTGGGAGGGTGGGCAGGCCCTGGCACAGGTGCCCAGAGCAGCTGGGGCTGCCCCTGGATCCCTGGCAGTGCCCAGGGCCAGGCTGGACACTGGGGCTGGGAGCAGCCTGGGACAGTGGGAGGTGTCCCTGCCATGGCAGGGGGGTGGGATGAGGGGAGCTTTGAGCTTCCTCCCAACCCAAACCAGTCTGGGATTCTGTGGTTGCTGTGAATAATTTTGAGCAGATCCCAAATTACATTTTCAGCTCTTGTTTGTAGCTTCAAGCCCCCTCCCAAAGTCGGGGATTTTGGTCTAAGCTTGGAGCTGGGATAAGCAGAAAGTGTCCCTGACTTCCGTGGGAGAGGGACCATCCTTTTCCCAGCTGAATCTGGTCCATGCTGCTGTAAAACTTGCAAGGGATTCCTCCTGCAGTGCAGGAGGAGCTGCCTGGTGCTGCCAGCCTTGGCCAGAGGGGCTGGGACCCGTCCAGCTGTGGAATTTCCTCAGCCCACGTGCCCTTCCCTGATTTATTCCTTCCCCAGCACGGCCTGGCCTCTGAGTGGAGCCTTTTGCAGGGGGTGCATTACTGCAGCCTCAAACTATGCCAGCAATGCTGCCTTTGTGGGAGTTTCTGAGTGGTTTGATAGGAGCTTTGATTAGGCAGGAATATCAGCATCCCCAGGAGCTGGAATTACTTCCTAGATGAATTAAAGATGGGCTTGGGCTGGCTGATCCCTGAAGGTCTCTTCCAACCCAAACCATTTCTGGTTGTTTTGACTGTGTTTTCATCCCCCTCAGGCTGCACGAGTCAGTTTTAAAATTCTTCTTGTTTTTTTTTCCCTGACAGCTTCCAGGGGGTGTGAGCGGGTTGGGATCTTGCACAGATAAGCAGAGCAGCAGCTTTTCCATTCAAATTTTGATTTTGTGTCACACGGCCGTGGAGGAGGTTAGGTGTCACATTTATTTATTTTGGTTTCCTTGCTGGATGTGGACAGGACGAGCCTGGCATGGGGACAAGGGCTGTGGCAAGGCAGACTGTCCTTAACACAATTTATTTCCCTCCTCCACGCCATGATTTGACCAGCACTTGTTAAAAGTGTGATCCTGTTTCCAGCATGGGAAGTGGGGTGTGATTATAATGGGAATTCTGCCCGAGCTGCCTGCTGGAATCCAAAATGCAGGTTTCTCTCAGAATTTGGGGCTTGTAAGCTAAAACATAGAATTAAACAGAGGATTTGATCTGAGACCTTGGAAAATACTCCCAAACTTAAGAGCTAGAAGCAAGAATGTGGATTTGTAGTTTAAAGCAGGGACGTGTTAAGCTAAGTAAAGGAAAGTTTAGAGTTTTAGAGTTTAAGATATAGAAAAAATAAAAGTAATTACAGAAGTAAACAAAGAGTTTAGAGGGCAGTACTGTAGGTTTGTGTGTCATTACATGATTGGCTAATAAGCTCACACTGCAGCATGGGTCCATAAACCAAAATATTTAAAGATTGAGTCAAAAACATAAATATCCTTGTTGCCAGTGTTTTATTAGTCAATAACGCCTTAAAAAGTCTTATAACTAAGGGTCTTGAGACCTTCTAAACCATACTGTGATGATATGAGCCAAACTCACCCTGCCAGCCTAGAAGATAAGAATAACCCGCATCATCAAAAACAATTCAAATTGTTTCAAATTGTCTCAAATTCCTTCCAAAACTCCCTGCAGGTAAATGATCACAGCTGCCTGCCTTGCTCAGGGCCATCCCTTGGGAAGTCCAGGTGGGCTTTTCTCCCTCCTCCCTGGGAGTGAGGGAAGGGGAGGCTCTGCTGGCTCCTTGGCTGGGCAGGGAGCAGCTCCAGGGCAGCTGGATTCACCCCAAGGCTGAACTGGCAGTGCCAGTCCCAGACCCAGCTGTGCCCTGGCTGTGCCAGCTCAGGAGATGCCTCTGGTGCCAGTTCCCAGCTGGGGCAGTCTGGGAGCCTGCCCTGGGGATTCCAGGGGAGGATTGCCCGTCCCTGCTGGGTGTGAGCTGTTGGAGCCTGACCCGTCTGTTTGCACACCTGTGTGTGAGCTGCAGGCATTGTGCAGCCCTGGCTGGCAGCAGCACAGCCAGGAGAATGAAAGGAAAGGGGATTTCACTTGTAAACACACTCCCTGCTCCAGCTCTCACAGAATTCCCATCCTTTCATCGCCCCCACAGAGGTGGGGGTGCTCACCTGGAGAGGAGCAGGCTGCAGGGAGAGCTCAGAGCCCTCCCATGCCTGAAGGGGCTCCAGGAGGTGAGGGCTGATGTAATTCCAGGTTTCCTTCTGGGTGTGCAAGGCCTCCACGGGGAATGTGAGCTCTGGGATTTGTTTGGGCAGTGATTTAAACCCAGCTGTGAGGACACATCACTGGAGGCTGACAGCTCCGAGTCTCCAGGGACAAAATAATCCTGGAATGGTTTGTGTTGGAAGGGACCTCAAATCCCATCCAGTCCTACCCCCTGCCTTGGGCAGGGACACCTTCCATCATCCCAGGCTGCTCCAAGTTTGAGGTGGATTTTCCAATCTCAAAATACTGTTTTTGTGATTAGCATTAAACCACAAGTGCCAAGCCCCCAGCTTTGGCTTTCTTGCACTGTGAAATCCTTATAATTTTTATTTTATTCTTGTTTCAGGATCATTACACCGATAAAATCAAGGCAAGCTGGACAGGGAGCAAGTCTGCCTATGTAGGTGAGTTTCCAGTCCACTCTGGTTCTTTCATTTCATGCAAAATACAAAGCAGCACAACAGGTCCCAAACCCTGGTGATTTAATTTTATTCTGGAGCAGAACAAATGCAAAGTCCTTGGCAGGATTGCTGACACTTTTCACCTCATTCTTTTCACTGCCAGACTGCTTTTAGGTTGAATTTAGGGGGCAGGAAAACCTGCTTTTCCCACAGAAATTAAGCTTTTCCTTGTTTATTCCCCTGATTAGGGGAATTTTTTTACCAGCCTGTAAATCTTCATCATTTCTGTCTACAGGTATTTTGTGTAGACAGAAACTATGCACACGTGTTCTGTGCTACACATAATTTGTTTGTTTATCAAACAATGCAAATTATTCTCTATTCCCCCAGCCTTAAAAACAGGGGGATAAATAATAAATATGATAAATTCCTGCAGCCAAGGAGGTGCTGAAATACTTCCCACCTTCCCCAGAGCATCCTCAGCTTTATCTGTGCCAGGCAAAGAATCTGCTGGAGGTCACAGAGCCCGGGGCCAGGCTGCAGCTTTCAGCACAGCCCCCTCCTGCTCTGCAGCCTGCTTTTGGTGCAGCTCAGAGTCTCTTTGCAGATGTCCCTTTGGAGTTTTCCCCCTTTCCCTGTGGGAGGAACAGGGACCTTCTGTGCAGAGGCTGCCCTGCAGTTCTTTGCCTTTCCCAGTGACTCCAGGCT
Source organism: Irena cyanogastra (assembly GCA_013397155.1). Lineage (NCBI taxonomy): Eukaryota > Metazoa > Chordata > Aves > Passeriformes > Irenidae > Irena > Irena cyanogastra. The sequence goes on along the minus strand of VWZV01017094.1, from coordinate 122,971 downwards.
GATGGCTGTGAAACAACCCTGCTCAGAGGTTTTTCTAAGTTACCTTGATCTCTGAGTCGCTTTTTGTGTGCGCTGAAGATATAAAAAAGTGAAGTCAGGAGAACTGCAGGGGAAAGCAAAAGCAGGTTTTTCCACTGCTCCTCTCCCAAAATGTGCACTGGGTTTGGCAGAATCCCACAGTGGAGGCTGGCTTTGAGAATCAAAGGGAGCTGCAGCCCAGGTTTGATCAGCAGTATGGTGCTGGAAGAGCTGGAAGTGGAGGTGATGGAGGAGCACAGCCTTAATTAAACACCCAGAACACCAAGTCCAATTGAAGATCTTGGGAGCTGCCTGTTTCCTTTCATTTCACATCATTAAGGATTTTAATCCCCAGTTAAGACCCTGGCAGCATTATTTATAATTTAAAAAAAGATCTCTAGTGTAGAATCTCTCAGTACTCTCAAGTGTAAATTCTCTGAAGGAGGAAGCATCACAAATGGATGTTCTGTGCTTTCAGGGGCTTTTGTTCTCTGTATGCTGGACCTTTGGCCTTGCTGGACTTTTTCTGCTGGAAAAATTGGATTTGAAATCTCAGCTGCCTGAGCTCCCCAACCCCTAAAGCTGTGCTGCATCCCATTCTCCCCAAAACCACTGCCAGTCCTGCAGCTGCCAGATGTTTCAGCTTTCCTTTTCCAGAGTGTGATCCTTGGGGGAGGATCCTGTTTGGGCAGGATTTTGTTTGGGGAGGATCTTGCTTTCTTTCACCAAACCCAAACTTCTTCTAGTGCATATAAAATATTTGTGCCACAACTGTAAATCTCGCCTGGGACCTGTTTAAAAATCCAGTCTGGTTTAAAATCTATTCTGGTTTAAAAATCTAGTCTGGTTTAAAATCTATTCTGGTTTAACAATCTAGTCTGGTTTAAAAATCCAGTCTGGTTTAAAAATGCAGCCCTTCTCACCTGCCAGGAACCAGGGAGCTGCTACTCACAGCTTAGTTTGGGGTAGGTGTGGAAAAATCCTTCCGTGATGGCAGCAGGGAGGCCATGGGTGACCCCTGTTGCCATTTTTCCTGGGAAGTTTGCACTGTGGATGTTGTGTTCAGTCTGCAAAGGGCAGGAGTGGCTCGGGGTGCTCTCAGAAATCTGTGGAATATTGCACCACTTGTCTCTCTGCTCGTTGTGTGGGGAATAAGGATCGTGAAATTCCAGAATTTGGTTTGGAAGGGACCTTAAATCCCATTCAGTGCCACCCCTGCCACGGCAGGGACACCTCCCACTGTCCCAAGTGCTCCAGCCTGACCTTGGACCCTTCTAGGGATGGCACAAAAGCACCATCAAAGGAGAAACGACCCAAAAGCATCTTTGATGCCTGTTTTACTTCACCCTCAGCCCCGTTTGCTGGCTGAGGGCAGGGCCCGGTGTTTTCCTGCTGCCCGGGCTCATTTTCCACTCTCTTTGGCAGGAGGAGATTCCAGCTCCGCTGCTTCCACTGGGTGTCAGCACGGCCCCGCTCTGGGCGGGCAGAGCCCTGGGCTGGCTGCTCCCGGCGCTGGAAAAACCGGGCTGGCTGCGTGTCCGGGCCAGGGAGCAGCTGTGGGGCTGGAATTCCTTCCTTCCTTTTCCTTCCTTTTCCTTCCTTTTCCTTCCTTTTCCTTCCTTCTCCTTCCTTCTCCTTCCTT
>VWZV01017094.1:29905-91443 GCA_013397155.1 Irena cyanogastra | reverse complement strand
TCCCGCGGCTCGGCCCGCGCAAAATGGAGTCGGGCGTGCGGGGCGCCCGGAGCTGCCTCGGTGCCGGCGGGAGGGAGAGGAGTAACGGGAAATGCCAGCAGTGAAGGGAATCGTGGAGTGGCTCGTGTTGGAAGGGATCTGAAAGGCCATCCCGTTCCATCCCCTGCCATAGGGCACCTTCCACTGTCCCGGGCTGCTCCAAGCCGCTCTAGCCTAGTCTTGGGCACTTCCAGGGATCCAGGGGCAGCCACAGCTGCTCTGGGCACCCTGTGCCAGGGCCTGCCCACCCTTCCAGGGAACAGTTTCTTCCCAATATCCCCATAAACCGGCACATGGAATCCTGGAACGGTTCGGGTTGGAAAGGCCCTTCTTGTTCACCCCTTGCCGTGGGCAGGGACACCTTCCCCATGCCCAGGTTGCTCAAGCGCCGTCCAACCTTGTATCCTGAACTTGACTCGTGTTTCAAGCGGTCCCATGGATTTGAAAGGCTATCTTGAAGTTCCTGGGCTTTCCAAAATCTGTTTGGGTCATTTTCTAGGGGAGCAGCGTTGATAGCCATCTTCTCCTTTCATATACATTTAAATAATAACTTGCATGAATTCTTAGTTTCCCTAAATTTTTAAAGAGAAGCTGCATGAAAAACTTCAGAAAAAAGACACTGAAGTATAAACGGGTTGAAGAATGTGCTTTGGGAATTAGGAGGCCAGGGCCCCACATGGACAGGGAGAGATGTGGGCACATGGCGTCCCGTGCAGGCGGCAGCTCCACCGCGCCCAGACTTCGGCGCTCGGCAGGTGGGTCGCAACTCGGGTTCAGAGGAATCCTTGGGAATAAAAAGCATCAGAGTGTGCTGACAGCAGATGACGCGGGAGCCAGGGAATAACAGGTTAACTGCAATTTCGGCGAGCTTTTCACAGAGCACGGTGCTTCGTGAGAGCATCCTAATGCTTCTGCATTTGTGTTACAGAGTGATTCTGATTCTCCGCTGTTTTATGCTGTTGAAGGAAGAAATAATATATTTGTTTTTGGAAGTGGGTGTTATAAACGTCATTCGAAAGCACCTCGTGAGAAGACAAATTTAGGAACTGTGTTAGAAACACTCTTTACTTGTGGATCTCTTGCTCGTTAACGTTAGGAGTGTTTTCTGTGTGAGGGATGCAATGCTTTGTAGGGAGTCCCAGTTCGCCAAACCAGTGTCCTCTGGAAGCCTCAGTGAGGTGCAGGATTCCCCCACGAGATACACCTGGGACATGGCACCACAGGAGCCCCTCTTCACCTTCCCATTTTCACATCTTGTTTTCAAGAGCAGTGTGAAAAATAACTATTTTCCTGGTTTGTTTTGGTAGTGAAACAGAGAAAGTCGGGGCTGCTGTTGTAGCAGTGTGGTAAACAAAGTCAATTTCCAGTTTGAAAATGTCTATTTCTGTGCGTGGCTGTTTTTGCAGTTCTGGCATCGTAAAGGTGCTCGACGCCAGGGTTTATTTCCTGTGTGAATGTATTTTAAGCTATTGCACTACTCCATAAGGCTGCAAGTGATTTGCCTGCTGAATTAGCAGTTCAAAGCTTGGTGATGCTGAGAAATAACTCGTATTTTGGGTTAGGCTTCGGCAGGAACCAGGTTTTTCTGAGTGCAGGGCGTTGAACTCGAAATTCAAAAGCCGTGGCTGTTCTATTCCAGTTCTGCAGCATGCCTGCTCCTCTCCCTGCTTCTCCTGCTCACATGGCATGCCTGTCCCCACTGGAGAGCCCTTCTCCCAGTGCAGGCTGCTGAGTTTAACCCCTTGTTTCCTCAGGGAGTCGGGAATGCTCAGGGAGCTGTGTGTGCCATGCAAACTTCATGTTAAATACAGCTTGGAAGGTGAAGGAGACATTGTTCATCTGGGTGTGTTGGCTTGGATATCATTACAACTGCAACTTCTGTGGCCCCACCCAAATTTGACATTGCTTGCTAGGCAGGAACTTGGTCCTTTAAAAAAATAATTAAAAATCAGCTTTGAATTTAAAAGCTGGTTCGTTAATTTTGGAGCCAGTGTTTTGGCAAGAAAATGGTATAAGAAATGTGTTTGTCCTCATCTTTTAAAGAAGGGTAAACAAGGCCTTTCACATGAGTGGAAAAGAAAACTGTGTTAGATCTTTGAGAGGGCTTGGTGAAGAAGAGAATGCCCACGGGAGGTTTTTATTTGCAATAAAAACCCTTTCAGGAGGCCTAGGCAGGGAGGAAGAATGCTGGGCAGCTCCGTGGCACTGTGGATTCTTAAGCTATTTTGAGGAGTGCACCAGGAGGAGAATCTTCATCAGGGAATGTTGGACTGGGAGGATCCATGTGGGTGAGGACCCCAGTTAGTCCCTGACCAGTACCTGTGGGTGACGCCTGTCCTGTACAGGTGGTGGCACTGCTGCCCAGAAGAGTTTCCAAGAACAGAATCACAGGATCATTGTGGTTGGAAAACACCTCCAAAATCATGGAGTCCAGCTGTCAGAACAGCACAGGAGTGACTGTCTCAGGGAGCACAGGAGTGACTGTCTCAGGGCCAGTGAGGTGGTGCTCACTTCATTTGAACCCCTCTTGTTTTACCTGAAGAGTGCCTTTCAGAGAGAAAAAAACTAGTAATAAAATCTTTCTAACCCTGATCTTTGTTTGCCAGTTGACCCTGTCATTTCAGCAGGGATTACTTAAGTTTTCAGTCAAACCCAATTTGAAATCCTGGGTGAAAAAGTGACTGAGAAGAGTCAGGTGAAAGTGGGGTTGCTCAATTTGTGCAGAAATAAAAGTTCTCTTCTCTCTTGTTTGCCTGGGGGGTCGGTATCTGTCCCGGAGCACTCCACATTCCGTTGATGTGTCTGGCCTGATGTTTCAGGGATAAGGAGGATTGGCAGGAGGCCTGATCAGCAGCAGCAGCAACAGCAGCAGGGCGAAGGCAAACCCATCGACAGGAGACCCGAGCGACGACCTCCCCGCGAGCGCCGCTTCGAGAAGCCCGCCGAGGAGAAGGGCGAGGGAGGAGAGTTCTCTGTGGATAAGTAAGAGTTTTCTCTTGGTGTAAACAGCTTTCCTAGCTTTGACAGGACAGGGCTGTCCTGCCTTCTGCTGTTCAGGTAAAAAAGCTGATTGAATCAAGATTGAATTCCTGTCATGCAGATGACAACACTTCCCTTTTCCATGGTTTTGTCTGCAAACTTTACTCAGGTTATAGGCTGGGAGTGATGTACCTGAGCAGATTCATAGGTGTGACTCAGTTATGGTTTAAATTAAGATGTTCACCATATTTCTCTACTTCTGTAACAGATAGCTCAGGAAGGGCTCCCAAGCAGAGCTGTTTCCTGCAAGATGAGATTTGTTTGCTGTTACAGCTGTGGCTTTAATTTGCACAGCTGACTTAAAGCCAGCTAAAGTTTGTCCACGTAGGTGTTTGCACCCTGGCTGCAATGGCTTTGTACCTGGAGGTGGTGAGGCCATCTTAGATCTACATGAAATTTAAACTGTTTTGAGTGTTGTGAGGCAGCCAGAATTCGAGTAACGTTCAGATATTAAAGCTTTAGTTGTGAAATTAAAACCCTTTTAAAAGTAAGTTGGATAAAAGTGAGTTTAGTTAAAGTTTTAGCACCAGTTAATTGTGTAACACAATACAAAGATTAAGTTTTTGAATTAATGGCAGAAGATGCAAACAAACAACAATCCTGAGCATCCTAAAAGCATGGAACCACAGAATGGTTTGGATTGGAAGGGACCTTAAAGGTGGTCTGGTTCCAACCCATACCAAGTGCAGGGACACCTTCCACTGTCCCAAGTTACTCCAAGCCCTTCCAACATGGCCTTGGATACTTCAGGGGTGGGAAATGACTTTTTTGAAATTAGAGCCTGAACCGAGCTACAAACTAATTATCAAAGGAAAAACAAGTAAATAAACTTCTGAGAGAGGAAAAGAACCATGAAACACGCTGTACATTTTTGGAGGCGAATCGCTTGACCCAGCTTACAAACAGTAATAATCAAAGCAAAACCAAATAAATAAAATCCTCAGAGAGGACAAGACCATGAAATGCTGTCCGTTTTGGGAGTGGATCCCTGACCTGTGGCTCTTCCATGCCAGACCCATCCTGGACCGACCCATGCGTGGACGTGGAGGCCTGGGCCGGGGCCGCGGCCGCGGGCGCGGGATGGGCCGAGGAGACGGCTTTGACTCTCGTGGCAAGCGGGAATTTGACAGACACAGTGGCAGCGATAGATCGTGAGTCTTTACCTTTTCATCTCCCTCGTGGCTCTTCTTTACCACTCTGACCCCCGTTTAAAATTGATCCTTTGAATTTCTGTGTCTGGACACTATAATGTTAACTCAGTTTTGTTAGTTCTGTTTCACATTCACATTTCAGCGGCCTAAAGCACGAGGACAAGCGCGGCGGCAGCGGATCACACAACTGGGGAACCGTCAAAGACGAGCTAACGTTAGTAACCTGTCATTGCTCAGAAAACCATTAGCACTGTGTTAATCAGCCCTAATTATGGCTTACAGAACACCCAGATTTAGCTGCCTTTTTGCCTTTGATCTCCATGATTTTTGCCATGCTTCTGCAGAGTTTAAAACCCCAGTGATTTCTTGTAACATAAGAATAGCTTCACTGTTCAGCCAGAATTTTGGGGAAGTTTGGGAGGTCTTGTGCTGGTTCGGTAACAATTCTTTGTTAAAATGAAACTGTTCTATTTTTAGTAAATTTTGATCAGCATAAGCATGCATTTTATATTACAAAAATTCAGCCATCCCATTGAAATCTATTTGTAATACCCAAATCCATTTTGTGTTGGGGCAGTGGGAGCCTTTCAGGAGGGGTGGTAGGAAGCATTGGGGAAAACCATTAGTTAAGTGAAAAGCATAGAGTTTAAAAGGTACAGAGAGCACCAGTCCTTATTGAAACAGTAAATCCACCGTAGATCTTGATTGTTAATCTTACGTAGCTTTAAACAGGGATGAAGTTGTAAAAAAGCCCCAACTCCCAACGTTATGTAATTGCAGTGAATTGGATCAGTCAGCTGTAACTGAGGAAACGCCGGAGGGAGAGGAGCATCCGCCTGCTGATTCTGAAAATAAGTGAGTACCACCCCTCTCCCTGCTCCTGGGTTGCTTCAGAGGTGCTGTTGCATTACCTTCAACCTCTGTTTATTCCCATATCTGTGTGGCCAAACTCAGATTATCAGTAGATCATCCACAGTGCTGCTGTGGAGTGCTGCTGAATGAGTCTCCTTGAAAACCTGTATGGAAATTGTTGTCTTTAAACCATTCCTTGGTGTCTTGCAGGCTCTTTCAGATTTATTTATTAATAATTATTTCTAATGCACTTTTTGTCTTGGGATTGCAATTCCAAATTCCAAACCCAAAAGCATCTGTGCTCAGACAAGGTAGAAGCACTGAGTAAATGGGACAGAAATGCCAGTGGAAGGCAAGTTTTTAAGCTTAATTTTCCAAAACAGCCTTGGAGACTGTGTGACTAAGCTCTAGGAGAAAGGTTGTATCTTTCATTCTCCAGGCAGTTTTCAAAGTTACCTGGATCTCTTCCCATCTCACTTGGACACTGTTACACACGGATCCAGGGGCTGGATGAATGAAAGAGTAACCAGAGAAGCAGAAGGAGCCTCGCTGATACTGAGCTGATCCTGCTGTGACTAATGTTGTAATTCAGTGAGGAGTGGGCTTTGCAGAGACTCAAAAAAATGGCAAACAGAATTTTCAAATACTTGTTCCTAATGATTCCTAATGTGTTTGCCATGGCTTGGTTGCCTCACTGAAAAGTTTCTCTATATAGAAAAGCATCTCCACATGGGTAACTTTTTAATTGTCTGGTTTTATGTGGATCTTGGCTCTCAGTGTTTCAGCAGAACTGTAGGATGTTTTACTGCAGTAAAATCTCTGTTTGGAACAAAACAAATTCTGATTACATCCCATATCAAAAATCATTCTCTCCTACACAGTGAGAAAAAGTTGAAATACAGTTATTTTGGCATAAAACCTTTGCATTACTGTTCAAAATTAATGGCTGCCAAAGGAAAACCTTTGGAATTCAGGCTTTCATGATCTTTTTGTGGCACATACACAGCATTGGTTTCCTATAAATCAGAAATTCAGTTGCATAAACACACTGAACAATGACCAGAGGCTTCCAGTAGCTGGAATATGATCTGTTACTGAGCACACTGGTTGTGTGTTTTACTTAAAAATAGCCTTTGGCACAAGGTAGAGTATGTATTTGTGCTGTATCTCACAAATAAGGTGTGTGCTGGTACTTTTTCAAATTAGCTAGAAGTAAAACTGGTTTGAATAATTGTCTTTGGTTCAACAAAGGAAGCAAGTTATCCAAAGCTGCTTAAATTCTGGTTTTTAAAATACTAAAAAGCTTGAAAGCTGTGGGAAGAATGAGTTCTCACTGCCTTGATTTGAATGTTTATGAGAGATGTATTTCAGAAAGGGGGGAAGGAGCTCCAAACAAGTCATGACAGAAGTTGGGCTTGATTTGGAAATAAAATTGGCAGTAATGTGGTGATTTGATGGCATGGGTCAGTTTTAATTTTAACATTTTGCTGTGCTCAGAGGTGGCTGGGTGTAATTTTTTTGGCACTCCCTCTAAAGGAGATGAATTTTCCTGTGGTGGAAGCAAGTGTTCATATTTTCACCTCTTCACTGCTAAATCCTTGACAAAGTTCAATTTATAACCTGGTACCAGCCAGCAAACGATTTTGAAATAGTTTCCAGAGTGTAAACCCTTAGTTGTGATCATAATCTGCATGAATTCACTACAGAGAGAACGAGGTTGAAGAAGTTAAGGAAGAAGGCCCTAAGGAAATGACCCTGGATGAGTGGAAAGCCATTCAAAGCAAGGATCGTGCGAAAGTCGAGTTCAACATCCGCAAGCCAAACGAGGGAGCTGATGGGCAGTGGAAAAAAGGATTTGTGCTCCACAAGTCAAAGAGTGAGGAGGTAAAGTGCCTTTCCATACTCAGAGTGTCCACCTTGTAAAGGTTTTGTTATTGGTTAGCATTTTTTAGAGTGGAGGCTCCATTTTGGGGGATGCTGACCTGTTGCTGGAAGTTTAGAAAGTGGGAACAGTGTTTTTTTTTTAGCTTAAACTTCATTCTTGTTCATTTGAACAACAATCTTTTAGCAGAATCTTTTAGCTACTTCTGCAGTAGCACAAGTGGCTGTTCTGACTGTGGTTGGGTTTAGGAGCTGAGCTTTGCCCTTAGGTTTGTAAGAATTGCCTCTTGGTGAGAGTTTTAGGGGAATGTTGTCAGGTCTGCTTTTTAAAAAAGGCAACTTGTGTTATTTAGCATCTGTTCTGCAGTACACAGATTCGTGGTGCTTGCTAAGTGGTGTCAGCTTGAAGGAAGACTGGTCATGCCTTGGAGACCTTAAACCCAAACTGTGCATCTGAAATTCGTGGCGTGGGTGTCTCCTCACTTAGTGCTGTGACACAGACAAGCTCTTGGGAAGGCAGTTGAAATGGTTTTTGTGCTCCAGCGTCTCTCAGCATAGCTGCTGTAGAATTGTTTAAATCTGTAGTTTCTCATTTCAGCCATTGCATAATGTTCATTATTCTGTTCCAAGAGTGGCAAGGGGAGATGCACAAGGGAGGGGAATGCTGAGAGCTCTTGTTTTGTAATGCAGGGCTGTGCTGATCTTTAGTTTTAATCTTTGTTTTTAACACTCTGTAATACGTTAAGTAGCTCTCTTAAAGATTGGTGGCAGCAACTTTGTATACTGATGGTGCTGAGTCCTTTGAAGTGACTGGGTAGTGTGTAATACTCTGTTTGCTCTCCTAAAATGTATTCCTGCTTCTTCACACCTTGCCAGTTTTTATCCTGGGAGCTGGGCTATAATCCAGGGTAGGAGGCACTGCTCAGTGTTCCAGTGAAAGTTCACTTTCTGCTCTGATTGAAACCACAGTGAGGCTGACTTGGTCACAGATCAGGCGGTTCTCTTGCTGTGTAGGGTAGTTCAGTTCTTGAAATGATTGCATGGCTGTGTCTCCTTTGAGCTGTTCTCTGAAGTGTTCATTAAATGCTGCTTTCTCTGGCTTGGGTAGAAAAGGGAATTTGAGTTACATTTAATGTTGCTCTGTGCTGAAAGAATGTATTAAATAGAAGTATTTATGTACTTTACCAAGATTACCTGTAGTTCTTCTAATTCCCTCAGTCTCTCTAAATCACATTTATTTGACATTTACTCATCTGGGGGCACTGTTTTTTAACATATGAGCATATGTGATATTAAAGGTGATGCTACTTGTGAGAAATTTAGAGGCTAGAAAGATTCAGACTGTATTTTCCATTTGAAAACTGAATCAGTTAACTCAAAAAACCCCCACAAAAAACTAACAAAACAACCAAGCAAAAAACCAGTAACAAAAGAATCTGAACAAAAACTGTGAATAATCAAATTACTCCCATGGAAGACCTGACATAATTAGTAGATTGTTCTGTTTAAGAGGTGAACTTCTCAAATAAACAAGTTGGATATTTTTAGCACCATCACATAAGAAGGTAACAGCCTCTTGCTGCGTAAGCATGAGGGTGAGGTATTAACAAATCTGCCTTTAGATTGAGCTGCTTTTAGCCTGTTTTATTGTACACCCAGCAGATGTGTCTCCCCATCTCCCTTCTTCATTGTTCCCTGATCCCATGGGAAGCAGTGTGGGGATTTTCTCTCAGGATTATAGGAGAATAGCTTTATAATACAGGCGTTAGGAAAGCTCCCACTGCAGCTCCTTTGTGAGCAGCTTTAGAAGGCAACGTATTTTTCAAAAACCACCAATCACCTGCTGTTTCCTCTCTTTGTCCTCTTGGATGTACTTAGGAGTCAATAAATTCTCCGATTCTTGTCAGTAAGTAGGGAGATGATGTATGGAAGTGATTTGGTTTGTAGGTAAACTTTGGTTTTTGGCCCCAGACCTTCTGTACTCTTATGGCTAAAAACCCTGTGTGCCCCAATAGATCTCTCAGAAATTTGAAGTGTTCTGATGGGCACCTGCATTCCTGTAGCTTGACAGCTCCTTGGAGAATGCCCCAGGAGTCTGGGAGAAGGGAGAATGAGGATCTGCTGCTGCTCATCTGCCTCAGTCTTGGGAAAGAGCTGTCCTGCTTTTCCTCCTGCTTGTCCTCCTCGCTGGGGGCTGAAATTCTTGGCCCTGCCTGAGGTCTGTCCTCTTTTCCCATTGACTCTGCAGGTACTGATGGAATGAACTCTCAGTTCTGTCTCAGGTTCTTGCTGCTCTAATCTGACATGCAGGGGCATCAGCAGCCCTGCTCCAAGGAGCCTCTTCCCAGGACACAGGCATATGCCATAAAACAGAGATCCTCTTTTTCTCTGCAGCTGGTTTAGTGGCTTGAGTCTTCAGTTCCTACAAAAACCAGGAATGAATTGTATTATGGACAGATCTTAAAATTTATCCTGAAAGTGGAATCCAGGACTCCTGGAAAAACTGATACCCAGATCTCTGTCCCTGCTGTGCCTTTTCAGACCTCCTCACTAATCCAGTCCCCTCCTTAGAGGAGATTGCAGTGGGACATTAGGAAATGTATTTTGGAAAAGAATGATTCACCTCCTCAAAGTTGGGAGGAATGACTCTTGAATGAAGGTTCTGCAGGAAGATTTCCATGAACAGTGATTCAGACATCCCAGCTCTTCCCATCTCTGATCCTGACGTGTGGCCATGCTGGAGAGCAGCCTGCATGTGTGGTCTGTGCCAGGGCTTCCAGCAGCTCCTGGGAAACTTCTTTGGTGTCCCTCCACCTGAGCTCTTCTTTGGTGTCCCTCCACCTGAGCTTTTCTTTGATGTCCCTCCACCTGAGCTTTCTCTTGTCTCCACACGTGGCACATCCATCCTGTGCTGTCTCTGGCCTCTTGCACAGCTGCTCCCTCCTCCCTCTGCTGCTCCATGTGCTCAGTGCCATCTGTACCCAGCAGCTCCTGTGACCTGGTTACCTGTTGTTCCTGTATGTAGTTGAGTCTCATTTCTTCCCTTTGTTTTGTCCCTTTGTTCCTTTTGTCACTTTGGCCTGGACACACAACTGTCACCAGACAAAGGTGATGACAGAAATGAGAGGAGTCTGCTGGATTGAGATGAGGTACTGATCCTTTCCTGTCACTGGTGATACCTGGTGTTAACATCAGCCCATCCAGGGAACATTTGGATATTAAAAACACACCAAAAGAAAGAATTTTATGAAATATGGAGCTTTTCTGTCCATGCCTGTTGTCTCACTGTGCACCATCCAGCACCCAGCATGGTTTTAGTCCCCTTGCTCCTCATCCTGCTGATTTCAAACCTTACCATAAAAGCTTCTATCATGAGTCTATATTTCTTTGTTGCTTCTGTTTTTCCATCTCTCACTGTCTTGATAGTTTGTTCTTAATTTTTGACAGCCTTCCCCAAGACCCTTAAGTGCAGCACTGCCTTGAAGAAGTGAGCAGTTATTAAATCAGAGCACTATTGAGTCACCAATACATAGAAATTTAATGTTTCCCAGGATTTTTCAGGATGAACAACTTGTTCAGTATGTCTGACTTAGCACCCCAGTGATGGAAGAGGCTGAGGAGAATGTGCCAAGTCTTTTGTTGGAGTTTTAAATGACCTTTAATTACTTTGGGTAGAGAAATCATCAGGTTACATAGTAAATTTGCAATTTATTGGTTCAGTGGTTGTACCAAAATCAAATTGTGGAGATACAATGATTTTTGGTCAGCTGTAGTGGTTTGGTTTTAAATAAAAACAGCATAGGGATGGAAATGCACAGAAATATTGTACAAATCCACTGATGCCACCACTCAGAAAAGGGAATTACCACATGGCTGCCAGTAGCTGGAAATAGAATCTCAGTACCCTGAAGTGATAAAAACTGTAGATAAAAAAATAAATACTAAGAGAGGAATTTAAAACATCTCTAAGATGTTGTAGTGCTTTACAGAGTGGTGGTGTTAGGTTTGAGTAGTGCCATGTCAGGCTGAGGTGTGGAATGGTTTTTCTTTGTTGAGACAAACTCCCTAAGTTTGGCAAAGAGGTTTCCAAGGGAAGGAAAAATAAAGTCAGGAGTGGAGTGGGGACCAGCTGTTCTGTGGGATACATCCCAGTGGAATGTGTTGGAAATAAAGCAGCATGGAAAGGGTACTTTTAATCAAATTGGGGATGGAGGGAGAGGACGAGGGGAATGGCAGGGATAAATGGGATATTGGGAAGGACCATGGAATCCCTGGCAGCAGCTTTGGCTCCAGACCTCTCCATCCCCTGGCAGCCTTGTGAGGGCTCCACAAATTGTAATTAAAGATCACAGGGCTTAATTGCTCAATGTGTTGGCTTTGAAAGTCTGAATGTTGTGTAACTACAGCAGAAAAGTCAGTTGGAGTTGGGAAGCTTGAGCCTGCATGTGGCATTTGTGTAGGAAAACCAGGAAATTGTTGAGTGGTGTGCCAGGAGTTGGGGGCTTGGAGGGAAGGAAAGTGTTTGGTGTTGCCATGTTTCCAGAACACCACGGTTGAGCTGTAACAGGCAGGTTTTTACATTCTCTTTATTATCCTGGATGCCATAAACTGGCTTGCACGTGGAAAAAATATTTGCGTAAAATAGGAGAAATAATTGCTATAAAACACCTGGTGGGGTTCAGTGTGTAAGTGAAATTTTCCAAGGTGCTGAATAATAGCTTTGCTGGTGTTTGTAACTCCTGGGAGCATCTCCTGCTCCTTCAGGCTCAGGTTTCCACCAGATGCACTGGGAACAAACCAGTAAGAGAACATCCTGGCAAAGGTGCTGAGATCCACATTTTCCAGTGTCCCTGGTGAGACTGGTTCTGGTTTAGCTCCTTCAGCTCCTTGTGTTTTGAGCTTCTTGTGCCTCATTTGCTGTTACAGTGAGTGCAGAGCAGTGAAGGATTCTCAGTATTTATCAAAGGCTAAAGCAAACAAAGTGTAAATCCTCAGGGAGCAAAGTAAGTGTGGGTGATCAAGAGTGGAAAAAGAATGGAAGGAGTTGGTGGAACCAGGACACAAAATGAGAATTGCTACAACGTGAGATTCTCTACTGGCTTGGTAATAGCCAGTCTGGTCTGGGATACCAGAGGACACTAAGGACATGTTGCTCTGATGGAATTTTGGGAAGGATTTCTCTATGGAAAGGGAGCTCAGGCATTGGAAAGAACTGTGCAGGGAGGTTTGGGGTGCCCGTCCCTGGGGGTGTCTGGGGGTGGGCTGGTGACAAGGTGGGGATTGGGCACAGGTTGGACTCAGTCCTGGAGGACTTTTCCAGCCACAGTGGTTGTGTGAACTCATGAATTATCTTGAAAAGGCAAAATACTTCGGTTGCTAAGAAATCCCAAGTTTCCCGAGGTAAAAACAGGAGTGGATGATGGGGGCTGTGTGAGCGGGGGCTGTGCTGGGCAGATTCTGGGGGGATTCTGGTGCTTCCCTTGCTGATGGAGACCCGCGGTTGCAGGCTCACGCCGAGGACTCGGTAATGGATCACCACTTCCGCAAGCCCGCCAACGACATCACGTCCCAGCTGGAGATCAACTTTGGAGACCTGGGCCGCCCCGGGCGCGGGGGCCGGGGGGGCCGGGGCGGCCGGGGCCGTGGCGGCAGGGCCAGCCGTGGAGGCAGGACTGACAAGGTGAGCACCACCCTGGCTCTCACCCACACTCACTCCCACCCTGCTGGCACCTTCCTTGCTGCTGCTGCTGCTCTGAGAGCAAACGGCACTTTTAAACCCATGTGAAAATCCTTTTGTGCGCAGTTTACTTTAAACCAGGCTGTTAGGACAAAAGGATGGGTGTTTGAGCAGTGCTGTCACCAAACACAAAAAAGGGAGGGTGAATTTTTAAAAAGTGCCTGTCTGTGTCTGAACCTGAAAAATGGCTTTCTGGTGTGGATGGATCTGAATGTGCCACGAGCTGCCCCAGCTGGTGCCAGAGCAGAGCCTCAAGTGCTGGGCTGGCTATTTTCAGCCACAGCCAGGACACTCTGTGTGCATTGTCACCTGCTGGGGGGAGGGACTGGTTGTACAGCTGCATGTCACATCTTGAACCTGAGGAATTCAGATTTTCCTGTTGGAAACAGGGCTCTTACTGGTTTTTCTCTAACCTCCAGTAATGTTTTTCCCTTTTTTGGTGCTAAGGCACCAGGGGAATATCCTGAAAAATTACTGAATGTGGTTTGGGAGAGTATATATGAAGTTCAAGCACTGTAGTGTAGCTACAGTGAAGATTTGATTTGCTATGAATCACTTACTTGCCTTAGAGGCATCAATCAAATTGTTACTGATTGGAAAATGAACTCAGTCTGTGTGCTGTGGTTTTCTTCACACAGATTTGCTTGGTTTTGTCCCTTCTAGCAGACACGGACTTGACAAATTTTAGTTTATTAGTTGGGAAGCTCTCTCCTGACAGCAGTATCAGAATATTTTAAGGAATTGAAATCAAACAGTGGTGGTTTGCTCTGAGTTGTTTCACTAATACTCTTCAAGAATGCTGCCATAAAGTAATTCCAAGCTTTCCTGACTTTGTGTTGCCTTTGTTTCCTTGCAGTTGGTCAAGGAGTTTGATGTGATCCACACACCCAACCAGGTGGGTGAGCTGTGCATGTGCATTCCCTGGGACCGGGGACCAGATCTTCCCTCCTTGTTTTGGTTGTTTCTGCCCTTGTGTGCTGAGATGGAGATGCTGAGCCTGTAGCTTAAGCCTTGCTGTTACTTTTTAATTCTGGCTTGTGGCCTGTGGAGCCTTAGGCAAGGCAGAGACTCTGCAGCTGCAGGTGTTGATGCAACTCTCATTTTAAATATATTTCTTGATAAATTAATACAATGACAGGAAGTTCCACTGTCTTGGGTCTTCCCATCCTTCTCCGTATGAAATTCTTAATTTCTGCACTGGTTTTTAAGTGTGGTGCAGAGCCTTTCAGAAAACTACTGAGGAGATCCTTGGCTAATGCATGAACTTTCAGGGCTAAAAATTTGGCACAAAAATTACTTTGATCAACATCTGGTTTCTGGGTGGGAAAAGTTAAACGTGAAAAACTTCATTTGTGCTCCAGACACAGCTTTTTCTGTAACATTTCAGTTGTGTCCCTCAGTAAGGATTGCTCCACAGGGAAGGATCTCCCATGGCAGGAGGTTGGAATTCCATGGCCTTTAAGGTCCCTTCCAACCCAAACCATCCCGAGATCTCTTTAAAAAGAGAACTGTGCAATAATGATGTGCAAACACCAGTTTGCCTACAATTCCTCTCCAGATAGCTTGGACTCAAAAAACAGCATAGGAGGCTTTGTGATGCTTGGAATAAATTTAAAAAAGGTTGTTTTTGTGGTGATTTCTCCAGCCCCAAGGTGCTGCCACCTCTGCCACAAAGCAATAACTCTGTGATGTTTCTCTTGCAGTCAAGTGCTTCTGCTCCTGACGTAGATGACCCAGAGGCTTTCCCAGCTCTGTCCTAAACTGGATGTCATAAAGCCAACCCTGCCCTGGTGGGCCTTCCTCTCCGAGGCTTGCATGCTTAAGGATCCTAAAACAACTAAGAAATTGAAAAAAAAAAAACAAAACAAAACAAAAAAAAGAGACTGTCATTCATACCATTCACACCTAAAGACTGAATTTTATCTGTTTTGAAAATGAACTTCTCTCGCTACACAGAAGCAACAATATGGTAGTCAAGTTTTGTATTTAGAAATGTAATGGTAGCAGGGATGTTTTCATAATTTTTTCAGAGATTATGCATTCTTCATGGATACTTTTTTGTATTGCTGCTTGAAAATATGCGTTTCCAAACTTGAAATATAGGTGTGAACAGTGTGTACCAGTTAAAAGCTTTCCCTTCATTTGTGTTCATTTTTTTTTAATTTAAAGTCAGGATTTTAGACTCTTCCCCCTTCTCCCCCCAGACTCCAAATTAGGTTTTCATTATTGCACACTACTTCAGTTTCCTTAATTCCTCTTTGGCAGATTTTTCTCTGCCCATGGAATCTGTGGAGTATTCATTTGGCAGACTGTTAGTGCTGTGTGGAATGAACTCCTGTACTACTTTAAGTTTTAATGCTTCACTTCCAACATGGAAAACCAGTCATTTTCTCATCTCTGTTGGGTAATTTGTTTACACAAAATCTTTCTCGAAAATTGAGAGCAGATACTTGAAATCAAGATTCAAAGCACATTGGTTTATGATTCAATACCTGTGTATGGATCCAGCAATGGGTAACTGGTCTGAAAACCAGGTTTTTAAAGTTCCTGTATCCCACCTTTCACTCCCCCTTTGGACCTTTATTTCCTCCTCCTTCCCTTCAACAGAACAAGATGCTTTGTTGGCAAAAAAAAAAAAAAGTTTTTAAATTACCTTTGCTTTTTGTTTGAGAGGATACCCTGAGATTGGGGGAATTCCTGTTGTTGGAGCTGGGATCCCCTGAAATAGAGGAAATTCCTGTCCTTGGAGCTGGGATTCCCTGAAAGAGAGGGAGTTCCTGTCCTTGGAGCTGGGATTCCCTGAAAGAGAGGGAGTTCCTGTCCTTGGAGCTGGGATTCCATGAGTTTGGGGGAGTTGTTGGAGCTGGGAGTGGGGGCAGGTGGCAGCCCTGGCTCTGGAGCCCAGGTGAGTTCCAGGTGGGATGTGGGAGTGCCAGGGTAGAGCAGTGCCTGGGGCATTCCCAGCACTGCTCCTGGTGTTCCCAGGAACTCAGGAGGGAGTTGTGGCTCATGGCTTCAGACTGGGACAATGGCAATCTGTGCATGGGACACCAAAAATCCAGCCCAAAACCTCAACACTTCACCTCTCCATGCAAATGCACCTCTGGCTCAGTGCAGCGCTCAGGATCTGCTTGGGGCCATCACCAAGGAATGTTTTTGCAGAGAATGATTGTAAGAAATTCCTCCTCCCCCATCAAAACCCACCACAGGTTCAATTTCATCCCCCTGTATCCCTTCCATACACAAAAGGAGTTGAGTGAGTGGCTAATGAAGAGGATTTCTTAGGGGTTTTAATAGCATTTGTTAGGAGAATAGGAACAAATCTTTTATTTCATGTTTTCCTCTTTGGCCAGCTTAGAACATATTTGTAGTTTTGTAGGTAGTTAGAAAGCTAAAGGTAACACCCTATTTTTATAAAAACTGTACAGGACAGGCAGAAAGTGTTGGAGACCCTGGAATATGGACTGCCAGCCTACTCAGCTGTGCTGTTAGCAGCTGCCTTTGCTTTTCCTGAGCTGTTTTCCACGAGAGCTCCTGTTGTGACCCACTGTGAGTATCATGGAGCAGTTCCTCACCTGGATTTCCAGCCCCAGGCAGGAGGGGGAGGCAGATTTTCCTTCAGAGGGTGGGAAAATCCCTTGGATCACCTCTTTTAAGTGTGGGGCTGCTGTAGGAACAGAGCTGTTCCTTTTCCCTCTCCCATTGTCTGCTGGGATGTGCTGCACTTCCAGCCTTAGGAGCAGCCTGGGTAACACACAAACACGTGGAGCAAAGCTTGCCCTGGGACACAAACCTTCCTGGATCCCAACTGCTGTTCCAGGTGATTTTGCTGGCTGGATTTTCCCCTTTCCTGCTCTAGAGCATTCCCAAATGGCACCTAGAGTGGTTTTCAACACAGCTTGTAACTTAAAATTGGTCCTGCTGCTGTTCTGCCAGATGTAAATTCGCCTCTTTCAGTCCATTTGTGTTGAGAACTAAAACTGTGAACATTTATCTTTAATATTGGTGGGTGTTAACTGAAATAAAGGTTTATTTTCATGCTCTTTTAAAAACAATGTCCTGAAAACCACATGGAAATGAAACCACTGGGATTCATAGTGGCTTGTCTAGGTCTGTCCCAGCAAGTCCAGCTTGCATTCCTGTTCCCAGCATGGATTTTGCCTTGGAAAAGCATCTCCCAAGTAGGCTATTTATGATTCATCAACTTGCTTTTAGTAGCATTTTCCGTCCTCTTGCTTGCTCCTGCTGTCAAACCCAATCTAGGGGACTACAACTTTTAAATTCTGGTCCTTTGGGAAAGAGAGGAAAGTTGGAAGTGTGGAGCAAATTGGCTTTGGAATGAGCAAGGGCAGGGTTTGAGCAGGGAAGTTATCTCAGAGCTGGAGTGGAGCAGGGGGGATTGATTGATCAATTCATTGAATTAGCTGTGTGGGAAAGGGCCTGGATTCTCCTGGAATGTCAGGGATCAGTGGGAATGTGTGGTGGCAGCAGTTGGAGGAGCTGAGCCCAGCCCTACCTGTACCAGCTCTGCCCACAGGGCTGGCTTTGCAAAGACAGAGCTCTGGTTTAATAAACCCAGCAGAGACACCCTGTGCCTCTGCCAGCTGTGCCTCTTCCAGCTGTGCCACCTGCTGCTTTCCCAGAGCCATTCCAAGGTCCAGGCTCCTGCCTTGGGCACTCCTGGGCTGCTCTGCCTCACCAGGTTCCACACTTGGGCTGTCCCCAGGAGAGCCAAACCTGGTATTCCTGCTGGAAAGGGTATCCTGAGGGGGAGATCACTTCCTGGGCTGCTCAGGGACATCACTGGAGACTTCCAGGCTGGAGTTACAGAAGTCTGGTCCTCGTCTCTTGGGGTAAGACTGGATGTGGATCCCCATGTTTTGATTGATTTGGAGATTTGCAAGGTAAGGAGAAAATGAATTCCAATGTTCTCTTATCCTTAGGTTGAGGTAGAAGATCAACATGCAGAAAAAGCTGAATAGCAAAATAGTGCTTTATTTTTAAAACCCTTTTTATGGCATCTAATCTGCATTTCAGGTTCAATTTGATTTGCAGAGCTGACTGGAGGGGCTGAGTTGTGGTGTTCAGGCAGAATTCTCGTGCCAGGGTGTTTCCCAGGCAGGGTGTGGAGAGCAGGCAGCAAGTTCTGGTTTTTTGGATGTCTGACCCAGTTCTGAGGGAGATGTTTTCCTTTGATGTCACCCGGCCAGGTGACACAGGTGGGACCAGACCTCAGAAGCCCAAAGTGCAGTGGCTGAGCTGGTGTTTGGCAATACCCAAATCTGCCCTCAGATGGTGGCAGCAGCAGCTTGTGTCCCTGCTTGGGCATGCAGAGGATGCTCCAGGTAAGTTCATACTGGACTACTCCATCTCATACTGCAACATTTCAGCTTTATTTTTAGTTTTTAATTGTTCTGTGTAAAACTGGAGCTTGACCAGAGAAAACAACAGGAAGCCAAGTTCAGATTTCCAACATTTTATTTATATACACACATCTGGTAAACAAAGTCATTAAATGTGTAACACCCTTGCAGCCTGTAATTAGAACACTCCAATAAATCACTTAAATTCCTCTTGACAATCCATTTGACTGAGTACAGATGCTGCCTGCTGCTTTTAGTTCTGGTGAGGAATTTTCCTGCCCTGAACTGGGCCTGGCTCTGGTGCTGTCCCTCGTGGGTCTGGTGACACTGGGGACTCGGTGACTTGGTGCCAGGGGAGGAACAAGAGGTGCTGAGCTGTTCCATCCTTCTCTTCTCCAGTTCCTTGCTCTTTCTGGTGGAAATGATGATTTCCAGCTCTGATCCTGGGCTGGGCTGTGGAAGAGCTCCCAAAATCAGCTCTGGCATCCCCAGTGTGCCTCTGATTCCAGAGTGGGCACGGGAGCAGCCGTGTCCTGCAGTGAGGTGTGACTGGGAAGGGCTCTGTCACCTGGAGGTGTCACATGTGAGTGACTGGACTGGCTGTGCTGAAACACTGAAATATTTCAGAAATGCCAAAATCCAGGCCAGGCTCACATCGAAACACTGAAATACTCTGTGAAGTGCTGAAATTCCTGCCGGGCTCACATTGAAACACCGAAATACTCTGTAAAGTGCCAAAATCCAGGCTGGGCTCACTGAAATACTCTGTAAAAGTGCCGAAACTCCTGCCGGGCTCACATCGCCCCCTGCCTACCTTGGGAAGGAGCTGCCGCTCAGTTTCACGCGATCCAAAGTCAGGTTCCCTTGGCAGCAGAGGGCGGGAGGCAGGAACGCGGCCGGGAACACGGACAGGGGGCCGGCCTCGGGGACAGGGTCTGGGGACAGCTCCGGGGCCAGCGTGCCGCGGGTGCAGATGTACTCGGCCACGGGCTCCGGGGGCTCCATCGCCTCCACCACCAGCCTCCGGTAGAGCTCCGGGAGCTGCTGCTCCTCCGCCGGGCTCTCCCGTGCCCAGTCCCCGTGTCCCCCGCTGCCGGCCACCAGCTTGTCCCCGGGCACGGAGGGCTCGGGGTGCGCCGAGGTTTCCTCCACCGGGCTCGTTTCGGGCTCCTCGAAGCCGCGGGGCAGGAAGGGGCTGGAGGGAGTGCTCAGCTCCGCCTGCGGGGGGACACGGAATGGATCCCGGCATGGATCTGCGGGACTGCCTCCCCACAGCCGCTCGTCCCGCTGAAAATGGGAGATTCTGCTAAAAACGGGAAATCCCGCTGAAAACGGGAAATCCCGCTGGAAACGGGAGATCCTGCTAAAAACGGGAAATCCCGCTGAAAATGGGAGATACCGCTAAAAACGGGAAATCCCGCTGAAAACGGGGGATCCCGCTGAAAACGGGAGATCCCGCTGAAAATGGGAGATCCTGCTGAAAACAGGAAATCCCGCTGAAAACGGGAGATCCTGCTAAAAACGGGAAATTCTGCTAAAAACGGGAGATCTCACTGAAAACGGGAGATCCCACTGAAAATGGGAGATCCTGCTAAACATGGGAGATCTCAGTGTTCTGCTGGCATTTAACTCGCCCAGCACATCCTCCGGTCTCCTCCAGCAGGGATTATCTGCTGCCAGGGCCTGCTGCATTTGCAGCTTTGGGAGATTACCGGCTCGCATGGCTCCAGTTGCTTTTTTTTAATGAAGGTTGTGGGATTAGAATGAAAACCCCTCTAATTTACCTTGGTAGCCGCCAAGCTCTTGGCCCACGTGGCGTTGGCAGGGTCGGGAATGGCTTTGCTCTGCCACTGCGGCAGGAGGAGGGACAGCAGCCACTGGAACCTGCAGGGGGGGATAAACGCGATTGAAAACGTGAGTGGTGAGACCTGCAGCTCCCAGGTGGTGCCTGCAGGGCCCTTGTGCTCCTTGGGTGTGGAATTAACCCAGGTGTGATCGTGGATCCTCCCTCAGAGGGGCCTGCAGAGCTCTTGGCTGGGTGGGGATGATTCCCAAGGATTGCTCCCCTTCAGTTTGGTTTCAAGATCTGGTTAAAAATTCACAGTATCTATGGACTGCAGGTGTGTTTTAAGCTCAGAGCCTGTTTTTCTTATCATTCATGTACTCTGAAACCTTCCTTTTGAACAATCCTCACTGTTCCATGCTCATGAAGGGGCATGACCATCCTGTAGGACAAGGGAAAATGGTTTTAAACTAAGAGATGGTTGATTTAGATTAGATGGGAGTAAAGATTTTTTAAATGCCCTGGCACAGGGTGCCCAGAGCAGCTGTGGCTGCCTCTGGATCTCTGTCCCAGGCCAGGCTGGACACTGGGGTTTGGAGCAGCCTGGGACAATGGGAGGTGTCCCTGCCATGGCAAGGGTGGCACCGGGTGGGCTTTAAGGTCTCTTTCAACCCAAACCCTTGTGGGATTTAATCCCTCCTAATAACCACCCCGGGTTTAGTGGGACACAGCTGAAGGAGGCACTCACACTTTCCTGGCTGGAGGCACAGAACAAAGGCAGGCTGAGAGGATGAGGAAGCTGCAGACGAGCGCCAGAGTCACCCAGTCCCCAGCACCTGGAACGCAGAGCAGCCACCACTCAGCCCCATCAAAAAAGATGAAAAAACCCCAAATCTTCCTGTGCTCCATGGATGAACCACCCTTCACCACAGAGGAAGCATCTCGGCACAGCTTAACGGCAAAGAAGGAGATTCCACCTCTTAAACCCAGCTGAAACTACAAATCTTCAGCAACAAGAGATCTCGGAGAGCTCCGGTGACTGCAGAGGAGCAGGAGCAGCATTCCCAGAGTGCGGGAAAGGGGAGCAGGGGCAGGGGCAGGAACTGATCCTTACTCTCCAGGCAGACGCTGTCGCTGTTGCCCCGGGGCCCCTCCCCGGCCGCTGTCGCCGCTGTCATCCAGAGGTCGTGGTGCTGGCCGGGCTCCAGGTGAGGGATGAGCAGGGAGCGGGGAGCCTTCCCGGCCGGAACGGCTGCGGGAAAAACGGGGGTGGAAACGGAGAGCCTGGCACGGGCTGTTACTGCCTGCAGCTGGGATGGGGCTCTGGATGACAGCAGGAATGGGAGCAGGAGGAGGAGAGGGAAAAGAGGAGGAGGAGGAATAAGGAAAAAGAAAAGGAAGAAGAATAAGGAAAAAGAAAAGGAAGAAGAATAAGATAAAAAAGGAGGAGGAGGAATAAGGAAAAAGAAAAGGAAGAAGAATAAGGGGTGGAGGAAGAGGAATAAGGAAAAAGAAAAGGAAGATGAGGAAGAGAAAAAGAAGAGGAGGAAGAGGAAGAAAAATAAGAAGAGGAATAGGAAGAAGAAGAGGAAGAAAGAAGAATAGGAGGAGGAGGAAGAGGAAGACTAATAAGAGTAGGAATAGAAAGAAGAGGAGGAAGAAAAAGAGTAAGAAGAGGAGTAAGAGGAGAAGGAAGAAAAATAAGATGGGAAGAAGAGAAGATGAGGAAGATAAGGAATAAAAAGATAAAGAGAAATAAGAAGAGGAGGAAGAAGAATAAGAGGAAGAGGAGGAAGAAGCAGGGATAAATCTGACAGTTCCAGACTGAAAGTAACAGAAAGATCCCAGTGGAGAACCGCAGTAATGACAGGGGGCAGGAGAAGCATTTCCAGCCCCCAGGCACCCACCGTGGACCTCGGGCTGGCCCTGCCTGTCCCTCCTGTGCAGGTAGATGTGGTACCCAGTGATGCAGCCCCTCTGCTGGGGGGCTGGGAGCTCCTCCCAGGAAACCAGGACGCCGCTGGCCCAGGGCTCTGTGAACATCTGGGGCCCAGCTGATGGGGCTGCAAGACGCAGGACTGGGGTCAGAGCTGAGCTTGAGGTGCCTCACAAACACCTGGAAGGGCATTCCTGGGGTTTACCTTGTGCTGTGGAGTTTGCCCTGACCGAGGCTGCCTGCCCAGCTCGGTGCTGGTAAAGTGCAGACACGTGGATCTGATAGCAGACGTTATCCCTGATGTGCTCTGGGGGGAGAAATCACAACTGCAGAGCTGCTTCTTCAGGGACTGGCAGTCAGGGCAGAAACACTGCAGCAGCTGCTCAAATCTGAGATAAATCTTGGTTTAACCTTTTCATTGATAGATCTTTCACAAAGAAGGGAAAGAAATTTTCTCTGATCTACTGAGCCTGGCAGAGGCTTTAAACTTAAAATTAATGGTTTCCTACTGCCAGAGAGCAGGGCTGGATGGGATATTGGGAGGAAAATATTCCCTGGGAGGGTGGGCAGGCCCTGGCACAGGGTGCCCAGAGCAGCTGTGGCTGCCCCTGGATCCCTGGAAGTGATTTTAGTAAAAATTATAGAAATATAAAATCCCAGACTGGTTTGGGTTGGGAGGGACCTTAAATCCCACCCAGTGCCACCCCTGCCATGGCAGGGACACCTCCCACTGTCCCGGGCTGCTCCAATCCCCCTCCAGCCTGGCCTTGGAGGCCAAATTCCCACCCGACTTGTTGCTAAGATCATTTTCCAGCCAAGCCGGTGCCGTGCCCAGCCCGGGGGGCGTTACCTTACCTGCTATCACAGCGGACAGGTGGGACGGGGGCAGCTTCAGCCAGCTGTGCTGGGGCTCCCTGCGGGGCTCTGCCCACTCCAGCAGGTACCCCCCGACGGGCACGGTGCCTCCAGCAGGGGGGCTCCAGCTCACCAGGATGCTGCAGTTCCCCAGGCCCACGGCAGAGACTCGCTGGGGAGGGGGCAGAGCTGGCAGGGGAGAGCAAAACCCGCAGTCAGCACGGGGTTCTGGCAGCCCCAGTCAAACTGAGCAGCCTTGGAACACAAGCCCTGTCAGGAGCCACTGAGGGAGCTGGGGCTGTCTAGCCTGGAGAAAAGGAGACTCAGGGGTGACCTCAGCACTCTGCACAGCTCCCTGAAGGGTAGGTGTACTGAGATGGTGTCGTGGTTTGACTGGCAGTCAGGGAAGCCACTGAGAAGCTGGGCATGCTTATGTGAAAAACACATGTTAAAGACAAAAAAATGGGGGTTGGTCTTTTTCTCCAGGCAGCGCTGACAGAACCACAGGACACAGCCTCAAGCTGCACCAAGGGGAATACAGGTTAGACATCAGGAAAAAGTTTTTCACGGAAAGGTTGGTAAAGTACTGGAATGGCTGCCCGGGGAGGTGGTGGAGTCACCATCCCTGGGTGTGTTTAAAAAAAGATTGGATGTGGCACTAGGTGCCAGGGTTTATTTGAGGTGTCAGGGAACGGGTTGGACTCGATGATCTTGAAGGTCTCTTCCAACTTTGTGATTCTGTGATTCTGTTTTACCCATGGGTTTTACTGGGTCTCGTCCCCTTGGGCACCGTGGGAAGGACAAAAGTGAATTCTCATTCGGGAGAAGGGGCTGGTGGGAGGGCGAGGCTTTGCTGGCAGGAGCAGGGACATTCCCGTGGATGGGACACTCACAGCACGGCTCGGCTGTGCCATCCCCAGCCCTGGCAGGCGCTGGCACACCCTGACACCAGCCCCGGAGGGAGCACCAGGGTGTGGAGCTGCTGCAGCGAGCCCGGAGCAGGAGCGGGGACATCCCAAGGGCTGGAGCCCCCCGGAGCCAGGCTGGGACAGCTGGGGCTGCTCGCCCGCAGGGCAAAGCGGATCCGCAGGTCCCGGAGCTCCCCGAGGTGGGCACAAGGAGCACGGCACCTGCGGGGGGTGGCACCCGGGTGCCCAGGTGAGCCTTACCTGCGCTGCCCGGCTGGGTCAGCACGGCCGCGGGGGCGGAGCTGCCCCGCGGGCTCTGCGCCGTCACCGTCACCCTGTGGCCCGCCCTGGGGGTGACCCTGGAGAAGCTGGTGCGGGTGGTCCGGTGGGATTGTGCCGAGAGCTTCCCCTGCTCCAGGGCTTCCAAGGTCACGGTGTAGCCCAGGATTCTCCCTCCTGCCTCCAACCGGCTCAGGGCCTGCGGGGACAGCGCGACTGTCACCGGCTTCTGGAAAGGTGCTGGCACCTGGGGGGGAATGGGGAGGGATGGAGGGACAGGACACAGGGGATGGCTCCCAGTGCCAGAGGGCAGGGATGGATGGGATGTTGGGAATCAGAAATTATTCCCTGGCAGGGTGGGCAGGCCCTGGCACAGGGTGCCCAGAGCAGCTGGGGCTGCCCCTGGATCCCTGGCAGTGCCCGAGGCCAGGCTGGACACTGGGGCTGGAGCAGCAGGGACAGTGGGAGGTGTCCCTGCCATGGCAGGGGTGGCACTGGGCGGGATTTAAGGTCCTTCCAACCCAAGCCGTTCCAGGATTTACTTTTCCCACCCCATTCCAGTTTAGTGAAGCTCTTTGCTGGCAGGTGCTGACTGTTCCAGCAGCAGCACAGCTGGGGACGCTGAAACCCTTCCTGCCCCGAGGCTGAATTCACACCTTTTTTTTTTTTTTTCACTAAAAAAGTGAAGGTTTTTTTCATCTTTTTTGTTTTGTTTTGTTTTGTTTTGTTTTTTCACACTTTTCACAAGGGAGGGAGAAGAAGATGATCAGCTGCTCAGCTGGATTGGTCAAAATGAGCAGGTTTGGCTTGGGAGGAAAAACCTGGATTGTGCTTAAAGCCACCACGAAGAATTATTTCAGTGGAACCACTCAGAACACACATCTCGACAGTCTGGGGAGCACCACACCCTGGTTTGAGCTCCCCTCTGCAGAAACTTTCAGTTTCCTGATGGTTCTGTGACATGAATTCCTTTGTTTGGCTGATTTTTGTCACAACGAAACAAAGCACAAAGGAAAACGTTTGCAGGGCTGAGGCAGCATGGAAACCTGCCGAAATTAAACGTTCACCCCTTTTTCTGGGTATTTGCCTGAGACCAAGAGCAGGCCCTCGGTAGGAAGCCGTCCTGAGGGTGAGTGTGCTGTGGCACCTCCGAGTGCAGTTTGTTGCCCCGATTTATGAATGGTGCTGCAGGAAGTCACGCTGATAAAGAAAGTGCCGCAAGATAAAGGTGATAAAGGTCTCCGAGCTAAAGCCACAACGTCTGGGGCCACAGAATCTCATGGGAAGTTCTGCTTTCACTTGCAAACCTGGTGTGGGGCAGAGGGGGGAACGCAGTGAAGTTTTTTACCCAGTTCTGGTGGGTTTTAAACCAAATTCTGTGTGGAATGTTCCCTGTGGGGTCCCAGCCCCCAGCTCTGCCCAGCAGACCCCAAAAATGCTGGGGAACCTGGAGAGGGGCTGGGGATGCAGGGAGGGAGGGACAGGACACCGGGAATGGATTCCCTGAGGGCAGGGAGGGGTGGGATATTGGGAATTGGGAATTGTTCCCTGGGGTGGAATTCCCAGAGCAGCTGGGGCTGCCCTGGATCCCTGCAGTGCCCAAGGCCAGGCTGGAGCAGCCTGGGACAGGGGAAGGTCCCTGCCCAGGAGCAAGATGACATTGGAGATCCCTCCCAGTCCAGATAATTCTGGCATTCCATGAAACTGCAGGCAGAAAAGTGCTGAGGAAATGGGAGGCTGGCCTTGGTCCATGTCCCTGTCCCTGGGATCTGGTGAAACCTTTGTGTTCTCCCAGGGTTCAGTCCTTTCCTGCCATCCTAAAAAACATCATTTCCCCTCTCACCTGGCCCTGGTTTCATTTCCCCTCTGACCTGGCTGGGTTTGGTTTTCTCTCTCACCTGGCCCTGGTTTCATTTCCCCTCTGACCTGGCTGGGTTTGGTTTTCTCTCTCACCTGGCCCTGGTTTCATTTCCCCTCTGACCTGGCTGGGTTTGGTTTTCTCTCTCACCTGGCCCTGGTTTCATTTCCCCTCTGACCTGGCTGGGTTTGGTTTTCTCTCTCACCTGGCTCTGGTTTCATTTCCCCTCTGACCTGGCTGGGTTTTGCTGCCTCTTCTGGGGTTGCACTGAACTCACCTTCCAGAAAAGGGAGAGGTTCTGGTGCCCAGGGTCCAGCTCCTGCTGCCGGTACCACACATCCAGGACCCCTGTCGGCACTGGTGGAGGGAAAAGCAGAGCAGAGGAATGGCTTTGGAGCCAACAGCCGAGACAAGGAGGAGGTAAAACCCCCGAGGAAACTGAGATTTAATGTTTGAAATGCCCCCCAAGTGCTGCAGGGTGTGATACCCCAGGTTTGCTGTTGTTTGGCTGCTTTGGGGGTGGGATCAGGGGTGTAAACCCGAGGAGAGGAGTTTGGATCTGCTGGTGGCTTTGTCCTGCCCTCGGTCATCTGGAGGGCTCCCAAGGAAAGCCACACATCAAAGCACAGCGTTAGCTCCTGTCTCTGCACCAGTTTGAGGCTTGTGGGGGTCCTTGGGCTTGGCTCCATCCATCCCAGAGCAGCAGGCAGCCTCAATAAATCCCTGTGGGGCACGTGTAGGATTTTCCTGCCTGGCTCTAGGCAATAAATGCCTTGAGCAACTTGGCCAAGGCAGCCTAAACCCCTGGTTCCTTCCACAATTCTGACTGGAAACTCTTGATACTTTGAAGAAACCTCCCAAAATGACGTCAAAGGGAAGATGCGGCTGCGGGATGAGCTCCCGAAATCCAGAATCAGAGATGAACAGGAAATAAGGAATAGCTGAATAGGAAATAGGAATAAGGAAAGCTGAGGTGACAAAGGATGACAGAGCTTTGCTCCTCAAGGACCCCGAGGAGCACAAGTCCATGTCCCCAAATGCTAATCTCAAATGCTAATCGTTAATTAATGCTGGAGCAGGGGGCAGCTGCTGAACAACCCGGGGCTGTGGCAAAGCCACGAACCCCTCCGGGTCAGATGTTGGGAGAGTTTGTCCTGGACTGACTGCAGAGTGACTGGAACAGAAACAAGAAGCGAGAGCAGCAGCAAAAAATAAAACCAGAGCGCTGACTGTGAGCTGGGAGCAGAAAAATCCGAATTTGGGATTGCACCTGCTGCCCTGCAGCCTGGACCCGAGAGCCTGTGAGCCACGCGAGCCAGGCAAGGCTTTTGGCAGCTCACACAGAAAGGAGCAGGAATGGGAATTGCTCCTTGGAAAGGGTGAATTTTGGGTTTGCAAGGAGACAGCTTGGGGAGAACTTCAGCTCCTGCATCACCAGAGCTGCTGCGTGCAGCTCCCCTCGCTGTCACCTGCTCCGAGGGCACAGAGTGCTCCTTGCTCAGCCAAAAACCCCGCGGGCAGGGCGGGGGTGACAGCCACAAACTCGGGGTGACACCAAAAGGGAAGAAAAGTGTTGAGAGGAAGGTGGGGGAGGCAGGGAAAAGTTCACACCTCTGGCATCAGTCGATGCCTCTTACAGCAACTGCAGCTGCCGCGGGGAAATGGGAAACGGGTGAGTCAGAACGGCCCCGGGGCTGGCAGCAAGGCACGAAAAACAGCAGCCAAAGGCAAGCAGGAGAGCAGAGAGCCGCAGAGTCAGAAGGGTTGGATGGCACCCCAAAGATCGGCTCACCGAACCCCCTGTGAAAAATGCATACTTTATAATTGGCTTTTCGCAAATATTAAAGTGAATGCTATATGTGTTATGTTGGAAAGTTGTGCTGTATTAATCCCTTTTAAGCAGTGCTGTGTTATTCTTCTTTAAGTAGTGTGGTAAATACAGTTTTTAGGCTGTAGCATAATATTAAAATAGAAACTGTGTGATGTAAGGTAAGTTTTGTAACTAGCTCAAGGATTGGAAAAGACAATCAAGAAATTCTTCGCACTGGACAGAGAGAACAGCAACAGACACCAAGATCCCCAGAGAAGAATTATTGCCTCCTTATGGGGAAAGCTCAGACTCTGAGGATCCAAGAAGGCTGATTTACAGGATGGGGGGAAAGCTGAAATTAAGCAGAAACACCCTAGTTTGAAAAGAATGTTTGAATCATGTATGAGCTATATGAATATGCAGCAGGCTATTGCTGTTAAGGGGTAATCCTTTGTTAGCAAGGTGTGCCTGGTGGGGAATGCCAGACACCCGCACATCCGTGATTCTCTGTTTCATTGTCCCTTATTGTCCTCATTTTCCTTATCATTCATCACTACTTTTTAATTATTATCAAACTTCTAAAACTTTAAACCAAGCGATTGGCGTTTTTCACACCCAGAGCAGTTTGGGCTGCTGGGCTGGGGTTTGCCGTGGGGGCAGAGCCCAGAGCTGGGTTTAGGGCAGAGCCCAGAGCTGGGTTTAGGGCAGAGCCCAGAGCTGGGTTTAGGGCAGGCAGGGCTTTACCTGCTGCAGGGGTGCTGCCCTGGCTGCTGCTCCAGTCGCTCCAGAGCCCCCGGCCCCGCAGGATCCTGCAGCTCACCTGGAACTCGTAGGCTGTGTCGGGCTCCAGCCCCTGCAGATGATATTTCTCCCTGCTGAAGCTCTCCACCTTCAGTGGGGATGGGGAAATGGATGTTGTTAAACTCACAAGGAAACGAGGGCTGCGGGCAGCGAGGGGCTGAGTTACAAATTCAGACGCAGATTTAAAAATCAGCAGAGAAACCCTGAGCTGAGGCAGCCTCAGCAACTCAAAGAATGACACAAGGAATCCTCAGGCCTGCAGGGCTTCATGTGAAAAATCCCTCATTTCTTAGGGATAGCAAAATCTCTGTTCGGGTGATGTGCTCAGCTCCCAGCAAAACGCTCTTTTTGCCACTTAAAGCAAAAACTTCATGGAATCTTGGGGTTGGGTTGGGAGGGAACTTAAATCTCACCCAGTGCCACCCCTGCCATGGCAGGGACACCTCCCACTGTCCCAGGCTGCTCCCAGCCCCAGTGTCCAGCCTGGCCTTGGGCACTGCCAGGGATCCAGGGGCAGCCCCAGCTGCTCTGGGAATTCCATCCCAGCCCCTCTCAGCCAGGAATTCCTTCCCAATGTCCCATCTAAATCTGCCTTCTTTCAACTCATAGCCATTCCCTGTGTCCTGTCCCTCCATCCCCTGTCCCCAGTCCCTCTCCAGCTCTCCTGGAGCCCTTCAGGCCCTGCCAGGGGCTCTGAGCTCTCCCTGGATCCCTCTCCTCTCCAGCAGGTCTGTAATTCCCTGGCTCCCCCGGGATTACCGTGCTCCAGCTGTGCCTGCCCAGGGCCCGGTGCCTCAGCCTGCAGTGCTGGCCTTGTCCCTCGTCGTGCCACAGCACGGTGCAGGAGGTGGCAGAGGAATCATCAAACTCCACCAGCAGCTCGGGAGGGTCTGGCTTCACTGGGCAGAGAAACGAGCCGGGCTCAGCGAGGCAGCACAGCCCAGAACAGGGTTAGGTGGGAGACAGGATTGTTGGTTCAGGCTGGCTGGAGGATTTTTCCAAGAGGTTTGATGTTTAATGTTTTTGTCCAAGAGGTCCTGAATATTTGCAGGTCTTGCCCGGGGTCTGGCTGACTGAGAGGTGGGGGAGGAGCTTTACCTATGTCTGCCAGCGTGAAGGTGAGCGGCTGGGAAGAGGCATTTCCCAAGGGATTGGAGGCAGAAACCACCACGGTGTAATTGGAGTGGAAATCCAGCTTGCTCAGAGCCCGGGAGCCAAAAACCTGGTGGGGAGTTTCTTCTGGAAAGGAAAAGGCATCGGTCCCGTTGGAGAGCCTGGAGCAGGAGGAGAGGCTTGGTTGGATTCGTGTGGAGCAGGAAAGGTGAGCCCTGGGGACGTGGGGTGTCCTGGTTTGGGGACATGGGGACAAGGTAAATCCTGGGAATGTGGGGTGTCCTGGCCTAGGGAGTCACCCCAGGACATGGGGACAAGGTAAATCCTGGGGGTGTGGGGACAGGGTCAGTCCTGGGAATGTGGGGTGTCCTGGTTTAGGGACATGGGGACAAGGTAAATTCTGGGGATGTGGGGACAAGGTAAATCCTGGGAATGTGAGGTGTCCTGGTTTGGGGACATGGGGACAAGGTAAATCCTGGGGACATGGGGACAAGGTAAATCCTGGGGATGTGGGGACAAGGTAAATCCTGGGGATGTGGGGACAAGGTAAATCCTGGGGATATGGGGACGGGGCAATCTGGGGGTTTGGAGAACCTTCAGGGTTCCCTTCCCAAAGGGATGGATTGGCACAGCCCCTTGGCTGAACCCCGAGGGAGCTGTTCAGGAAGCTGCTGCAGGGATAATTAGGCGTTAATTGCATTTACAGCCCCTGCCTTACTGTATTCCATAGGCAGTGTCCAGGTAGGTGAGCCTGCCCTTGTGCCAGGTGCAGGTGGGACGTCCCCGTGTCCCCTTCTGGACGCAGGACACGTTCCTGGGCTCGTCTGGAGGATCTGAAACAGAAATTCCTGTCAGTCCTGAAATCGCAGCCTGGTTTGGGCTGAGCCTTTCAGGGTCCTTGAGCCAGCCCAGGCTGCTCCATCCAGCCTGGCCGCGGTGCTTTCCCCCGCAGATGTTCCCTGGGGACATTTCAGGGGATGCAGGATGCTGTTTGCTCCGGGCTGGCAGATTTGTCGAGCCTCTCTCCCTTCAGGAGCGGCAGAGCTGCACAATTCCAGGCAGGAACATTCCCAGTGGGAAGGAGGAGCCCCTCCCAGGGAGCAGCCAGAGCCACCCCGGCAGTGCCCGACGCCCTTCCCTCTTCCACAGCTGTGAGGAGTGAGAGGAATGACGGATTTGTCTTTCCAAACCAGCTGTGGCTCTGCTGGTAGATAAAACCAGCACGGAGAGAGAAAAGAAACGATGGGAAGGATTCTATTGATTGATGAATGGAAAAAGATATTTGCTTTTACAGATAAGCTTTAGGTTTGCTGATAAATGGAATTGGACATTGAAAGATGAAAGAAACGATGGGGAAAACCCCTAAATTCCATAAGAATTAGAAATGAAAAGGGAGGGTTATACATTAGAGGGAAATCTCTGGTATCAGGTGTTTCAGAAGTCTGAACCTCTCGAGTACCTCAGCCAGTGGAGAAAGAGAGAAGGGAAATGCAGTCGGGAAATTGGGATAAAAAGGAGGCTGTGTCCTCCAGAAATCAGAGAGACTCCAGGAGAATGCCCCATGGCCTCTCCCTTTATTGGAATAAAGTTCCAGGGCTCCTCTGTCCCCTTTTTGCACACAAACCTCTGGTGTTTGTGGATTAATTTTCCTAACAGAAGTCATTAAGAGCTCGAGGCCATAATTAAGGAGGGATTTTCCTTACTTCCACAGCGGACATCGATCCCACAGACGATTCTGGTGCCGGCCTCGCAGATGGATTTGCAGGTGAAGGTGTGCCTGCCGTGGCTGCCGACCAGGAAGGTTTTGCTCACGGAGCCGCCCTGGGCTCGGCTGTGCTCGGAGCCGTGGAGGAAAATCGCTGCCCGGCAGGAGCCGGCTCCCTTGGGGACCGCCAGCCGGCAGGACAGGGTGACGTTGGTGCCACACGGGATGGCACAGCCGGGGCTGGCCGTCATGGTCCCCTCGTCACAGACCTCGGTGGCACCGCGGGTGGCTCTGCTGGCACTCATCCTGCAGGATCCTGCACGGGAACGACAGCACCGGCTCAGGCAGGAGCCTCCCCGAGCGTGCCGTGGGAAATTCCGGCTCTGGGTCTGTCCGGGATCGCTCCCAGTCCCCAAAAACCAGGACAAGCCCAGGTAAAAACTGCCCGAAGCCTCCTTTTGCTGGGGATTGTGTCAGCAGGGCTGTGCAGGAGGGGTAGGAAGGACCCAGGGCTGCCCCAGGGCTGGAGCCAGGCTGGGACACCTGGGAGTGCTCACCTGGAGAGGAGAAGGATCCAGGGAGAGCTCAGAGCCCCTGGCAGGGCCTGAAGGGGCTCCAGGAGAGCTGGAGAGGGACTGGGGACAAGGCATGGAGGGACAGGACACAGGGAATGGCTCCCAGTGCCAGGGGGCAGGGCTGGATGGGACATTGGGAATTGGGAATTGTTCCCTGAGAGGGTGGGAAGGGGCTGGGCTGGAATTCCCAGAGCAGCTGGGGCTGCCCCTGGATCCCTGGAATGTCAAAAGCCAGGCTGGACATTGGGGCTGGGAGCACCTGGGACAGTGGGAGGTGTCCCTGCCATGGCAGGGGTGGCACTGGGTGAGATTTGTTCCCTTCCCACCCAACCCATTCAGGAATTCTGTGATTTTCCCCTGTCCGTGAGCTCTGCCTGTCCCGGTGCCTTTTCTCACACAACCAACAGCCCCACCTTGAACCCAACCCCAAACAAACTCCCTGCCTCAGTTATTAACCCCAGAAAGGAAAATGTTCATTAGCATTAGAGCAGAAGCTGGAAAAAGCCCGCCCTAATTAGGCTGGGGGCTTCATTTGAGAGATAATTACCGGTAGGAAGAATCCTCCCTTACCTGCTGTGAGCTGCAGCACCAACCACGCTGCCGGGGGCACGATCCAGAGCCGTGCAAGCGGCATTTTGGTGCCTGGAGAGAAAGCAATTCCTGTTACCGGCTCCTAAAAAGTGGGGATATTATGTACAGATCTTGGTGATTTTCTACTTTTTTCTGCTTTACAGAAAAGTAAAGTAGGAAGTTGTTAAGTAGAAAAAAGATTTTTTTTTCAGAAAATCCCAAATGCTCATTTTGTGAGACCTTGCTAACGAACATTCCTTGGTNTTTATTTTAAGAGGCATTCAGCCCTGCAGCAGTGCCTCAGCTCAGCCAGAGCCTCGTCGTGTGGTGCGTTCTGCAGGTGACTCTGCAGTGCCAGGATGAGCAATCTCAGCAGCTCCTTCAGGGAAATGCTCTGCCCTCCACTCAACCGAGATCGCCCGGGGGCTGTGGGAGCAGCCTGAGAGCGGCAGCTGCCGGCAAACTGCCCAAAATACCCGAAAATACCCGAGACAACGGGCAAAACCCAGCCCTCAAAAACCCCCAAAACCCAGCCCCCCAAATTCAGCCCCAAAAACTCAGCCCCAAATCCCAGGCCCTGAAAACCCAGCCCCCAAAAACCCATCCCAAAAATCCCAGCCTCAAATCCCAGTCCCAAAAACCCAGCCCCAAATTCAGCCCCAAAAACCCATCCCGAAAATCCCAGCCCCAAATTCAGCCCCAAAAACCCATCCCGAAAATCCCAGCCCCACATCCCAGTCCCAAAATCCCAGCCTGGCTCCAAGGACCCTGAGGGTGTGAACTGAGCTGGGAGCAAAGGATGAGGAAGTGCTGAGGAACAGCTCCGGCTCAGAGCTGAGCACTGGGGGAAATGAGTGGGAATTAATGGGGATTTAATATGGGGAAACCAATAGGGAATTAAGGGGAATTAATAGGGGGAAATTAATGGGGAATCGATGGGAATTAATGGAGGAAATTAATGGGAATTAATAGGGGGAAATTAATGGGGAATTAAGGGGAATTAATGGGAATTAATAGGGGGCAAATTAATGGGAATTAATAGGGGGAAATTGATCAGAATTAATAGCGGGGAAATTAATGGGAATTAATAGGGGGAAATTAATAGGGAAGCCCCCAGGCTGCACGGCAGGGAGGGAAAGGAGCACTGCTGGTTGGAGGGTGCTGAGTTCCCCACGGGGCAGTGCAGGAGGTGTCTGTGGGGTGCCAGCCTGGGCCTGTTCCTGCTTTTACCCCAAAATCCCATCCGGGAGCACCAGGGCCACAGGCCACCCTCTGTGTCACCCCTGGGCGTGCCACGGGGACTCCGGCTGTCCCTCCAGCTCTGGAATGAAAGCAGCTGTGCAGCACCACAGCTCCCAGCTGGCTTTCCACCCCACTTCTCCCCAAAAACTCCCACTTCTCCTGTGCTGTGCTTTCCAGGAAGGGCAGGAGGGAGAGGTGGGAAGAGAAACACCCCGGTCACTTCGGGCAGAAACAACCCCGCTGTTTGTGCCCGGATCACACATCCCTAATTTCTGACCCTGGCTGAGTTTTAGGGAAGCTCTGTGGGGACAGTGGCACCCCAGGTCACCCCAAACCTCGGGACCAGCCCGCCCGAGGCCGGCGGCTCTTCCCCAAAGCTGCCGGGAGTGGGGATGGGATCAGAGCTCCGAGGGACAGCGAGGGGACAGCGCTGCTCGGGCCAGGCTCGGGCTCTGCCCTCCCCGGGCTTGCTTAGTCTGGGCTCAGGCTCTGCCCTCCTCGGGCTTGCTTAGTCTGGGCTCGGGCTCTGCCCTCCCCGGGCTTGCTCAGTCTGGGCTCGGGCTCTGCCCTCCCCGGGCTTGCTTAGTCTGGGCTCGGGCTCTGCCCTCCCTGGGCTGCTCCGTCCCGGGTGCAGGGAACTCTGGGGCAGTGAGAATTCCTGGGCAGCGGCATCCCAGGGTGGGCATTGTCCTGGGATTGCATCGCTGCAGGGCAGCAGCATCGCCGGGAAAACACGGATCCCGGGGCAAGGAAAATCCCGGGGCAAAGAAAATCCCAGGTAAGGAACATCCCGGGGCAAAGAAAATTCCAGGGGAAAGAAAATTCCAGTTAAGGAATATCCCGGGGCAAAGAAAATTCCAGGGGAAAGAAAATCCCAGGTAAGGAACATCCTGGGGCAAAGAAAGTCCCGGGGCAAAGAAAATCCCAGGAAGGAGCATCCCAGGGAAAAGAAAATCCCAGGGCAGCAGCGTCCCGGGGCAGGAAAATCCCGGGACAAGAGCATCCCATGCCAGAGAAAATCCCAAATTAGAAGCATCCCAGGGCAGCAGCATCCCGGGGCAAAGAAAACCCCGAGGCAGGAGAATCCCGGGACAATGAAAATCCCAGGGCAGGAGCATCCCAGGGCAGGAGAATCCCAGGACAATGAAAATCCAGGGCGGCAGGATCCCGGGACAATGAAAATCACGGGACAATGAAAATCCCAGGCCAGCAGGATCCAGAGACAGTGAAAATCCAGGACAGCAGGACCCCGGGGCAATGAAAATCCCGGGGCAATGAAAATCCCGGGACAATGAAAATCCGGGCCAGCAGGATCCCAGGACAATGAAAATCCCGGGACAGTGAAAATCCCGGGGCAATGAAAATCCCGGGCCAGCAGGATCCCAGGACAATGAAAATCCCGGGCCAGCAGGACCCCGCGGGATGCCGCCTTTCCCCGCTCGGGACTCGCCCCTCGGCCCCGGGGGCTCCCCAGCCCCGGGAGGCTCGGGGGGACCCCGGCACCCCCTGGCACCCCCCGGGTTACTCACCCCGAGCCCCGCGTGTGCCCCGGCCCGGCCCCGCCCGGGGATGCTCGGGAGGGAAGGAAGGGAAAAACGGAAGGGGAGGGAGAGGAGAGGAGATAAAAGTTAAAATGCAGCCCAGCCCCACCTTGCTCAGAGCGAGGGGCTCGTCCAGAGCCGCATCCACTCTCATTTCAAATTCTCTGTGAGATCATTTTTGCTTTCTCTCATTTTTTCAGCACTCCGACAGCCCACTGCCACATTTAACAGAGTTTTAAATGAGTGAATATCTTGCTATTGTTGTTCTTTCTCTTTTCAGACCATCGATGACATAAACTCGGTTTTTCTGCCTGGTTATGATCAAATTTCTTACCCCGGACACCTCAGTACGGGAATTTCTAGAAATGAGGGGACACAAAATCTGCAGCCTCCGGGAACCCCAAATGTTTCTTTTGAGCCTCCAGCTGCTTTTCCTCCCTCCCAAAGCCAGGAGCAACATTTGGTCTCCTTTCCAGAGCTGCAGATAATTATCATTAACTTGCTGAGGGAGGGGGTCAGGGGAGCCGATACCCCACAAAACCCCGAATATCAAAGCTCCTTTTTACCTCCTGTTTCCGCGCTGTCTTCATCAGCTCCAGCGGCAATTCCCCTTTTGCAGCGCCCGGCCCGGCTCCAGCTCGGCGAGGCCGCGCAGGAGCAGGGCGGGTTTAAGCCGGGACACACGAGGAGTTGTGCGGGATGCAGCGCGGTCCCTCGGGCCCGTCCCTGCGCTCGGCTCCCGCCCGCGCCGCTTTCCCCGCCATGTTCGGGGCCGCGGCTCCGCGGCATCGCCGGGGCGGCGCCGATGGACGGCCCAGGTGATCGGAGAGAGCTCCGTGCTCTAGAGACAGGCAGGAGGAAATCGCCAGTCCATCACTTGCTTCCTTTTTACTTCTATTTTTTTTTCTTATTTCCTTTTTCTTCTCCTTTTAAAAAGGTGTTTTTTTTTTTTTGGTAAATTTAATTTTCTTTCCTTTATATATTTGTTTTCCACTTTTCCTCTTCCCCTTTTCTCATTTCTTCTTTTGTATTTTTTCTTTGCCTTTGTCTTGTTTTCCTTTTTCTTCTTTCTTTTTCTATTATTTTTCTTCCTTTTTCTTTTTCTCCTTTTTCTCCTTTTTCTTTGTCCTTTCACTCTTCTATTTTTCTCCTTTTCCCTTTTCTTTTTCCCTTTCTTCTTTTCACTTTTTACTATTTTTTATCTATCTCATCTTATTTATCTCTCTTTTTTATATTTTCCTTTTTCCTTTCTTGTTCCTCCTTTTTCATTTCCTGCTTTCCCATTCGCCTCAATTTTAAGCACTGAACTCTGCTTTTCCCTACGATTCCTTCTTCTCCGGCTCCTGCTGACCCCAGAGCTCCGGAAAGAACAGGAAGGAACCACGAGCCGCGGGGGAATCTCGTGTTCGCTTCCCTCGGTGTCTCCCGGCGCTCTCGGACGCGGGAGGAGCGGGAGGTGCCGGTGCCAGCTCCGGTGCCAGCTCCGGTGCCAGCTCCGGTGCCGGGGAAATCCGGAGTCCCCGCTCGTCCCCCGGGGGCGGCGCTGGGAAAGCCCCGGCAGCTCGAACG
Organism: Irena cyanogastra; assembly: GCA_013397155.1. Taxonomy (NCBI): domain Eukaryota; kingdom Metazoa; phylum Chordata; class Aves; order Passeriformes; family Irenidae; genus Irena; species Irena cyanogastra. The sequence goes on along the minus strand of VWZV01017094.1, from coordinate 54,836 downwards.
CGTCGGGTCTGGGGGCGGCGGCGCCGTGCGGGGACACCGAGGGTGGGGACACCGAGGGTGGGGACACGGCCGGAGGGTCCCGGTGTCACCTCCGGGCGCTCGGGGGCAGCGGAGCCGCGGCAGCGCCGGGGGCAGTGGGCACAGCCTGGGGTGTGCGGGAGGGGAGGGAGGGAGGGAGGGAGAGAATCCCGGATTCCCGAATGGTTCGGGATGGAAAGGACCTTAAAGCCCAGCCAGGGCCACTCCTGCCATGGCAGGGACACCTCCCACTGTCCCAGGTGCTCCCAGTGTCCAGCCTGGCCTTGGGCACTGCCAGGGATCCAGGGGCAGCCACAGCTGCTCTGGGAATTCCAGCCCAGCCCCTCCCCACCCTGCCAGGGAACAATTCCCAATTCCCAAGATCCCATCCAGCCCTGCCCTCTGGCACTGGGAGCCATTCCCTGTGTCCTGTCCCTCCAGGCCTTGTCCCCAGTCCCTCTCCAGCTCTCCTGGAGCCCCTTCAGGCCCTGCCAGGGGCTCTGAGCTCTCCCTGGATCCTTCTCCTCTCCAGGTGAGCACCCCTAGGTGTCCCAGCCTGGCTCCAGCCCTGGGCCGCTCCTGCAGCTCCATTTCTCCCTGCTGGTGTCCACCTCTGCTTCCCTGGCAGCTGGCCCTGGAACCGCGGCCGGGCAGGGCTGGAGCCCGGCAGGAGCAGCAGAACGAGCCCCCCGTCCCTGCCGGGGCCGCCCTGGGGTCCCCTCCGCGGTGACACCGTGTGTGCCACCCCTCCGTGCCCGCTGCCTCGCAGTGACTCTGCCGTGCCCAGCAGGACGGAACGAGTGGCTCAGCCCGGAAAATCTCATTGTTCTGCTTCCCCCGGAGCCCAGGGAGGCCCCACGGGAGAGTTTGGGTCCGGCGCTGCTGCTCCGGGAAATCGGGTGGTGCAGAAAATCCGCGTTCTTCCACATCGACATCTGCAGCCCCCAGAGGTCCGGCCCGTGGGGTTTTCTCCGTTCCTGGCTGTCTGGTGAGCAGCAATCCTAGAATTTCCCCGATAGATCACCCCTGCAGTTCATTTTCTGCTCTGCTCCTCCATCCCGGCCCCGCTCCCGCGGCTTTCCCGGAGCCATTCTCAGGAATTTGCCCTGGGGAGGTGACACCTGGGGGCTGGCACTGCCAGGGAGCCCGCAGAGACCGAACCACAGCCTCAGCTCTCACATCCTCTGCTCTGAGGCACCAGCCTAGGTTCAGCCCGTGCCGCTGAGCTCAGCCTGTGCAGGATCCTCAGCCCCCTCCCCAAACCCCCCCGAGGCTCGGGGCTGGGAGAGGCTCCCCCAGATCCCCTCATTTTTAATGATTGTTCCCAGTTTTGTCGCGAGGCCACCCCAGCTGCTGCTGGTTGTGCCCTGCCACGGTTTCAGAAGCGTTTTGCTGAGCCTGCCACGGTCTCAGAAGGGTTTTGCTGAGCCAGGCTCTTCTCTGCAGCTTTGCACGAGCCTTGGTCACAATCTGGGCTTTGATCTCTGCTCTGTGCACCCAGAAATCCCCCGGGGTCTGGGGTGTTACTGAGCTCTGTGAAACCTCCCAGGCTGAAATCCACTTTTAGCCCCGGCCGTGCCTTTATCTGCCACCCAATCTCTCCCACAATTTACTGACAACCAAACCCTGCCGGGGCTTCCAGCACGGGGTGGGCAGGGGGTGCAACCACCGAGTAAAACCCAGCAGCACGAGGTTACTCAGGGGTTCTGTGATCTCCTGCTGCTCTTCCCAAGGGGTTCGAGGTGCTCCCACCCTGAGGCTTCAGCAGCTGTAGTAACCCAGACTCTGCAGATAAGAAGCAAATGAAGTTCACACCATCAGCTGGTGTCTAAGCTGAGCCTAAACCCAGCTCTCTGCGCTGCCAACCTCAAACCAGAACGAGTTCCACGCCCTCCTGCATGGTAATGGCATGAAGGGTTTAAAACCACATCTCAGACACACATTTAATGCATCATTTATTAGGTGTTGAATTTGTCTATTGTTCTTTAGTCTCATTTCAGGTTAAATCATTTCCAAGCTGACTTTTTGTAGAGGTAAACGAGTCCCAGGGGGAGTCTCTGGTTGATCTTGCACCTTCAGCTCCCCCAGGCAGGCACACCCTGCTCTGGTGGGGTTCAGAGCAGGAGCGGGTGGATCTCTGTCCTCCAGCCCCCCTGAACTGCCTGCACCCAATCTCTCGTTTATTTTAATTTGTTCCCTCCTTCCCTTTATGTAAAAAAGGCTTTATTTTGGTGAGGTTTTGTCAGAACTTTGGTGGTGATGGGACAGCACCGTGGTGCATCTCTGTGGGTGGTGAAGGCCACAGAATTAATTCCTGAGCTGATAAACAGCAAGTGGGAATGTCTGGCACTGGATCCGACTGCCAAGGTAAAACCAAGCTTAAAACAGGGGATAGAAAACCCTGATATTGAAAATGAGGGAGTTTGTGGTATTTGAGGGAAGGAGGGAGCCTGAGAAGTTAAAATAAATCAGCTGAGGGTGACTGTGGTCGGATTCATGGGATGCCCCATCCCTGAAGTGTTCCAGGCCAGGCTGGATGGGGCTTGGAGCTGCCTGGGATGGTGTTTGGGGTCACAGAATCCCAGAATGGTTTGGGATGGGCCATAAATCCCATCAAATCCCACCTCTACCATGGCAGGGACACCTCCCACTGTCCCAGGCTGCTCCAGCCCGGATGTCCAGCCTGGCCTTGGGCACTGCCAGGGATCCAGAGGCAGCCACAGCTGCTCTGGGCACCTGTGAAATGTCTGCTTTAGCAGAAATATTCCCTTTATTGGCAGAAACATTCCCTTTTCCCCAGGGATCAGTGGGAGGGTGGCTCTGGTGGCTCTCTGCTGTCCATGGTTGTCCTGGATTGGAAGATGAGTGTGTGTTCAATTTCCATCTGTCAGAGGTGGGGCAGTTATCCTCTGTTCATTGGGCAGTTTTTTCTTTATCTCTTCCACAAAGCAATCCTCCCTCCGGGAAATGTCTTCTGTTAATGGGTCATTAACTATTAATTATCTTCTGTTAATGGGCCATTAATTATTAATTATCTTCTGTTAATGGCCAGTGAGTGTCCCTGCACGGCTGAGAAAATTCCATCATCCCATCGGGAGAGGCTCACCCAGGGGAGGAGGCAAGCATTCCCACCTGGATAGAATCTGGGATTTTGGGACACCAGGGCAGCCTCTCCACTGGATTCTCAGAGGAACAGCTTTCTTCTCCACTGGATTTCCAGAGGAAAACTCCACCCTTCCACAGGATCCCTGCTCCAACAGAGCCACACCTGTCACTCCAGGACTGCAGCCACCATGGAATGGCACTGCCACCACCAGGGTGTCAGGTCTGTTCTGACTCTGTCAGTGTTGTTCTGTATTACTGTATTGTTTATTTTATTATTTTCTTTCTTTTCCCTTCCCTAGTAAAGAACTGTTATTCCTGCTCCCATATCTTCACCTGACAGCCCCTTAACTTCAAAATTACAATAATTCAGAGGAGGGGGTTTGCATTTCCCATTTCAGGGGAGGCTCCTGCCCTCCTCAGCACACACCTGGCTGTCCAAACCCCGACAATGGCAGAGCTGGGAACGCTCCATCCCTGCCCTGCTGCTGGGAGAGCAGGGGCTGTGCTCCCCTGGCCACTGCTCTGCCCACGGCTGTCGCTGTTCCCAGAGGACGAAATGAAGAACTCCAAAGGTTTTCATGACCATCAGAAGGCTAAGCTTTATGGTTGCAAGGTGACTTTTATGGAGTCTTTCACTAACAGTTACGTGGTTGGTTAAATGGCACAACGCCTCTCCAGCAGCGCTGGACCCGGCAGAGAGAGCAGGTTGTGAGAAGGGACACAAAGGGAAAAGTAAGCAGAGTGAAAACAGCAGCTGTTGTTTAGAGAATGAGAAATGCTTACAAAACTTCTTATTAGTCCATTTCTTGAGGACTTAAAATTCTCCACAGAGCCGTCCTTGGAAAGGAAAGCAGCTCTCTCTTGGGAAAACCTAGGACTTGCTGCTGAGTGTTTCTAAGTCCCACTGAAAGTCAGCTCCACACACAGGGATCCCTCCTGGAGCTGGAACCTCACCCAGCAGCTCCTGGAACTCCACCCAGCCCTGTGTGCCTGCAGGAGGAGCATCCCCCAGGTGTGGGGTTGACTTCCAGGTAGGTCTTAGAAAAATTCAGCACCAAAGCCTGACTTTCCCAAGTGAAAACAGTTTGCCTTCCAGCTCTGTAAAGAATTTCATGATGTCAGGGAAGGATTGGTAAAAGTTTTGTAAACATCTCATATTCTCAAAACAAGTACTGTTTTTCACTTTAGTTAATTCTGTTTTTGTGTGTGTTCTCAAAACACAGTCTCTCTATCCCATCCAACCGTAGCAGAAAAACATTGTCCCATTTAACCAACCAAATAACTGTTAACAAAAAAACCTATGGAAAATAATAGATCGTTACAATAAAAAAACCTTCTAATTCTTTAAAATCTCAGAGTCTTCCTCTTCATCCTCTGAGAAAAGACAAGACTCAGGTGGAAGAGCAGCACGAGCCTCAGGATGTGGACACACACACAAAAAAACCTTCCCCACCTGCTCACAGCCCTGTGCTGCTCTTGTACCATTTCCTTCCTGCACAGGCAGCACTCACTCATTTAATTTTCTCATTTCAGCCTCCCTGCCGTGCTGCACTCCCATTTCTGTGTTTGTTTGCTGCTTCTCAAGGAGAATCCTCCTCTCCTTGCCAGGTCCCAGCTCCTCTGTGAACGGTGACAAATTCCTGGGGGCATGGAAAGGGCGAGCACGGCACAGCCCAGGGTGGTTTGGAAGGACAAATAACAAAATTAATCCATTGGTGCAACAGCTGATGGAGAAATGCTCACAGTGCCTAGCAAAACTTGGAAAAAAAAATATTTGGGAATATTTTGTAAGTCCCAGAACAGCTGGAAATAGTTTCAGGGCTGCTGGAGGAAGGAGGCTGCTGTGTTTCACCTTCTGGGTGTCCAGAGATCCAAATTCATGCTCACGTCCCTGATAAATCCCATTTTCCTGTGCCACACTGCCCCTCCCACAGCGAGGCTGAGGGGTGGCAAAGCTCTGTGAGCTGAGAAATCCCTCAGCCAAAGGGAAGGATTTGGCCAGTGGCCAATTCAGAGGGATTTTGGCAGGCAGTGGAGGTTTGGTCTTACCTGAGTGGCTTTTTATTGGGGATGGGAGGAAAATGAAATACAGAAAAGATTCCACGTTCTTGGCACCCATGTGACACATAAATCCTCCTTGCTGTGGTGTCCGTTCATCGGGAGCAATCCCAAAGTATTTTCCACGTCTCTGCCGGGATGTCTGACGGATTTTTTTTATTCCAAAAAAATTTATAATCTTATTTAACTGCAATTAGCTCAGGGAATGGAGTGCTCCAGCCATTTAGGAATGGAGTGCTGCAAACATTTGGGAATGAAATGCTCCAACCATTTGGGAATGAGGTGCTCCAGACATCTGGGAATGAAATGCTCCAACCATTTGGGAATGAAATGCTCCAACCATTTGGGAATGAGGTGCTCCAACCATTTGGGAATGAGGTGCTCCAACCATTTGGGAATGAGGTGCTCCAACCATTTGGGAATTAAGTGCTCCAACCATTTGGGAATGAAGTGCTCCAGACATTTTGGAGTGAAATCCTCCAAACCTTTGACAAGAGGACGATGCTGAGCAGTAATTGAAGATATTCCTCCCTGCAGGAATCTCCTGCTTGGCATCCCAGGAATCCAAGCTTTACCGGATTTTTTTTTTGCTTCTGCCAGTGCGAGGTAAGCTTAAAACTGGGATTTGCTGGCCCAAGATTCCCAGGGGGCCACAAGAACCTGCAGTGGAGCAAGAGGGCAGAATTCCAGTCGGGAGTTTTGCTCCGGCTCTCCGCTGGCGCTCCCGGCGCTGCCGCGGTCGCTGCCCCGGGGCTTCATCCCCAATTCCAGCTCCTCTGGAAGGAGTGGCAAGGCTCCCACGCCCCGTGGGGGTTTGCACCCGCGGTGTCCCCGTTCCCAGGGTCCCTGTTGGTGGCCCTCAGGCAGGACAGCAGCTCCTCGGGGACCAGCATCTGCTCGGGGCGGTCGCCCGGCGGCTCCCAGCGCTGCTCCGGGCCGGCTCCGAGCCCGGCCGGGAACGCCAGGCTGCTGTTGAGCACCAGGTGGATTTTCTCCAGCAGGCACGGCTGGGCCGGCCCCCCCTGCTGTTCCCACAGCTGCGGGACGTGGCTGCTGTAGTCCTGGCACAAGCTCGCCACCTCGGGCTCCGCGCTGGCCGCGGGCGGCTCCGCCGGGTGAATCCCAGCGGCCACGTAGCCCAAAGCGTTCCCGTCGGCGAGCTGCGGCTTGTAGGCACCCGGCTGCTCTGGGGACAGGGTCCTGAGGGCCAGCGCGGTCCCTGGGGGCTGCCCGGGCTCGGCCAGCTCCGTGCCGCGCTCGGTGTGGCGGCGCTGGGGCCGCTCCTGGGCCGGCACCTCCTGGAGCTCGGTGAGCGCGGGGTCGGCGGCGGCCGGCAGCGGCTCCTGGACGCTGTCCCCGGGAAAAGCGGCCTTGTCCTGGGGGTGGAAAAGGCCAATCGCTTGGTTTAAAGTTTTAGAAGTTTGATAATAATTTAAAAAGAGTAATGAATGATAAGGAAAATGAGGACAATAAGAGACAAAAAACCAGAGAATTACTGATGTGCGGGTGTCTGGCATTCCCCACCAGGCACACCTTGCTGACAAAGGATTACCCCTTAACAGCAATTGCCTGGTGAAATTCATACAGCTCATACATGATTCAAACATTCTTTTCAAACTAGGGTGTTTCTGCTTAATTTTAGCTTTCCCCCCATCCTGTAAATCAGCCTTCTTGGTTTCTCCAAGTCTGAGCTTTCCCCATAAGAAGGCAATAATTCTTCTCTGGGGATCTTGGTGTCTGTTGCTGTTCTCTCTATCCAGTGCAAAGAATTTCTTAATTGTCTTTTCTGTTCCTTGAGCTAGTTACAAGAATTACCTTACATCACACAGTTTCTATTTTAATATTATGCTATAGCCAAAAAAACTATATTTACCACACTTCTTAAAAAATAGTAATACAGCTCTACTTAAAGGGATTAACACAGCATAACTTTCCAACATAACATACAGTATCAGTTTTAATATTTGCGAAAAGCCAATCATAAAATATGCATTTTTCACAGGGGGAAAGGTGGTGGCTGTGGCAACAAACTGGCAGGTTTTGTTAACAGGAGAGCTGCCAGCAGGGCTCAGAGCAGCCCGGCCCAGGGGATGGAACGGGGGGAGCTGTGAGGTCCCGGGGCAGCCGATGGAATACGGAGATTGTGGAGTTAATTCGGGATTAAAGCCTCAGATAATCCAGGCAATTGATGGAATACAGAGATTGTGGAATTAATTCGGGACTAAAGTCTCAGATAATCCAGGCAATTGATGGAATACAGAGATTGTGGAATTAATTCGGGACTAAAGTCTCAGATAATCCAGGCAATTGATGGAATACAGAGATTGTGGAATTAATTCGGGATTAAAGCCTCAACTAATCCAGGCAGCCAATGGAATACGGAGATTGTGGAATTAATTCGGGACTAAAGTCTCAGATAATCCAGGCAGCTGAAGGAATACAGAAATCGTGGAATTAATTTGGGATTAAAGCCTCAGATAATCCAGGCAGCCAATGAAATACAGAGATTGTGGAATTAATTTGGGATTAAAGCCTCAGATAATCCAGGCAATTGATGGAATACAGAGATTGTGGAATTCAGGATTAAAGCCAATCCAGGCTCCCACACACCTTGTGAGTGCCTGGGAAAGGTTCCTGAGCAGTTCCCAGTGCCTCAGAACTGAAACTTGTGGGGCTGACATTCAGTGAATCTTAGAGAGGTCCAGCACCAGGCCTGAATTTTCCCAAGAAAAAACATTTTACCTTTAAAGAGAACAATTCTGTAGACATTTCGTGTTCTCAAGAAAAAAATCAATAGATATTTTGTAAACATCTCTTATACTCAAAATAACAGGTGCTGGTTTTCACTTTATGATTTTCTTATATGTATTTTCAAAATACACTCTTTCCATCTCATCCAATAATAAGAAAAAAAAAATTATATNTTCGTGTTCTCAAGAAAAAAATCAATAGATATTTTGTAAACATCTCTTATACTCAAAATAACAGGTGCTGGTTTTCACTTTATGATTTTCTTATATGTATTTTCAAAATACACTCTTTCCATCTCATCCAATAATAAGAAAAAAAAAATTATATCATTTAACCAATCAAGTAACTGTCTAACAAAAAACCCTATAAAAAATTAATTGTTAAAAGAAAAAAACTTTTAATTTTCTCAAATTTGGGGTCTTTTCTCCTCATTCTATACACCACAGCAAGAGAAACCTCCCCCCATCCTCACAGCAAGCTGCCTTCTCCCAGGTGCCAGGGAGTATGGCCAGGGGAAACCAGGGCCCCAGGCTGTGCCAGGAGAGGCTTAGGTTGGAATTTTAGGGAAAATTTCTTTGTGGAAAGGGCTGGAGTAGGAGTGGAGTCCCCATCCCTGCAGGGATTTAAAATCCCTTGGGGGCACGGGGCAGGAATGGTTGGACTCGATGGGCAGGGGCATTTTCCAGCCTGAATAATTCCCTGATTCTGATGGGCAGGGGCATTTTCCAGCCTGAACTATTCCCTGATTCTGATGGGCAGCCTGAATAATTCCCTGATTCTGATGGTCGGGGGCATTTTCCAGCCTGAATAATTCCCTGATTCTGATGGTCAGCCTGAATAATTCCCTGATTCTGATGGGCAGCGCATTTTCCAGTCTGAGTAATTCCCCAATTCTGATGGTCAGCCTAAATAATTCCCTGATTCTGATTATCGGGGGGATTTTCCAGCCTGAATAATTCCCTGATTCTGATTATCGGGGGGATTTTCCAGCCTGAATAATTCCCTGATTCTGATTATCGGGGGGATTTTCTAGCCTGAATAATTTCCTGATTCTGATGGTCGGAGGCATTTTCCAGCCTGAATAATTCCCTGATTCTGATTATCGGGGGCATTTTCTAGCCTGAATAATTTCCTGATTCTGATGGTCGGAGGCATTTTCCAGCCTGAATAATTCCCTGATTCTGATGGGCAGGGCATTTTCCAGCCTGAATAATTCCCTGATTCTGATTGTCAGCCTGAATAATTCCCCGATTCTGCGAAGCCGGGTTTGGATCCGAGGGAAGCGAAGCCAGGATGTCTCTGCCCTCACCTGGAGTGACCTCACCACGGCGCTGTTCTCCACGCGGGGAAAGTCCTCGAAGAGCCACTCCGGCAAGAGAGACACCAGGGTGGCCTTGGCCCTTCAGCAAAGGGGGAAAACAAACCCCGAATGTTAATCCAACTCATTATTCAGATATTCCTCACGCAGGATGAAACTGCCTGGGTAGGAAGGACACATGAAGAGCACTCAGTCTTTGAGAGGGGCTTGGGAATTCTGGGTTCCCCATTCTTAAATTTCACCAATTTCATGTTTATTTGACTTTTTTTTTTGTTGGTCTCTGCCTTAGCGTAGAGCACCAAAAAGTCCTTTCACACTACAACCTGATAAAGTGTGACATCGCCCTCAGGCTGAGGTGAAAAGGGCTCTGTAGTTGAATTTAAAACAGCCCAGAAGAAATTTTATATTTCTTCTATTAAAAAAAAAAAAAAAGAGAGAGAGAGAGAGGAGAAAGGAATACCTTTTCCTGACTGATTTTTTAAACATCACAACTGCAAAAAGAACTGACGCTCCCACCACGCTGAGGCTCAGTGCCAGGAAAACTCTGATGTCATCATCTGCAGGACAGGGAGAGGGAGGAGGTCACGCCTGCCCCCGGTGCCTCAGGCACTCACCATTTCCCACCCCAGCTGCCAGAAATGCTGACACAAATCCCTCAGCCCGGGCTGCTTTTGCTTTTGGTTTGAGAGCTGGAACAGAGCGTGACCTTCACCAGGGGATGTGCAAGCAGAGTGGCCCCAAATGGGTGGGAAATGCTGAAACAAGTCCCTGGTTCCAGCCTCTTGGGTAGGTTAATTTTACGTTTTCCTGGTTTTGGCACCTCCCCAGTGGGCTGGACGTTGTATTTTAGGTGGACATTGTATTTTAACCTCCTCAGAAAGCAGAGCCCAGAGCTTGCATTCTGTGGGTGCTGCTCATCCCAGCACCCCATCCCTTCCCTGCACGAGGGGAAAATCTCTTTTTTTTTGGCTCTGACCTCCCCAAAGCCTGTGGGAGCTCTCAGTTCCCACTGCCAGGTGCTGCTCGGGTTAAACCTCCCACTCGTGGCCAGGAGAAAGCCTGGCTTAGCAAGGCAGAGCTCTCCTTACCCTGGGACATCTCTCTGTAGGTGCTGCCCAGGAGCGGCTCCGCGGCAGGGGCTGGAACAGAGAGGGGGAAACCTCTGTGATTCATTCAGGGGACTGCGGGTGACACAAACCTGCCCTGGGTCTGTTTCTGAGAGGATGAAATGCTGCGAGGAGAGCAATAAACCTCCCTGGAGCAGTGAGTGACCCCAGCCTGGCTGGGCTCTGCAGTGCCCCATCTCCCAGGGAGCCACTTCAGTGAGATGTTGATCAGCTCCTGCCCCACCTCCAAAACACCTTCCCTCCCCTCAGCACCCCAAACACGGATTTATTCCCCCTGGGGAGCTCCATCGTTTTCCATGAGCACTCCCAGGTTCTTTGACAGCTTTTCCACAGAGGTTGGGGATCCCTGGCAGTGCCCAGGCCAGGCTGGAGCAGCCTGGGACAGTGGGAGGTGTCCCTGCCATGGCAGGGGTGGCACTGGGTGGGCTGTGAGTCCCTGAGCCCGAACCATTGTGGGATTCTGTGATTCCCAGAGTGCCTGCACCCCTCGGGAATGAATTCCCTGATCATTTCTGGGCAGCTGATGGCCCTGCCATGGCAAGGAACCTTCCTGCTGAGACCAGCAGCCAGCTCTGATCCTGGCCAGGGTCACCAACGCCCTCGGGGTTCCTTGTCCTCGATTTGGTGGCGCAGAGAAGGACAGCACCAACAGCCGGGGCTGACCACGGGACAGCCAGCCAGGAGTGTCTGCTCCCACTGCCTGGGGACATCTGCCCTTCTCCAGGGCTCCCCCAGGCCCACGGAGCTGCCCTGGCCCGGGACAAGTCCCGGAGCAGCTGCCGAGGACCCATCTCGGGTGGCATCGCAGCCAGGAGCTGAGGACACGCCCGGGTGTCCCCTCAGGTGTCACCTGCAGGTCCGGCTGGCTCTGACAGCCCTTAATGGCCCTGCCCAGCCTCACCTGGCCCCTCCACGCAGCCCTGCCCAGGGGGTGGGTCTGTTTAAGCCCAGCCCAGGCCCGCGGCCCCTCCTGGGCTGTGCTGGGGCTGCTCCGGAGCTCGGACTCCGCTCTGGTGTCACAGCCTGGCCTCATCCCCTGGGGACCTGCCCAGCTCTTGGGGCACCCAGAGCCCCCCCAGTGATGGAGAGGAGGTTTTCCTTCCCCAAAACCCTTTCCAGCACTGAGGATGGCCCTCCCAAGGCGTTCTGTGACTGCCACCCCAGGTGAGGAAGGGCGAGCTGGGTCTGCCCAGCTGCTCTCAGCTGTGTTTTGGTTTATCTGTAACGTTTTACTGTGAATTCCGCCTTTGAAACCTCGCTTTTCTGCCACGGAAAGGGACAACGACTCCACTGGTGCGCGTGGTGAAGGAAAATGAGATTCTTGGGTGTTTCAGGTCTGTGCAGGGGAGCAATGAGCAGCTAGAGATGGGTTTTACACAAATACATCGATTAACGCCTCTCTTTGCCTGCCCTGCTCGGTGTGGGGAAGGGTTTATCCTGTTCCTAAAGCTGAGGAATGCCCCGAAGCTGAGGCCATGGGGAGGAGCAGCAGCTTTGCCCCCGGCAGGCTCACCTGGGCTGGAGCTGGGGCTGCTGATCCCGCCGGGATAGACCGCGAACAGCGCCACGCGCGGGGCGGCTCCGGCCGCCGGCCCTGCCGGGAAAAGCCCCATTTGCCCTCAAAAAGGGGTTTTGGCTGCTGGGAGGGCTCTAGGCCTGGCCAGGGGCTCCTTACTGAGCGGGGAAAGCAGATGGGTTGGCCTTTGTGGGGCTGGTGCTGTTCCTGGAGCCCCAGCTCGTTTTTACTTCATTTTTTCTTTCCCTCCCCATCCCCTCCATCCCCTGCGATCTTTACTGAGGGACCCAAATCCCACCCAAATCCCACCGTGTGCCCTCAAATCCCCAACTGCTTCCTCCCCTCCTCCTCCTTCCCTAGGGGCTCTGCATAGCCCCACTCCCCAAAACGAGTGGGCAGGGGCCCAAATCCAAAGGAAGCTGCCCTTGTAGTTGAATTGGGATTTACATTCTGATTGGGATTTACAGCCCCATCGGGATTTGCAGCCCAGCTGGGATTTGTAGCGTCCTGAGGAGCCGTGCCCAGCAGCTGGGGGTTCCCGGGTGCCTCACCTGGGATGTAGGCGTGTGTTTCCTGGCGTGGGACCCTCTCCCAGAAGAGCTGCTCCTGCTGGCCGTGCTGGGGGCTGGAGACCCACTCCAGGATGAACCAGAGCAGGGGGCTCTGCCCGTGCTGGGGGGGCTGCCACTGCACCCGCAGCCTGCTCTGCTCCTCTGCCTTCACCTCCAGGGGCCCCGGGGCTGGGAACTCTGGGCAGAAAGAGGCCAGGGGCTGTCAGCCCAAACTCAGCCTCGGAGGCTGGGCAGGGCCAGCCCAGCCCAGGACAAACGTGGTTTTCCTGGAAGGGTTTGAGAACTGAAGGGTGAGCAGGGAAGGATAGAATATGGTGAGTTTATATAAATGCACAAAATACGTATGTAAATCTATCTTTATGTATTGATCTGTGTTTCATAGGATTATTTGGGTTGGAAAAGACCTTGAAGATCAAGGCCACCACTGCTCCGTGTCCCCAAATGCCACATCCGCGTGGCTTTTGAATCTTTCCAGGGATGAGGACTCCACCCCTGCCCTGGGAACCTGTGCCAGGGCTGGAAAATTTTCCATTAGGAAATTTTCATGCTGTCCACCCTGAGCCTGCCCTGGCCCAGCCTGAGGCCGTTCCCTCTGCTCCTGTCCCTGTTCCCTGGAGCAGAGCCCGACCCCCCGGCTGTCCCCTCCTGGCAGGAGCTGTGCAGAGCCACAAGGGCCCCCTGAGCCTCCTTTGCTCCAGGCTGAGCCTTCCCAGCTCCCTCAGGGATTCCCCAACCCCTTCCCAGCTCCATTCCCTTCCTTGGACCTGCTCCCTCCATGTGCTTCATGGAGTGGTGACCCCAGAGCTGTCCCCAGCAGCGCCAGCACAGGGGACAGGCACAGCCCTTGTGCCCTTGGCCCTCCTGGCCAGCTGTGCTTGTGCCCAGCCAGATGTGGAGCTCTGTGCTCCACAGCACCAGCTCTGTCAGTCCCTGACAGGCTCCACCTGTCTCTGCTTACCAGAAACGTGCAGGGTTCTGATAAACATCAGGGCTTAGAGAGCTTTTTCCACCTGATTTCTCTTCAGTTTCTTTTTAGTCATGTATTTGTGCTCAGCTCAGTGGGACTTTCCCCTGCCATTGCTCATTCAGAGACGTTTGTCAGAGCTAGGAAAGCGTGGTTGTGGGGAAAACCACAGCTCAGAGCAGAGGGTGGTCCTAAAAGGATTTAGAGAGGATTTTTTCCCCCTTGTTTTTCATTTTGCAAGGACCCAGCTCGCAGTGGGGTTGGCAGAGGCTGCAGGAGCTGTTCTGGAGCAGAGGAGCAGCCTGGCACTCTTTGCTTTGCCAGCCAGCATGGGCAGGCCAAACTTATTTCTAAGTTTGTTGCTGCAGTTTTAGGAGGTGAAGGGCTGAGATACCAGGGTCTGAAGGGGCTCCAGGAGAGCAGGAGAGGGACTGGGGACAAGGCATGGAGGGACAGGACACAGGGAATGGCTCCCAGTGCCAGAGGGCGGGGCTGGATGGGATATTGGGAATTGGGAATTGTTCCCTGGCAGGGTGGGCAGGGCTGGGCTGGAATTCCCAGAGCAGCTGTGGCTGTCCCTGGATCCCTGGCAGTGCCCAAGGCCAGGCTGGACAGGGCTGGGAGCAGCCTGGGACAGTGGAAGGTGTCCATGGAACATTGAAATGAGCTGGGCTTTAAGGTCTCTCTCAACGCAGCCCACTCCCGAATTCCCTGATTCCACATCCAGCTGGGCAGCATCTCCAGGGAGCTCGTCTGGAGGACTTTGTGCTGCCCGGTGGAGCGGGCAGAGCTCTGCCAGGGCTCCTCCCGTGCACAGCCCGCACTTCCCCCGCAATCCGGGTCCGATCCAGCCCCTGCGGTGCCATCCTACCTTCCCCAGCCGCCCCCCGGTTTAGGGGGATGCTGGCGGGGCTGGACGCCCCCTTGGAGTTGCGGGCGGTGACGAGGAGGCTGCGGGCGCCCGGCGGCACCAGGACCGTGCACTCGGGGCCGGCCGTGAGGCACAGCAGCCGCGGGGCTCCCGCGGGGCTCTCGGCGGACACGGCGTAGCCCAGGATCCTCCCGCGGGCATCCCGGGCTGGCAGCGGCTGCGGGGGGCGACAGGGGCGGGGATTTGTGGGCTCTGACCCCGAGACACGCGGCCGGGACAGCTGTCCCTCGGCTGGTGACACGTTTTACGGGGATGGAGGGGCTCGGCTCCAGGCTGGGCTGGCGTTTTCCTCCATCCCCGCGGCCACAGGGCTGCTCAGGGAGGGCGGCACCCGCGGCCGCTCGGGGAGGAGCAGCGGAGCCAAAATTCACCGAGGCTGCCCCAAACCCCCTTACCTTGATCAAGACCGTCACCTCGTGGCTGCCGTTGGGCAGGACCGGGCCCAGGCGCCGCCACACAGCGGGAGCGGCGGCGGGGGCTGCGGGAGGAGCGGGACACCGTGACACACCGGGGGACACCGCGACACACCGGGGGACACCCGGGGCTCCCCCACACCCGCAGGCCCCCAGGAAACCTCTCCCGACCCGGGGCTGGGAGAGGGAAGAGCGCAGCTGGAGAGCACCGCGGGCGCTGCTTTTTGGGGTGAGAGCAGCCCCGGTTCCCCGCTGGCACGGGAGGGGAGGGCTGCGCTCCCCGGGCATCCCGGGTCGGCTGAGCCGCCGTGGCCAGGCTCGTCCCGAGGTCAGGAGCTGGCACGGATGGGCGGAGCTGCTCAGGGGGACAGGGATTTGTCGCTGATGTGATTTTTCCACCCAGGGCAGCAAGCAAGCCGCTAAAGGTCGTGGGATCTGTTCGGTGGGAAAAGCCCTCTGAGGACAGCGAGCCCAACCATCCCCAGCTCTGCCAAGGCTACCACTGCCCCGTGTCCTCAGGTGCCACATCCACAGGGCGCTGAAACCCCTCCAGGGTGGGGACAGCTGTGCCAGGGCTGACAGATGCCAGCTCGGCTGTCACCGGCGCTGAGCCCACCTGCCTCGGGTGTGCGGTAGAAGAAGGGGGGGCTCCAGGCGCTCCAGGGGCTGCGGGCGGTGCCGAGCCGGCACCTGGCCTGGAACACGAACTCGGTGTCGCTCTGCAGCTCGTGCTGCCACCAGGGGCCCTCCTGTGCCACGCTGTCGCACAGCTCCACCTGCAAGGAGAGCAGGGCGCTGGGGGAGCGGCACCCGGCGGGTCCCCACTGCCACCGCCACTCCCGGGCACAGGGGAGGTCACCGCCCTCCTCGTGGGATGGGCGGGACCCACGCTGTCCCCTCCAGTGCCACCCTGCGGGGCACAGCAGAGCCCCCAGCCGCGCTGCGGTGGTGCCACCACGGAGATTTTGGGGCTCCTGTGGCAGCGGGGCTCCAGGCTCGGCCCTGCCCAGCACTCGGGGCTGTTTCCATCCCTGCCCCAGTGTGGTTTTGTCTATGGTGGGCGCTGAGCATCCCCCAGGATTCTGTGCCTTGTCCTTGCAGAGCGAGCGGAACGTTTGGAAATAGTTGGAATTCCGTCTTTGTGCTCAAAAAGCTGAGCTAACCCTGCCCACGAGGCCAGCTGCTGTCTCGGATGCCAGCAGCTCTCCTGCCCCCCCAGAGTGGGATCTGCCTGTGCCCGGGGGTGACAATTCCCCACCAGCACTGGAGCAGAGGGTGAGTTTGGAACGACCCCAAATGTTCCCATGGCCCACAGGGTCCCCAGCAGGAGCAGGACTTGTGTCTCTTTAACGGGGGCAGCGAGGGCAGGTTTGGGGTCCCGGGGGTCTCACGTGCCACGCCGGGGTGCCCGTGGCTCTGTGCCTCTCCTCGCAGTGCACGTCGCTCAGCCGGCTCCGGCTCCTCCAGCGCGTGGTGGTGCTGGCAGGGGACGTGTCCGTCGTCTCGGCGCCGATGGCCACGGGCACAGCGGGGACCACTGCGGGGACAGGAGGGAAGGGTGGGGACGGGGCTGTCCCTGAAGTGACACGGCAGGGCAGTGCGGCCACGCAGAGCCACAGCAGGCCGTGCTGCTCATGGGCGGGCAGAGGGATGAGAGATGGAAAATGGATGGAGGGAGGGATGGACGGATGGATAGAAGGATGGATGGATGGATGGATGAGGGTAAGGAGGGAAGGATGGATTGAGGGATGGATGGCTGGAGGAATGGACAGATGGATGGAGGGAGACATGGATGGATGGATGAAGGATAGATGGAGGGATGGGCGGTTGGATGGATGGACAGAAGGGTGGATGCGGGATGAATGGATGAGGGTTAGGAGGGAAGGATGGACGGATGGATGTAGGGATTGGAAGGATGAGGGTTAGGAGGGAAGGATGGATGGACAGATGGATGGAGGGGGGCATGGGTGGATAGATGGCGGGGTGGATGATGGGCGGTTGGATGGATGGACAGAAGGATGGATGGGGGATGGATGGATAGATGGAAGGGTGGATGATGGGTGGTTGGATGGATGGACAGAAGGATGGATGGGGGGTGGATGGATGAGGGTTAGGAGGGAAGGATGGATGGATGGATGGACAGATGGAGGGATGGACAGACGGATGGATGCAGGGACGGCCATACCGAGCTCCTGCAGGCGCAGGGGCTGAGGGGCCGAGCGGGCGGTGCCCAGCGCGTTGCTGGCCTGCACCCACACCGAGTATTGGCTCTCATTGTGCAGCTCTCTCAGCAGCACAGGTGAGTCTGCAGGGAAGGTCTTTTCTTCCTCATCCTCCTCATCCCGTGCCACCACTCTGGAAGCAGAAGGCAGCCCCGTCAGTGCCCATCCCAGCGCCACAGCCCCACTGGCACGGCCAGCCCAGCTCCTGAGCTGTCACAGCCGATGACCAGGGCACGGCCATCCCCAAACCTGGGGTTTGTCACCCCTAAAGCAACCTGGGAAGTCATTCCCTTCCCTGGCACTGCTGCTGGGCATCTGTGTTCTCACAGTGGGAAGGGAACTCTCCTTCCTTTCTGGCTGCACGCTTCAGTTTGATCCCAAGCAAGTTTAGGCAGGAGCTTTGTCCCTTCTCTTCACAAAGCTTCCTTATGGTGGGATTTAATGTCTTTAAAACTGGGTCATGCTGCTGCTGCTATGGGGACTTCAGTGGCAGGGAGCATCCTGGGATGGGGTGTGACATGCCAGCTGGTGTCGTGGGGACCTTGGTGGCAGGGAACATCCCAGGCTGGGACTGTGGCACACCGTACAGCAGCCAGCACCTCTGCTTCAGCTTCAAGCTGGGCTCTTGGTTTGGGGCTTTGGGCAGCGTTAGGCTCACCCTCGGTATCTGGAGGGATCCCCAGCAGCTGGAAGCTGCAGCTCCCCTGTGGCGGGGCTGGGAGCCGGGGCTGCCGGAGCTCATCCTGCAGAGCGCGCCCTGCGGCGGGGCTTGCGGCTCTCGGGCAGGAGGTGACAAAACGCGAGCTGTAGGAAGTGGAACTGGGCCACGGCAGCGCCGCTGTCACCCGGGGCTGTCACCCGGAGCTGCCAGCCCCGAGGCCTCACCTGCGCAGGTGGAGGCTGTGCCGGGTGGGCAGGTGGGTGAGCCGTCCCTCATCCCAGCCGCACTCCAGGCGCTCCGAGCCCTCGGCGATGGCGCAGCTCAGGTTGCCGGGGGGGTCCGGAGGGTCT
The DNA here is from genome assembly GCA_013397155.1 of Irena cyanogastra. Classification (NCBI taxonomy): domain Eukaryota; kingdom Metazoa; phylum Chordata; class Aves; order Passeriformes; family Irenidae; genus Irena; species Irena cyanogastra. Next base: position 36,830 of record VWZV01017094.1, on the reverse strand, counting down.
GCGGGGGCGAGGCCGGGTGAGGGCACGGCCACCCTGGCAGGAGCCGGCCCCGGCTCCTCGGGGCTTGGCACGGGCGGGGGCACGGGGGCACTCACAGCCCGCCCGGAGCTCCGTGCCGCACACCAGGCGGTCACTCCGGCCACAGCGGGAGAAGCAGGTGACGGTGGCCAAGGGCATCCGGAACTGGCGCAGCCGGAGCCGCACGGCGCCGCCGGGCAGGGCCAGCGGGGTCCCCTCGGCGCGGCTGTAGTTGAGGAGGATGAGGAGCTGGGCCGAAGGGCAGCCCAGCCAGGACTGGCAGCCGATGGAGATGTCGGAGCCCATCCGCACCACGGGCGCGGGCTCGATCCAGACGCGCCCCTTGCACTCGAAGCTCGCGGCACCTGCGCAAAGCGGGAGGGCTCCGGGACACCCCGGGGAACGGGGCTGCGCAGGGAGCTGCTCTGTTCCCTGGGATTCCCCAGCGCGGCTGGATCCTGCAGCCCGGGGTTACACCCGCCCCGCTCCCCTTCAGCCCCGCGGGGTGCGGATAAACCGGGGCTCACGAGTGACACCGGGGAGAAATTGTCCCCATGAGGGTGGCAGGAGGGGAACCTGCCCCTGGACCCCTGGCAGTGCCCGAGGCCGGGCTGGACAGGGTTGGGAGCAGCCTGGGACAGGGGAAGGTGTCCCTGTCCGGGGCTGGGTGAGCTCCGAGCTCCCTCCCAGCCCAGCCCAGGCTGGCACCGGGACGAACGCCCCCCTCCCGCCTGCAGCAGCGCCCCGGCCCCGCTGACTCATCCCAGCAGAGCACAGAGTGCCCGTTCCGCCAGTTTCACCCATTTCAGCTCTTGCTCTGATGTTTAAATGACTGCAGGGAAATAACCTGCGCTCTCGAGAGCTCTGATCCCCACGATTAGGGCGGCGGAGGCGCTGCCCTTCCCTATCAGATGAAGCTGTGCAGCAGCCCCGGCTCTCAGGCGCTATCGGCTCCATCTGCCCTTCCTGGAAAGGGCAGGGCTGGGGCTGCAGGGGCAGAGCCCTGAGCTCGGCATGGGGGCTGCAGGAGCCGGCAACGGCCTTGGGAGCTGGGGATGGCCCCGGGAGCCGGGAATGGCCCCGCTCCAAGGAGGGGAGAGGGAAGGAGAGGCAGCTGCTCAGAATCTCCCCCGCAATGCTCCCCTCAAAACCCACCGCTCTGTAACTGTCCTGTTCCCACCCCGAGTCACCCACAGCCCCAGGGCGTGTCTCGGGTGCCAGCACGGTGGCCCTGTCACCGTCACTCACCTCGGCACAGGCAGCAGAGCAGGACGTGCAGCACCAGGGTCTGGCCGGAGCCCGCCATGGGCTGGGCTGCAGCATAGTCTGAGGGGTGAAAAGGGTGGGATAAAATCCTGCTGGGAGCAGCTGCAGCACGGCCAGGGGGCGCGGGAGGGGAGGAGGCCGGGTGGGTTTGTGGCAGGGAATGTGAGCAGCCCGGCCTTGGAGAAGATGGGCTGGGGGCGCAGGGGGTGCCACCCCCAGGGCTGGCACTGGGGCTGGGCTCCCGCGGGGACAGGAGGGGTGTGGACACTCTGGAATGAGCCCACGGAAGGTGCCTGAGGGGCAGGAGCACCTGGGAGGTGTGGGAAGGCTGGGGGAGCTGCTCAGCCTGGAGAGGAGGGCGCTCAAGGGGGGCAGATCCTTGGGAATGGATGTGGGGTGGGGGAGTAAAGGTGAGGGAGCCAAAGTGATCCCAGGGACAGGACAGGAGGCAACGGGGTCCTGCTGGAAATCGGGAAAATCCAGCTAAACAGAAGAAAAACTGTTTAAAGGTGGCCAGAGTGGCCCTGAGGGCTTGTCCTGCAGCCTCCATCCCCGGGGATGCTCAGACAAGGTTTTATGGGATGGAAACTCCCTGTTCCCATAATATCTTTCCCACAGGTCCTGCCCAGGCTGAGCCAGGCTCTTCCCAGCAGCAAACCCCTTGAGACAGCCCCAAAATCCCAGGCCAGGCCTTCCCACCTGGAAGTCCCCGAGGAGTCACCCTTGTGCCTGCACCCCACTGTTGCTTAAATTTTTCCCTGCTCCCCTTGCCTCTCTCCACAGCCTCTCTGGGAGAATTCCCACAACCCAGGGAAGAAAGCCCAGCCCCCCCAGCCTTGTGGGGCTTGGAGGGCTCTGCAGCACAGACTGGTGAGGCACAGGGAGATGCAGCTCCCGGGGGGAAATTGCTCCTTTCCATCCTCCTGGAAGCAGCCAGCCGGGGACCCCCAAGGCCCTTGGAGCTGGGGTGGCTCCAGCATCCCCCCAGGCCCCTCTGGGGTCACAGAGCAGCCCCTGACCCTGCCCTGCCACCCCCACTCACCTGCTGGGCTGCACACCCAGCCAAGCCCCCGTCCCTCATTTCCTCCCCCCGTGCAGTACCCGCTGTCAGGAGGGGCGAGTTTCCCTGGAGGGAGGCCAGAGTCCTCAGTAAAAGCTTCCAAATGCTGGTTTCCAGCCCAAACCAGGCCAGCAGCCCCAGCAGCAGCAGTGAGTGCTTCGGTACTTCTCGTGCGGGGCGAGCTGACCTGGTTTGGGTTTAGGGCTGATCAAGCACTCATCGTGGCTGAGTCAAATTTCAAGTGCCTCCTGATTACCTGACCTACAAAGGGGAGCTGTCAGCTCCCGAGTGCCCACGAACCTTCTGCAAGTCAGAGCAAATGATAAAATGCAGTTGGGCTCCTATGAGAAGGGCTGAAAGCTCCAAATCTGCCTGGCTCTCCCGGGGATGGCCAGCTCTGCCTCCTCTGGAATCCCATTCCTGGTTTTATTCCAATTTAGAGGCGTTTGCAGACTCCAGAGCTAAAGGAACGAGGCTGCTTGGAGATGCTGGGCTTTGATCTCGTCTCTGCTGGAGCCTCCCCGTGCTTTAGGGCTAAAGAAATGTGAATTCCATAAGGAAGGGAGAAGCAGCTCCAACCCAAATCCCGCGGAATTTTCACCAGCGGCTGTGCCAGGACGGATAAACGCGGCAGCAGCGGGTGAGGAGCAGCCGCCGGGATATTTGGGGTTAAATGCAGGGGGCTGGAAGCTGGGAAAAGCAGGGAATGCTTACCTTGGCAGCCTCAGGACGTGCGGCACCGGGAGCTGCACCAGCAGTGTGGGGCTGACCTACATAGAGCACCCGAGTTTCCCTCCCAGCGTGAGTCAGGCCGTGGGAAATCCCAGCACCCTCCGAGTGCAGCCTCGGGGGAAGGGGCACCTGGCAGCTCTGGCAGGATTCGGGCTCACCCAGGTGGGGCCGAGCCCATCCCGAGGGGATTGTTACCCCTCCTTGGGAGCACTGCAGTGCCGGGTGCTGTCAGGGAAAGAACATTTCCTGCCGATCCCAGGGGCGCGGAGGGAAAAGTCCCTGAGGAATGGGATTGTTTTCACCAGCACCGAGTGTCACCCCCTCTGTGACACCCTCTGTCACTCGCTCTGTGCTCGTGCTGTCCCCAGCTCATCCAAGGCGCATTCCCAGCCTGGCAGGTCCGAGGGATGCTCCAGGGATGCTCCAGCCCTGCCGGCTCCCCCTGCTGCTCCCAAAGCTCTGCAGAGCCCTGCGCTTCCTCTCTCGTGTCGATTGAAGAGTTAAACCTCAAAAACAGTGTTAACCTCATTAGACACTGCAACCACAGGAAACCCCGCATTGCTCCTCGCAGGAGGAAATGTCGGCGAGCAGAATTTACCCCCTTGGGGAAAGGCAGAGCCTCCTGCTGCTGGCAAGCCCTGGCTGCTCCGGGTCCTGGCCGATCCACGGGGATTTTTTGTGGAAGTGAGAGCAGGAGGGTGAAGCCTCGCCGGGCGGTGTGGTTATACAATGGATGTAATGTGTATAATGTGTATAACGTGTATAATGTGCCTGTTTGTTGTAGGGACATCTGGGTTTGTGTGGTTACACACAACCCGAGCAGGACTGGGGGGTTTCCGTGGGAATTCCAGCTTTGGGATGTTCTGGGAGTGTTCGGTGCCCGGGGCACACAGCTGGGGCTGCAGGGCCAGTGTGCACAGCTGGGGCTGGGCCGGCACCAAGGACAGGCACATCTGGGCCCAGGTGGCACATCTGGAGCCAGGGCAGCACATCTGCAGCTGGCACAGTGCTGGGGGATGTGGAGCTTTCCCGGGACAGCTCAGAGCCCTCGGAGCTGAGCGTTCCTGCAGTTCCCAGGCCCCGTTCTTGACTGACGTGTCCTTATCTCTTCCTTATCTCAGAGCCGCAGCTCGGAGCTCCGTGGGCAGCAGGGGAGCAGAGCCGGGGCTCACACCCGGCTCTTCCCCACAGATTTCTCTTTCCCGTGCTCAGGAATCTCAGCTGCTGGCGCCTTCCTCTGAGGCAGCTGCACGGCCCCGACTTTCCACCCCCATGGCGTTTGGGGCTCTCTGTGGTTTGTTCAGCTATTCCTTAGAGCCTGATGGAAACTGAGGCAGGGTTAGGCTGGGTTTAGGGAGAAACTCCTCCCTGTGAGGGTGGGGAGGCCGAGAGCAGCTGGGGCTGCCCTGGATCCCTGAAGTGTCCAAGGCCAGGCTGGACATTGGGCTGGGAGCACCCGGGACAGTGCAGGGGAACAAGGTGAGGTTTGTGCTCCCTTCCAGCCCGGACCTTTCCAGGGATCTGTGATCCCACGTGCAGAGGTGGATTCCGAACGCCTTTCCAGCATTTTGGTGCCTTGCAGAGAGTCCCTCCCGAGGCTGGCACGGCCGGGATGGTCCCTTGGGACCCGGTCCCCAGCCTGGCACGGGCTTGGGCTCAGTCCCCCCAGCAGCACCCGGGTTTTGGGGCCCCGAGCCCCGGCCCCGCTCCCCGGGGCTGTGCCGTGCTTTCCCCAGCGCCCCCGCGCCGCGATGGCATCTCCGCGGCACTTCCCCTGCCCTGCCGCCCCCACTGTCACTGCCACTGTCACTGCCACCGGCTGCTGCCACCCCCTCCGCTGTGCCACTGTCACTGCCACCGGCTGCTGCCACCCCCTCGTGTCCCCGCCGCTGTGCCCCGTGCTCCGGAGCCCCGGGGCCCTGGGCGGTTCGGCCCGGAGCTGAACGCGGGTTAATTAACGTTTGTTAATGAATGGAGCGCTGCCCTGCCTCAGCCTGGGGGCGGCAGGAAGGAAAGGTCGGGACAGCCGCGGCTCTTGCGCCACCCCCAGCGCTGTGCCCGCACGGGGGACACGGGCGACACAGATGTCGTCCTTCTCGCCCTGCTGGCACCGCTGCGAGGTCACTCCCGGATATTTGATCCTAAAACCACCGCGGTGGCGCCTGGGCCGCGGCTGGTGAGGACACTGTCCCCACGGGGGCTTCCTGTGCCCCCGGTGAGGGTTCCCGGGGACAGGGACGTGCCCGAGGGCCAGGGAAGCAGCGCCGCTGGCGTCAGTCCCGCTGGCACGGCGCTGCAGGCAGGGTTCGGCTCCTCCTGCCGCTGGAGCAGTCGATATTCCCGGTCCAAGCTCCGCTGCGGGCTCGGGACGGCCGCGCTCGCTGCAGGAACAAGGAAGGTGACGCCGATGTCAGAGCGGATTTGGCGGTGATTTTTGGCCGGGGTAAAAGGGCACCCGAGATACGGGGAAGTTGCTCCCGGCTTTTAAAGTCAGTTTGTCCTTCCTGTGAGCCGTGCCAGGGAACAGCCCCCGCTCCTTCCCTGCCAGCGGGGCAGCAGCACGGGCACGAATCAGCCGGGAAAGGAAAGTTTGGGCAGAGTTTGCTTTTCCCCGCCAGGAGAGAGCGCGGGGCGAGCCCAGCGTGCCGGGGCGAGCGCAGCTCCTGCCCCAGTGCCCCATTTCCCTCGGGAGGCTGCGGGCCCTGGCTGTGCCCGGGCAGGTCCCGGCAGCGAGGGAATCGGGAACAAGGCTCCCCAAAGGGGGCTGCGAACAGCGCCATGGCCACGGGCACGAGTGTCCCGCTGCTGCCTTCCCTCCTCGCTTCGGGACCCATCCCCAAAGCGGCCCTGGAGGGCTTTAAAAGCCGCGTGGATGGACATGGATAGGGGCGGCCTTGGCAGTGCTGGAGTGGTTGGACTGGATGGTCTCTGGGGGCTTTTCCAGCCTAAGTGATGCGAGGTTTTGTGGAATTGCTGTTGTTCCCAAGCTGAGGCCCCATGCCCGCCCCCCATTCCCCCCACACCGCCCGGTGCAGCTTTCCTGTGGCTGCAGCTTTGTCCCTCCACCCGCGTCCTGTCCCCTCGGGGGCTCCAGGACACTGTGGGGACAGAGCTGTGCCCAGGCGGGATCCGCTCCCAGGCTGGGACCGGGCTGACGGCAGCGGATTCCCGGCGGTGACACCGAGGTGTGGGTGTCACTCCTTGTCCCCAGCTCTCTGTCTCCTCTCTGCGCCGCGTCCCGTAGAGCGGAGGCGTTTCTGTGCTCCGAGCCGCCTTGTTTTGGGATTTTTCCACTTGGCAGAGCATAGCCCGGAGGAGAAGATTTAATCTCTGAAAAGGAAGGGCTGGTGCCAAAATCCTGCGTGCAGGGTCACCCGAGGGCAACACCCGGCAGGGTGCTGGGCCCCGGGGCCGCCGTGCCGGGGACAGCGGTGCCAGCACGGGGCTGAGCCCCCAGTTCTGCAGTGGGGAGGGGCGGGGGGAGCCCTGACCCCCTGCCCACACAGGGGACACGCGTTTGGTGTCCCCCTGTCCCTGCAGTGCCCCCCATGTGTGACCTCACCCACGCCCCCCGTCCCCTCCTCATGTCCCCATGCCACACCCGGGGGTTCCCCTCATCAGTGCCCCCCGCACCAGTCCCCGTGCCATGCCCCCTCCTCGCAGTGTCCCCAGCCAGTCTCCCGTGCGATGCTCTCCCCGGCAGTGTCCCCTGTCCCAAATCCCCGTTCTATGCCCCCCATCACATCCTCCCCCTATCAATACCCCCATCCCAGCCCCTGTGCCACCACCCCATCACTGTCCCCCATCCCACCTCCTGTGCCATGTCCCCCATCATTGTTGCCCACCCCA
>VWZV01017094.1:0-29195 GCA_013397155.1 Irena cyanogastra | reverse complement strand
CTTCGGGGCTGCCGCCCCCCTCCCCATCCTTTCCGCTCCCCGACCCCGGGTGTCCCCGTGCGGTGTCCCCATGGGTGTGTGGCCTCCGGGACCCCGCGGTGTGGGTGCCCCCCCTGATTTGTGCTCTCCTCCCGCAGGTTCCCGTCCTCGCTGTGCGTGGGGCTGGGCCAGGTGAGTGGGACCCCCCCGTGTGCCCGCACCCCGTGTTTGGGGGGGCCGCGGGTGACCCCCGGCTCTCTTGCAGATGGTGGCGACGGTGGCCGTGCTCTGGGCGGGGAAGGCGCTGCGGGTGGTCAAGTTCCCTGACCTGGACAGACACATCCCCCGGCGGGTGAGACCCCTCTCCAGACACCCAAATCCCCTTCCCAAACACCCGAATCTACTCCTCGGGCACCCAGATCCCCTTCCAAGGAACCAAATCCCCTTTCCAAGTACCCAAATCCCCTCCCCAGACACCCAGCTCCCCTCCCCAGGGTCCCTGCCCCATCCCCGGGGTCCCTGCCCCATCCCCGGCTCTCTGGGATGCCCGTGCCTGTTCCCGGGATCCTGCAGCTCCGGGACACGTGTGTGTGTGTGTGTGTGTGTGTGTGTGTGTGTGAAGGTTTCCATGGCGGGTGGGAATCATTCCCTGGCTATATTTATCCACCGAGACTGCTCGGGGAGCTCCCGGCTCGCTCACCCAGCCTTGTCCAACTCTTCTTTCCAGACATTTCCTCTACCTCTCCTGTACTTCGGGAACCAGATCACAGGACTGTTCAGCACAAAGAAACTGAAGTAGGGACGGGTTTCCTGCCCGGGGAGGGTTTCACCGGCCTCTGGGGGTTTCCAGGGTTGCCAGGGAGCCCTGCCGGGCCCGGGGCTGCGGGCGATGGGGCAGGAGCCGCTCGGGGCCCGGCGCTTCCCTCCCTCCCTCCCTTCCTTCCCTGCCCACGCCGGGATGTGCCACGTGCGTGTTCCCAAATGCTCCCTGCAGGCAGGGAGAGACACGGGGCTGCCCTCATCCACGGGTGGGGGGCTGGGGTGTCCCTGGGGGGCTGGGGTGTCCCTGAGGGTCTCCCCTCATCCACGGGTGCGGGTCTGGGGTATCCCTGGGTCCCCTATCCTGGCAGGCTCAGATCTGAGTGGGTGTGGGAGCAGTGCTGTTCCCATGAGGGAATTGCCCCCTGCGGGCCCAGACAGGCCGATCCCAATCCCTTATCCTGATCCCACATCCCGATCTCAATATTCTGATCCCAAGATCCCGATCCCATACCCTGATCTCGTATCCTGATCCCACATCCCGATCCCATATCTGAATCCCACATCCTGATCCCGATCCCACATCCCAGTCCTGTATCCCGATCCCACACCCCGATCCCACACCCCGATCCCGTACCCCGATCCCGTACCCTGATCCCGTACCCCGATCCCGTACCCTGATCCCGTACCCCGATCCCGTACCCTGATCCCGTACCCCGATCCCGTACCCTGATCCCGTACCCCGATCCCGTACCCTGATCCCGTACCCCGATCCCGTACCCTGATCCCGTACCCCGATCCCGTACCCTGATCCCGTACCCCGATCCCGTACCCCGATTCCGTACCCTGATCCCATACCCCGATGCCGTACCCCGATCCCGTATCCCTGCTCCCTTTGGGGTGTGGGGAAGGGGCCCAGCCCTCACCCGCTGCCCGTTCCCGCAGCCTGCCCATGTTCACGGTCCTGCGGAGGTTTTCCATCCTCTTTACGATGCTTGCCGAGGGATTCTTGCTCAAGTGAGTGCTCCAGCCCCGGGGCCAGGGACAGCCCGGGCTCGGTTCTGGGCTGGGTTCCGGGCTCGGTTCCGGGGCTGCCCGGCCGGGTTTGGCTCCGGGCCGGGAGGGGAGGGGAGGGAGGAGGGGGCGGGTGCAGGAGCTGCTGGCCCCGGTCCCGATCCGATCCTGATCCCTTCTCGAGTGTCAGGGGGAGCCGGGAGAGGGGATATGCTGCTCCAGCTCCACTCGGGGAGGTGCAGGGTGCTGTGCCAGCCCCAGTTCCTGCAGGGACCCCAGAGCACTCCCGGGGTGCCCGCAGCCCCTTCCCGGGGCTGGGAATGCTCCGTGCCCAGCTGGGCCCTTCCTGCCCTGCCCCATGAGCTCCCAGCTCCCCCTCCAGGCTGAGTCCTTTATCTCCTAAAATAATCACTGAGATAATTGCCTAAAAATGTCTTTACTCGCCGCTCCTGCAGGGGTCGGTTTGTTTGGGGCTGGGTTGGGTTTTCCCCTGTTCCTCAGGAGGAAAAGCTTTTCCCTGCTCAGGGCATTCCCAAGGGCTGGCGGTGGCTGATGCTGTGTCCTGCTGCCTCTCTCCTGCAGGAAGAAGTTTTCCTGGGGCATTCAGATGACAGTATTTGCCATGATCTTTGGTGCATTTGTGGCTGCCAGGTGAGCTGTCCCCATTCCCACATCTCCAGAGGGTCCCTGCTGATGGGACTCGAGTTCCCTGGGGTGTCCCAGGAGCAGAGGGATTAAACACTGATTTCCCCCTTCCCAGACGTGCTCTCTAGAAGGAAAGAATGTTTTCCTGCCCCAAATCCCAGCCCCTCCTCCCACAATTAACTTTTCCTGATGCTTTGCTGGCTCCCCAGGAGGTGGAAGGGATCTCCCAAGCCTTGTCCCTGCAGAGCCCAGGGCTTTAACTCCTGCTTTTCCCTCTCCCAGTGCTGACTTGGCATTCGACCTGGAGGGATACATTTTTATCCTCATCAACGACGCCTTAACAGCTGCAAACGGTGCCTATGTGAAACAGAAGCTGGACTCCAAGGTGGGATGGGCTCTGGCTCCTTTGGGATGTTGGGATTTTGGGCTTGGTTTCTGTGAGGGCACAGGAGGGAGGCTCACCCTTCCCATTCCCAAAATCTGTGCAGAGCTGGGGACAAGGGATGGGGGGACAGGACACAGGGAATGGCTCCCAGTGCCGGGGGACAGGGATGGATGGGATCTTGGGAATTGGGAATTGTTCCCTGGCAGGGTGGGCAGGGGCTGGGATGGAATTCCCACAGAACTGTGGATCCCTGGATCCCTGCAGTGCCCAAGGCCAGGCTGGAGCAGCCTGGGACAGTGGGAGGTCCCTGGATGGGATTTAAGGTCCCTTCCAACCCAAACTCATCTGGAATTCCATGACACACCAAAATTCCCACCCTCCATCTCCTCTGTCCTGGGGAATCCCCCCGGATTTGGCTCCAGGCCCATCCCAGAGGCAGTGTGAGCAGGAATTGCTGTTCCCACTCCCACCTCCAATGGGTGTTTCCCCTCTCCAGGAGCTGGGCAAGTACGGGCTGCTCTACTACAATGCACTGTTCATGATCCTGCCCACCCTGGCCATTGCCTGTGCCACTGGAGATGCACAGAAGGTAGGACCCCATCCCAAATCCCCAGATCCCAAATCCCAAAATCCTTGGGGTTTGGGGCACAGGGAGCTGGGGAAGGGCTGCTGCCCCAAACCCAGCCCAGCAGAAAGGAGCTGCAGCTTTTACCTTAAATTTAAACCCACAGAGTTGCTCCACTCGGGCATTTCTGTAATGCCTGAGGAATGGGGAAGTGGGGAGCAGGAAGAAACCCCAAATATCGTTTAAAGAAGCTGAGTAATTTTAGCATCAATGAGTTCCTTCAAACTTTTTTTCTGTCCTTCCCTTCTTGCTGGGGCACTTCTGTTGAGTTGCTGTGTGGATTCACTTTGTTTGCTGTGATCCTGGAGATCTGAAATTAATAATAATNTACCTATAGTTCTGTATACATTAAATTTTTCTTTATTATTAATACTGTGATTATGATTATTTACCTGTGGTCCTATATACATGAAATTATTTATTATCATTATTACTATTATTATTAATAACATCAATATTACTAATATTAATATCGTTAATATTATTATTTGTTGTTGTTGTTGTTGCACTCACTGATGTGCAGCTGGCTCTCCTGAGCAGCAAATTCCTTTTTCCTGCCTGTTTTTTTGGAAATCTTCTCCGTGTGCAGGGAGTTCAGATCAATTCTCTCCCCCAAAGGCTGGGGGTGGCCCTGGGGGGCCCTGCCACCCCTCTGTCCCCAGCCTGGTGGCTTTGTCCTGGTTAGGAGCTGAAAGCCCAGGATAATGAGCTGGGATTAGCAGGGAAGGCAGGGGGGAAGGTGGCTCAGCCCTGCTCTGCTCCAGGGCTGGCTTTGGGATAAAAGTGCTCATTTAGGAGCAGGAGCAGGGCAGGAAAACGTTGCTGTGAGCAGCCTCTGTTCAGCCTGGAGAGAGAAATGGCTTTTTTTAATTTGCTTTTCCCCTGAATAAACTCCTTTCTGGGCTGCACAAAGCTGTGCTGTGTGCCGGGGCTGCTGCCAGGAAACTCCGCCTTGGCAGCTCCAGGAAAACCCCTGGGAAGGGCTGGGGGCCCCTCCTGTGCCTCTGGAGCTGGGAATTCCTGTGGTTCCTCTGCAGGCATCCCAGGTGACACATCCTGCCCTGAGCAGAGTTCCTGGGGGAAAAGGGGCTGGGGGAGCTGCAGGGGGGCCCTCGGGGCTGCAGTTCCCTGTGCCTGGGCACGGGCATTCCCGGGTGCCTGGCAGGAGCCCTGGCATTCCCAGGTGCCTGGCAGGAGCCCTGGCATTCCCAGGTGCCTGGCAGGAGCCCTGGCATTCCCGGGTGCCTGGTAGGAGCCCTGGCATTCCCAGGTGCCTGGTAGGAGCCCTGGCATTCCCGGGTGCCTGGCAGGAGCCCTGGCATTCCCGGGTGCCTGGCAGGAGCCCTGGGAGCCCTGGCATTCCCTGCCCAGTGAGGGAAGCAGCTCCTGCCCTGTGGCTGAGGCTCCTCTGGTCCCTCTGGAGCAGGTGAGGATTGCCCCTGGATTCTGGGTGACTCCGAGGATGGAGACTCCCCCACTTCCCTGGGCAGCTTTTGCACCTCTCCAGGTGTCTGCAGACATCCAGAGGGACCTTCCTGGGTGTCCCTGGGTGCCCCTGGGCACCTCTGGCAGAGCCTGGCTCCTGGCTGACACCCCTGAGCTCTCCTCAGTCCCTGCAGGATCTTGGTGGCCCCTCTGGGCTCTCTGTGGCACTGGATCCAGCCCTCCAGATGCTCCCAAACCCCCAAAAGCCCAGGGAAAAGGGGAAAAGCCTTTCCCTGCAATCCAGGCTGTCTGCAGCAGCTCCTCTGGAGGTCCCACTCCCTTGGGATGAGTGCTGTGCTTTGCAGTGGGTGAATTCCAGAGCCATCAGTTGTGGATAACTGGGGCTGGGGGTGCCTCTCCTGCTCCCTCTGCCTTGTGCCACTCATCCCCTGCTTTCCCCAGAGGGGCTGGGCTGAGTGCTGGGGGTGATGCCAGTGGGCATCCCCAGCCTTGGGATGGCATCCAGGCCTGGGGCTGGGGTGGTTTTTCCTGCTGTGAGGTGGCAGGTGACACTGGGGGGTTGTTCCTTGTCTTGCTGGGGGTTCAGGGCTGGCTCTGAAGCTGCTGTTCCTGCAGGCACTGGAGTTCCAGGGCTGGGCAGACACCTTCTTCGTGGTGCAGTTCATGCTCTCCTGTGTGATGGGGTAAGTCCTGGGAGCTGGGCTGGAGCAGGGGAGGCATCTCCAGCCCAGAATCTGGGAATTGGGGTGCCCACAATTATTTAAAACCCTAAAAAAAATAATAAATCCTCAGTCCCGATAGGGAGAGCCTTCCTGGGAGTTGTGGTGGGTGGGGAGGACCTCCCACCCTCCTGCAGTGCAGGTCAGCTGGAAAAGTGGGAACACACCCCAGGGGAAAGGCTGGGAAAGGATCATGGAGTGCTGGAATGCTCTGGGGTGGGAGCCACCTCAGGCTCACCCCGTTCCCTGGGGGACAGGGAGAGGAGGTGCCCAAGGTGCCAGCCCTGACCTTGGCTCTTTCCCACAGGTTCATCCTGATGTATTCCACAGTTCTTTGCACTCAGTACAACTCTGCTCTTACAACTACAATAGTTGGCTGCATTAAGGTGAGTGGCATTCCCTGCTCCCCCAAAAAAAACCCCAAAACCCTGATCTATCCCTTTAACCCCTCACGTTCCACCCCCTGCGTTCCCTTGGCCATAAATTCCCTTTTCCATGCATCTCTGTGGCTCAGGCTGTTTGTTCCTCCCATCTTGTTCCTTTGCAGAATATTTTAATAACCTATATTGGGATGTTTTTTGGAGGAGATTATATTTTTACATGGATGAACTTCCTTGGTCTAAATATCAGGTAAGAGCAGTGGTGTATTTATTATTTGTAAGTGAAAACTGGGGTGAGACTGAAATGATTTGAATGATTTAATGGATTTTTATCCCCCAAAAAAACCCATGGATTTGGATTTTTGTGCTTTGTGTGTGGTTTTGTGGGATGTTCCCAGACTTGGTTTGTTTTAAAGCCAGGAGAATCCACAGGGGTATTTCAGCAGGAAAACTTGAGTTTTCCTGAGTTGCCAAGCAGAGTCTTGGAATTAAGGCAGCAAAAGAAGAATTTGGGGGATTATTTCACCTGGTGTTTCTTACTATTCACCTTTTGGAAAAGTCTCCTTTCTGGGCTGTGCTGTGGGAGTGTCCTCCTGTCCTTTGGGGGTGGAACAGACCCAGCACTAGGCCGGGATTAAACAAACCACCCGGGTTTAGGAGGAAAGCTGGGGATTTCCCTGGAAATCTGTGTTCCCAGCAGAGATCCCCGAGTGGCTGTGGCTGAGCCAGGAGCCCAGCTGGTGGCCCACGTGTCCCTGCCTCTCTTGCAGTATTGCTGGGAGCCTGGTGTACTCCTACATCACCTTCAGCGAGGAGCAGAGGAGCAAGGAGCCGGACGCTGGCAGCAAGCTGGATGTCAAAGGGAAGAGCTCCGTGTGAGAGGAGTTCTTGGGAGCCACCTCCTCTGCTGGCCCCATGGCAGCAGGGGATGGGGAGGGGTCCCGGGGCTGCTCCTGATTGCACAGCTGAGATTGCTGCCTGCACAAATCCTTGGGAAGATCCATGCAGCCTGCGCGGGGCAGGATGAGCCTGATTGAGTCTGATTGGGAGGAATTATTAATGGGGTTCTAATCAAGCTGGCAGCTGGCAGGGCAGGGCAGGGCTGGCAGTTCTGCCCCGGGGACGGGCCAGGGCTGTCCCTGGCTGGATCTGCTCCCTGGGATCCCTGGATCTGCTCAGGGTGGGGGCTGGGCTGGCTCCGTGCCCAGCTGCTCCCTCTGGAAGGACGGGAATGCCCAGGGGGCCTGGGAGCTGCTCCTGGGCTGGGCCAGGGCCTGCTGGGTGAACGTCCAGTGCTCCCTGGACTTACTTTTTAGCTGTTTCCTGTTTATTTTCTGTTTGTTTTCTGTTTGTTTGGTCCATTTTTCAAGCTGGGTTTGCCCTCCTGGGTTTGTCAGAGCCCTGCGTTCCCCTCTGTCTTTCCGAGCTCAGGGATATTCCCGGCAGGGAGGGTTTTCCTGCCCCTGCTCAGCTCTGCTCTCCCTCCCACCGGCCTTGGAGCTGGGAAAGCTGCTGCCCTTCCTGGGAACATCTCCAGGGAGAAGCTGCTGGGATCACAGGAGGGCCAAGCTTGTCCCACCTGGCGCAGCACATCCAGGGAATCTGCAAAGGCTGCAGCTCCCACCCCTGCAAGAGGCACAAGGACTTAAATCTTCTTTTTTGGCAAGTACAGGGGGCCCCATAATTCCTGTTTTCCATGGAGTGAATCACTCTGGGTTTGTGACCCACGAAAAGAATGGGAACTGTAGAACATTGGGCAGTGTTCAGTGATTTTTAAAGGTTGTCTTACCCAGCACTTCTTTCCAGGTCTCCTTAGGTTGTCTTTCGGTTTTAAAGGAATTGTTTTTAAGCTTGGTTAAAAAACTTTTAGTAAAATAACGTATTTAGAGATTTTTTTATACCCTAACAGCTTCTCTAGACACTGACAGTGGGGTTTTTAAGAGATATTTGCTTGAACTGGAACTGCTGTTGGGCAGAGCTGCATTTGTTGGAGTTTCTTGGAAGTTTTTGGATGGGAAGGATTTTCTGTGAGGGTGCAGCTCCAGCCTGGTGTGCTGGGGAAGGTGTGGAGCGAGTGAGTGCTGCCTGCTCCCACATCCTGCTCCTGGAGCAATTTCAGAGCCACAACTGCCCCATTTTTGTGGGGTTTTGTGGTCACTGTAGTGACAAGGGGCAGCTGGGGTGTCCTGGAGCAGCCCCTCAGCACGTTCCCCCTCCAAGCACAGTAAAAAAGAAATCCCTGATTTTTTTGTCTCCCAGAATTCCAGTAAAGCCTCAGCTTTGTCCCAGGGAGGGAGGGTGACAAACCCTTCCTGGTGTGAAGTCCCCCAGTGCCAGCCCAGGTGGGGTTGCTGCTCCCTGTCCTGGTTCTGTACTGGTTCTGTGCTGGTTCCATACTGGTTCCTGTACTGGATCCTGTACTGGTTCTATACTGGTTCTTGTACTGGATCTGTGCTGGTTCCATACTGGTCCCTGTGCTGGTCCCTGTCCTGGTTCTGTCCTGGTTCTGTGCTGGTCCCTGTACTGGTTCCTGTACTGGCACCATACTGGTCCTGTACTGGTTCCATACTGGTCCTGTCCTGGTTCCATATTGGTCCCATACTGGTCTCATACTGGTTCTATACTGTTCCCATACTGTTCCTGTGCTGGTCCCATACTGGTTCCTTCCTGGTCCTGTCCTGGTTCCATACTGGTCCCATACTGGTCCCATACTGGTTCCATACTGTTCCTGTGCTGGTTCCACACTGTTCCTGTACTGGTCCCATACTGGTCCCATACTGTTCCTGTACTGGTCCCATACTGGTTCCATACTGGTCCTGTCCTGGTTCCATACTGGTCCCATACTGGTTCCATACTGGTCCTGTCCTGGTTCCATACTGGTTCCATACTGTTCCTGTACTGGTCCCATACTGGTCCCATACTGGTTCCATACTGTTCCTGTGCTGGTTCCATACTGTTCCTGTACTGGTCCCATACTGGTTCCATACTGTTCCTGTACTGGTCCCATACTGGTCCCATACTGTTCCTGTGCTGGTTCCATACTGGTCCCATACTGGTCCCATACTGGTCCCAGTTCCCAGGTGCTGCTGGGCCCCTCCCCGCTCCTGCCCTGCTGCAGCATTCCCAATCCCTTCTTTCCCCACGAGCTCTGACTCTGCCGTGCCGAGCTCCCAGCCAGGATTCATTCTGCCACAGGGGTTTTCTGTGATTTTCTGTTCGTTTTTGAATCTGCTGGTTAGATTTGCAGTCCTAACAGGGAAGGATTTTTAAAGCTTCTGTTGTCCGTGCTGGGATCCTGCTGGATCCTAAACACTGGGAAGAGCCAAGAATTCCTCAAACAGTATTTTCTATGCTATTAATTGACTAAAAAAATGTTTTCTATAGAGAATCTATTTACGAAATGAGCATTTTAGTGATGAAAATGTGAATGTATGGCAGGCCGTGGATGTGAGGAATGAGAGCAGAAAGGATTTATGTGCCTCTGTATTTTTGTATTTGCTTCCAATAAACCAATGAACCGAAGCTGCTCCTGCCTCCCCCTCTCTTCCCTGGCTGTGGAGGGTGGGAATGCTGGGCCTGGATAAATCAGGGGGTTTGGGGGCTCTTCACAGCCCCCAGCAGGGTGAGGGGGGATTCTGGGTTTCCAGCTTTGGGTATTCCCTGAGAAGGGAAGAGGGATGTGGGAAACATTACGGGGAATGAAGGGAACAGCTGGAGGCTGATCCACAGAAATGGATTTTGTTTCCATGGGTTTCACTGCAGAGTAACAGAGTCACTGCTCTCCCAGCCTCTGAGGGGAAAGAAACATTCCACCCCTCTGGAGCACAAAAAGTCAGGAATTTTGGATGCAGACAATCAGTTTAAAAATATTTTAATAAGCTTTTCCAGAGTTGCAGATGGGGAAGGGGAGCGAGAGGAGGGAATTACTGACAGTGCAAAATACTGGGTGGGAAAAATGCACCCAACTGATCTGTGGGGTTTGTGTCTGTGGGGATGTTAGAGCAAATTGAACCCTTTGGGAAGCCCAAGGATTTCCTGTTGGACTGGATTCCCAGCTGTACTGAAGGCTTGGAAAATGAAAGCAAAGTTAGCAGATTTCCAGGATTTTCAATAGCTTTAGTAGTGCAATGACTTATCGAGTTACAGTGGCTGCAGTTTGAAACATGAACAAAGTACTGTATAAAACACCAGCATAAACAAAAGGTAAATTAGAATTAAATATTCTTAAAGTCTAGCTGAGCATTACATAGTGGATTATGGAATGTCAGGTCTCTTCTAAGTATCACCAAAAAAAAATTAAAATAATGAAAGATAAAGAACAAAGCAACATTCCTGAAAATATACACAGTGCTGGATTTCACACACGAGCCTGAGACAATTCATTTGGAAACTTTCCTACGGATTTTTGGGAAGTATTTCCAACTTGCAACCGAAAACAAAGAGCATCAAAATAAAGTTGAAAATAGGATTCTGCTTGTGTGGAATTGTCTTTGAGCTGAGGGGAAACTTTGAGGTTCTGCCCATAACCAGAGGGGAGAGTTAACAGCAACCTCTGCCTCAGGCATTAATCACTGCATTCCTTAATTAGCACAGGCCTTCATTAATGAGCCTCACCCAGAGCCTCTCCAGGAGCAGGGCTGGCAGGCAGAGCTGATCATTCCCAGGGTTCTGGGAGCAGCAGTTCCTGCAGCCAGGCCCATCCTCGTCCCCAGGCTTGGCTCATTCCTGATCACAGAGTCCAAGGAAAGTTCAGTGGAGAAGAAACCAAATCAGCCCAAGCCCTCAGCAGTGGGGTTTGGGTTGAAACATCCATTTCAAACCATTCTGTTCAACTGGAACCATAAAGAGCATAAACCTGAAGAGAAAATGACCAGTGAAGGATGAACAGCACACCCGTGAGGAGGAGGAGGAGGAGGACAGAGGTTAGCAGTGATACAAATGAACAATTATCCCAATTTTAAGAGCAGAAGTGGAGCTGGGCTGAAGAAAACGACCAAACAAAGCCAAAATCAATTTGCATTTCAAATGTTCCTGACTGCTGGATGTAAATCCTACACCCACAACTTCTCAGTGGTGCTGCTGGCAGGGTGAGCATCACCCACTTCCCATTTATTGATGAGGAATAAATTTTTGGTTTTCACACTGGAATGAGTTCTCCACAGCTCATTCTGAAATTCCTGCTCTCCCTTCTCCAGGTGAGCGTGTCCCTGTGCACCAACAGAGAACCCCAGGATTTTCTAGGTTGGAAAAGACCTTTGAGATCATCAGGTGCCACCTCTGAACCTCTGCCCTGTGCGTGCTGCTCCCTCTGACCCCATCCTGTGCTCCTCAGGAATTCCTTCCACCTCCCAGCTGCATTTCCAGCAGTCCAGCCCCACTGCAGCCCCTGCTGTGCTCCCTGACACGTGGCACAGACAAAATAAACCAGGGCACGATGGAGCAGCTGAACTTGAAGAAAGTTCAATAAACTCGAGAATTTGGCTGCTGTGAAATTTCTCCGAGTTCCAAATAAAGGGAGAAAGCAAGCAAGGAAATGTGTGCAATGCAAGCAGCATATTTAACAAAAACTGAAACATTATTTGCCATAAAACAAGAAAAAAAACCACATTTCCAAAATAAAATGCCTCCTAACCATTCTTATGTTAATTATTTACCAGTTTCTGGGAAGAAAATTAACACGTTGCTGATTAATTTTTAACTCCATTCGTTTGGTTTGGTTTGGGGTTTTTTTTGTTGGGTTTTTTTTTTTAGAAAAGACTTCAGCAAAATAAAAGGAAGCTGACATTAGACTCAGGGTATCAACTCTCTCATAAAAGTTTACCAACTGTACAAGGTAAGAAAATTATACAAGCTTTTGTTTTAAGAAAGGACAGTTCAATCAAGACATAAGTACTGTAAAAATCTTTCAAAGGCTACAAAGAAATCTGGAAAAATACAGAATGTATTTCTTTAGCCCAGATAAAGAATATGGAAAGACATCATTGATGTCAACAATTTTACATAGACAAACCTGACCTGGTTTATTTATTTACCTTTTAAAACTTCTATATATAAAAATAGTTGTGCTCATAACTTTCAGGATTCATCAGGGTTCCTTAATGATGGGATGACATTTTCCTCTCTCCAGCAGGAGTGGAAGTCTCTGTGCCTGCTCTGTCTTGGCTTTTCCTGTTTTATTGTAACTTCCTGCAAAGCCCCAAATGCTTTGTTCACTTGTACACTGATTAAATGCTGTTTTATACATTAAATGCTGTATTAACACATTCTTTAATGTGTTAGGCTGGGAATATTTTTGCAGCAACTCACTGCTTTGTTCCTTACATACTTAAGAGCCTTTTATCCCAGAACTGCAGCTGCCAGCTTTGAGAAATTCAATATTCTCCTGCTGCTTTTCAGCACTGAACAAAACCAAATCATTGGATCTTTAGAGCCAACTAGAAGGTCTCAGGAAACGAAAAAAAAATCTCAGATTCTTTATGGAACTGGACTTTGGAAGGTAACCCATCAACCCTGAAAATTTTAGACACCCAAAATTTACTCCAAGGAATAAAACCAGCTCCCAGCACTCAGTCATCCAAAGTTTCCAGCTCCTCCAGCTTCCCGTGGGAGTTGGTTTCCTGGAAGAACTCTGAAGCACCCGGGCTCTCCTTCCCATTGCTGTTAATTCTTCTCCTTTTCAGAGGCCTCTCACTCTTTTCCTCCAGCTCAGGCTCGTTCCTTGAGGCTGAATGAGCGACTTTGGGCTCACTGCAGAGGTTTTGGGGCTCATAGCCGTTGGTGTCCAGCTCTGGGTGAGGTGTTTTCTTCCCACTGCAAGGCCCATTGACGTGCAGTCCCTCCAGCTTTGCCTCCTCCTTCCCTGGCACCTCTCCTGGGCCGTTGGCAGAGACACCTGGGTGGGAGAGAAACCCCATCAGCAAAGCTCAGCAGCAACACAACAGCCTGGAAAGCAGGAAAGCAGAGTTTGAACTCAAATTCATTAAAAATCCAGTGGTTTTCTCCTCCTCCTCACTGTGTGATTGACGTGCATACAAATGACACAACTTATGGAAGTCCTTAAAAGGAACAGAGAATGTCCTGGAATCCCAGGATCCAGGGGCTGCAGGTGGGCTCTCCTCACCTGGGCTGGGTCAAGAAAGCAGAATTTGAACTCAAATTCATTAAAAATCCAGGGTTTTTCTCCTCCTCCTCCTCAGTGTGTGATTGATGTGCATACAACTGCATACAACTTATGGAAGTCCTTAAAAGGAACAGAGAATGTCCTGGAATCCCAGGATCCAGGTGGGCTCTCCTCACCTGGCCTCTCTGTGCAGCTTCCAGGTGATTTCCAGGCTCTGACTGAGTCCCCAGCTCCTCCCTCAGCTCGGCTCTCCTCGTTTCCTTCCTGGCTCCTCTCCCATTCCCAGCTCCCTTCCAAGCCCTCAGGAACAGCTCCTGAGGAGCAGCAGGAGCGCCCCAGAGCCCAGCTCCCAGCTCAAGGGCTCAGAGCACTGCTCAGGGCTCCCCAGAGCACTGAATTCCAGCTCTGCACTGGCACAGGGCACACAAGAACTCACAGTCTCAGTTAACAGCAAATTCCAGGGGGGATTTATCCTCAAGACAAGGCCCCTGCCTAAATGCAAACATGGAGGAGTTGTTAAAAACCAGTTTTAACTTGAACTAGGCTGTTTGTCTCTGGGGGTGCTCACCTGGAGAAGAGGAGGCTTTGGGAGAGCTCAGAGCCACTTCCAGGGCCTAAAGGGGCTCCAGGAGAGTGACCTGGGACGAGGCATGGAGGGACAGGACACAAGGAATGGTATTAAACTGGTAAAAGGCCAGGGATAGATGGGATATGGGGAAAGAATACCTGTGAGGAACAGAACACCCTGGGACGGTGGGGAGGGGCTGGGATGGAATTCCCAGAGCAGCTGTGGCTGCTCTATCCCTGCAGTGCCCAAGGCTGGGTTGGAGCAGCCTGGGATGGTGGGAGGTGGCCCTGCCAGGGCAGGGAGGGGCTCTCCCGAGCCAAAGGCGGCTGGAATCGTGTGCCAGAGGCAGGCCAGGCCCCTCTCACCGTTCTGGGCGCTGCTGGAGGTGCAGTCGTCCCGCTCGGACTGGCTGGTGCTGCTGTTGGACGCCGCGGGCGGCGGCGACGGGGCCCGGCTGGAGGCGGCGCTCTCGCTCTCGTCCAGGAGCCGATCCATGTAATCCCTGCGGGAGAAACACACCCAGAGCTGGGACAGGATCCATGGAATCCCTGTGACACACACACAGAGCTGGGACAGGATCCATGGAATCCCTGTGACACACACACAGAGCTGGGACAGGATCCATGGAATCCCTGCGGGAGAAACACACACAGAGCTGGGACAGGATCCATGGAATCCCTGCGGGAGAAACACACACAGAGCTGGGACAGGATCCATGGAATCCCTGCGGGAGAAACACACACAGAGCTGGGACAGGATCCATGGAATCCCTGCGGGAGAAACACACACAGAGCTGGGACAGGATCCATGGAATCCCTGCGGGAGAAACACACACAGAGCTGGGACAGGATCCATGGAATCCCTGCGGGAGAAACACACACAGAGCTGGGACAGGATCCATGGAATCCCTGCGGGAGAAACACACACAGAGCTGGGACAGGATCCATGGAATCCCTGCGGGAGAAACACACACAGAGCTGGGACAGGATCCATGGAATCCCTGCGGGAGAAACACACACAGAGCTGGGACAGGATCCATGGAATCCCTGCGGGAGAAACACACACAGAGCTGGGACAGGATCCATGGAATCCCTGCGGGAGAAACACACACAGAGCTGGGACAGGATCCATGGAATCCCTGCGGGAGAAACACACACAGAGCTGGGACAGGATCCATGGAATCCCTGCGGGAGAAACACACACAGAGCTGGGACAGGATCCATGGAATCCCTGCGGGAGAAACACACACAGAGCTGGGACAGGATCCATGGAATCCCTGCGGGNTCCATGGAATCCCTGTGATACACACAGACACACACACACACAGAGCTGGGACAGGATCCATGTGATCCCTGTGACACAAACACACACACACACACAGAGCTGGGACAGGATCCATGGAATCCCTGTGATACACACAGACACACACACACACAGAGCTGGGACAGGATCCATGTGATCCCTGTGACACAAACACACACACACACACAGAGCTGGGACAGGGCTGGGATGGGCTGGAGATGCTCCTGCACACACAGAGCTGTGGAAAGGCTTTCCACTGACAGAGGGCAGGGATGGATGGGATTTTGGGAAGGAATTCCTCCCTGGGCTGGAATTCCCAGAGCAGCTGTGGCTGCCCTGGATCCCTGGCAGTGTCCAAGGCCAGGCTGGATGGGGTTCGGAGCAGCCTGGGAGTGTCCTCTGTCCCCCATCCCTGCCCACTGGATGGGCTCTAAGTTCCTCCCAACCCAAAGCATTCCATTATCCAACTCCTTTATGTCTGGCCTGTGCTTCCAAGGTGATCCCTTCAGGCACCCAACCCTTGGAATTTGCTGAGCACCAATACCAAACCGTTCCAGTAAATATAAATCCCATTTGTGCACAAAAACCCCCATGGGGTCAAGTTAAAACTGAGTGACAAACCCCAGAGTTCAAGACATTCCCATCTGTGCCATTTACTCCAGAGCTCCAGTTCAGGGCAGGAATGGAAGATGGAAACGAAGGGAGCTGGTGGATGAAACCCTTGGAAGTGGTGGGAGGCTGGAATAACTCCAGAAACTTCTCCTGACACGTAATTATGCTGGAATTCCACCCTGAATTCCCTGAATTTATCTGCAAAATCATTCAAGAACAGACAAGTCCAGTCCTTAATGACACTGCTGCTGCAGTGAGAGACCCAAACATGTCTAATTTGGGGAAAAATGGAAAAGAGGGGGAAATGGAAAAGAGGGGGAAATGGAAAATGTGGGAAAATGGAAAAGAGGGGGAAAATGGTAAATAGGAGAAAAATGTAAAATAGGAGAGAAAATGGAAAATATGGGAAATAGGAGAAAAATGGAAAATAGGGGGGAAATGGAAAATAGAGGGGAATGGAAAATAGAGGTGAAATATAAAATAGAGGGGAAATGGAAAATATTGAAAATAGGGGAAAATGGAAAATAGGAAGAAGATGGAAAATAGAGGGGAAAATGAGAAAGTAGTGGGGAAAATGGAAAATGGGGAGAAAATCCCACCAAGAGATGGAAGAAGAGAGGGAGCCAGGCAGTCCCTGCCAGGTAAGAAACTCTCTGTGACACCCACAAAACCCTGATGGCAGCTCTGGGTGTCCCAGAGCCCTGAAATGTTTGGAGAAACAATAATATTCCAAAGGAGGATCAGCAGAGGAGCCAGGAAGAAATGAGGAACGAAAAGAAGAGTAAAAAAGCTTGGCAGGAGGCAGTGGAAAGAGTGGGACAGGCAGATCAGAGCTTTGGAATGAAGGGCAGCAGAACAAGCTGGGAGTGCAGCTCTGCTCACACATTCCCTCTTCCCTCAGCAAGGATGGGAATGGGAGAAGAGCTTTGGAGAGCCCAAAACCCCCTGGGATTTGGTATTGTGCTGGCCAGAATGATAGACAAACGATGCACCACAAGTTCCACCTGGAACCTGGGATTCATGCTTTTGTAGGAAATATATTTAATTAAAACAGGCATTAAAAAAAACCTACTCACATTTAAAAAGAAAACCAACCAAATTCTAACAGAACTCAAACTCAAATTGCTCCTCGGTGCAAGTGCTGGCATTACCCCAAATAAATGTATTTTACAGATTATTTATACACACTTAGGATTTTTTTTACACTTCGGCTGTTTTCCTGCTGCAAATTAGGCTTTGCATCCCCGAATTTTCAGCTGAGAGCAGGACAAAGCACAGATTTGACCCCCAAAATGATGAAATCAGGCACATCTTACGTGACCCCAGGGTGCAGGTTGTATTTTTTCTTCCCAAACCGGGTCTGCTGAGCGAAGAAATCGTAACGTTCCGACTTTTTCCACATGTAATAAAAAGCCACACATTCCCCCACGGAGCGGGTCCGCACCTGGCAGCAGAGCCAACAACTCTTGGTGAATTTCAAGGCATTTCTTGGTCCAAAAAAATCCAGAATTTATAGCAAAAAAGTGTGGAATTCCAAGTCAAAGTTGCTTGGAGGAGTGGAAATTCTTGGTTTAAAATCTCAAGGCTGAGGTGGAAGTTAAGGGTGTTTGTAAAAATATTGGGGATCTTATGGAGGGAAGAGCTCCAGGAGGAAAATGCCAAAGGTGTGCAGAGCCAGGCTCCAGGGAAGCAGCTATTCCCACAGGATTTCTGCACTTTCAGTTACAAATTCTGGGCTTGAAGAGACCAATTTGGATGTAAATATTGGGAAAAAATTGAGGAGGAAAAAATTCCTCCCTGGCTCCACCCCTGGAAGTGTCCAAGGCCAAGATGGAGCAAGCTGGGATTATGGAAGTTTATGGGATTTTTAAGGTCCCTTCCAACCCAAACCATTCCAGGATTCTGTGATTCAACAGCAAAAATTAAATAATTTTGTCCATTTCTTTATGAAGGACAAAATCTATTCATAATTACTTTGTTTTAGGATGTAAAAAATTAGAATTGCAGTTAGAATTTACCTTATTTGCCTGAATCACATGGAAATCCTTGCCATAGACTTTCAGCCCTTGTTCAAAGTTCCTGCACTCCTCTTCTGTCCAAACAGATAATTCTTCTATTGGAAAATCAAAAATAAAGAGCAATTACAGACATAGTTAATTAAAAAAGCCACTAAAAGGCAACTGAAGTGGCAGAAATGAGCTGGGTCCTTTCTCCAGCTGCTGATTCCATAGGAACCAGCCCCAGGAGTTTCACTTTTTGGTATAAAAATGGGAATTCTCCCTTTGAAGGACAATTCTGGGAAATGGGAGGAGCTGGTTTGTAGGGACTGCTATAAATTAAATCTGAGCTGGCCTCATCAATCCTTCAGGTCAATAAAATAGTGGGAGAGCAAAATAATGCCATTTATTGGATTTTTCCTGCCCTGTGCTGTGCCCAGGGAGCTTGGGAGAAGTTTGGAAGCAGCACCAACAGATCAAGGTGTGGGAAAACAACTGAGCTCCCTCAGCACCGTGAACATCAGGGGTTTAATGCTGTATTTTGTAAAATAAAAGCTTTATTTGCTCCCTTACTGAGAATTATTTAATTATATGTAGCAGGGTTTTTAATGTTATACTTTGTAAAATAAAAGGTTAATTTACTCCTTTATTTAGAATTAATTTATTTTACGTATCAGGGTTTTTAATGCTACGCTCTGTAAAATAAAAAATTAATTTTGTCCTCTATTTAAAATTATTTTACGTATCAGAGTTTTTAATGTTATACTTTGTAAAATAAAAATTAATTTACTCCTTTATTTAGAATGAATTCATTTTATGTAGCAGGGTTTGTAATGTTACACTTTGCAAAATAAAAGGTTTATTTGCTCCTTTATTTAGGATTGTTTAATTTTACATATTAGGATTTAAATGCTACACTCTGTAAAATAAAAATTAATTTACTCCTTTATTTAGAATGAATTCATTTTATGTAGCAGGGTTTTAAATATTGTATTTTGTAAAATAAAAGGTTAATTTGCTCCTTTATTTAGAATGAATTCATTTTATGTAGCAGGGTTTTAAATATTGTATTTTGTAAAATAAAAGGTTAATTTGCTCCTTTATTTAGAATGAATTCATTTTATGTAGCAGGGTTTGTAATGTTACACTTTGTAAAATAAAAGGTTTATTTGCTCCTTTATTTAGGATTGTTTCATTTTACATATTAGGGTTTAAATGCTACACTCTGTAAAATAAAGAATTTTCTCCTTTATTTTAAATGTTATTTTTGTAAAATAAAATGTTTATTTGCTCCTTTATTGAGAATTATTTCATGCCTCGTGTATGTTGCACTCACTTTGATGACTGCAAGGTGTAGAAGAGCACAATAAAACACCTAAAAATGCCCGGCTGAGTTGTTAAGGAGTCATTTTCAATTTGCAGCTGCTGCTGAAGCCCCGGCTATTTGGGAAGTGAATTTCCACACCTGCTCACTCCATTCTCCCAGAGCACAAGGAGAGAGTCCCTGAGGCTGCATTTCAGTGAAGTTTAAATCAAGCCCTGAGCCTGCCGACAGCAAACCCCAAGGGGAGAGCCCAGCTGGAGATCTGGGAACGCAAACTCCTTGGGGCACGCTCACCTCTGGCTGCCTTGACGTTAAACCTCAGCCTCCGCAGGGATTCCTCGGGGTCAAAGTTGCACTTCACCAGCTCGTACAGGGCCTGCAGGGAGAGAAATGCACATCCAGCACCCCGGGGAGCAGCCAGAGCTGCTGTGCCCCAGCAGCACGCTCAGAACACCCCGACACCTCTTCAGGTGAAACACAACCTTGGCATGAAGGCAGGGCCATTGAACACCTACTGACTGCGCTTGAATTAACAAATCCCCGTTTATACAACCAAGAAAATACCCAAGCAGAGCCCTGCAGCTTTTTCATCCCCTACACACATTTGCAAAATTGATGGAGGGGTTTTTCTGAAGCTTTTTCACCCCCTACACACATTGGTAAAATTGATACAGGGGTTTTTTTTGAAGCTTTTTCATCCTCTACACACATTGGTAAAATTGATAAAGGGTTTTTTTTGAAGCTTTTTCACCCCCTACATATATTGTAAAATTGATAAAGGGGTTTTTTTGAAGCTTTTTCACCCCCTACATACATTTGTAAAATTGATGGAGAGGTTTTTCGGAAGCTTTTTCATCCCCTACACACATTTGTAAAATTGATGTCTGGGATTCTTTTTTTGGGTACGAAGAAAAAATTAAGTGTGCATTCATAGAGAATTTCATAATTCAAAAATTCTGTACCTGAGAGAATTAATTAATACAGATTTATATATATGTATATAAAAGATTTTATTTATTTTCTATTATATATTTATTTTATATAAAGCAACATTAAGCCCAAGTTAACAGTTGAAAATTCACTGAGAGGCAAAATCCTCATCAAATTTCCATTTCTACAAGGAACAATAAAACTGTTTCAAACCCAATTTTACCTCTTGGGCGTAAAATGAAATAAAAAGAAGATTAATTCTAGACAATAAACTGAATATTTTGGTTATTTTTCAATACCTGCTCATTGTCTTTGATATGGGAGCCCTCAGGAATTGCATCCAGGCCTTTCTCCTCTCCCGTGCGCCTCGAGGCTTCATTCAGGAATTCTATGACTTTATCCTCTGGTAAAAAGTCAGGATTCCAGAGCAGCTGGTCATCATTTTCATACACTGGATAAACCCCAGGGAGAGCACAGGAAAATAAAATCATTACAATAAAATCAAATAATTATAAAGGTATTTCTTGTCTCTGATCAACCTTGGGAGATCATGGGAGCACCATTAATCCAGAACACACAGGTAAAACATCATGGATGCTGAGATCCAAATGACTTGGGCTTTGGACTTGGGCTTTGCATGATCTGGGTTCTGCATTATAGAACTCATCCTGCAACTCCAGAATTTTCATCTCCACCTTTTCCAGAGCTTTCACAGCAGTTTGAGAGCAGGGAAGCTACAGTAAACTGGAATTAATGGAGAGATGTGGCCCAAGTGAGACATCCCCCAGTTTTATTTTGGAAGAGTCAAGCTTTGGATTGCAGCAAAATAAAGTGCAATTCTGGCTATTAAAGTAGGAAAACATCCAGATCTTGTTTGTGGACTCCAACAACCTGAGAAAGAGCAGCAAGGAAGGAATTTGAACATTGATTCCAAGAGGAATGCTTGGGAAAGCACAGCCAGCACAGGAAGTGAGGTATGAGGGGAGCTCAGGGGTTTGAGAGATCAATCTCTACTTGGAAAAAGTATTTTATCATGGAAATAAATACAAATAAAACCCCAAAAGTGGTAAAGAAAATGATTAAATGCCTTGCAAAGAAAGCAGCTTTGTTTCACCCAGGACACACTTTGGGAACAGCTCCCAGGGGTTTTCTGGGAGGTTTTTGTTTCAGAGCTTCCAACCCAGCTGATGTTTGCCTGCTCATTCAAGGAAAAAAGAGTTCTAGGAACCCTCAGAGAATCCTAGAATGGTTTGGGTTGGAAGAGACCTTAAAAATCATCCAGCTCCATGGATTCCAGTGGGAGGAGGGAGCTGCACTGTCCCACGGTGCTCCAAGCCCTGTCCAGCCTGGCCTGGGAACTTCCAGGGAGGATCCACAGCCTCCCCGGGCCATGAGGGAACTGAGCACAAACTTGGATTCTAGGAGAGCTCCAGGCTTTGTGGTGGTTATTTAAAAACTAAATTCTACAAAACTACAAAAAATCCACTCTCATTGACCTGCAGTGTGAGCAAATTCTTAGGAATGGGCTGGATGAGCAGGAAAATTTCCTTTTATGCTCCCAGCTGGGTTTAAACTGGATCTGCCTGTCCTGACAGCTTCCAGCCAAAATCTCTGCCTGGGATGAGGGGAAAAATTGCTGGAAAAAAAAAATCCACAAAAGCAGAACTTCTTATTCCTGATGGAAGAGGTACAGAATGTGAAAACCAAAGCTGCTGGTACCATTTTGCCCTTTTAAATGTGATAATCCAGCTCCAGCAGTGCAATTTCTCCATCAGATGTTTTATTTTACATAAAAAAAATCTCCAAGTGAAGAGGTTGCAGCCTGTGTGGATCACTAAATCAGAATCCAAGGGTTCAAGAGGCACCAGGCCAAGAATAAAATCCTTTTCCCATTCCTCCAGCTCTGCTGAAGTACAGGATGAGCTACAATTTGATGATGGTGGCTCTAATTATCACTCATTTATTAAGACACATGACATCAATCCAGTCTTTTCTTTCTCCTAATGAGACATGAATCCCAAACAGCAATAAATGGGCAAATCTCACCTTTCTCATTCTCTCTGTATTTGCAGGTGCCAGCTGGAATTTCAGCTTGGAACATGGAGCCCACCATGATTTCCTGATTGGAAAGAAACAGAAGAAGTGAAGCCACTCTGAGAGTTTTTTGTCAGCAAACAGGAGCATGACCACATCTTTTTTCCTCCCCTCTTAAAACTTTCATTGTTTAAAATCTAAAAATGCAATTAAGAGGTTCAAAATTGAAGGCAGCTATATGGAAATTGAATTTTGACTGTTTGGGAAGAATTTAAAGACTTCTCATTACCAAATCTCTCCTATTTATGGGGAAAAACTGCAGAGGATTTAGGTGCTCCACAGAGCTCAGAGTTACCCAGTAAGAGATTAATTAATTATTCAAGAAACGTGGGCTGAATATTTACCTTTTTCCAGTCTTCTGAGGGAATATAATCTTCATCTTCTTCAGATTCCTCCTCTATTTCACTATCTGCAAGGAATTTTGCAGACATTTGAGCCCATGAGAGCAGGGCTGGCAGCCTCCAGCCCTGCTCCCTCCCTCCCTCCTTATCTCAGGGACACTTTTGGGGACAGCACTCGTGGCTCAGCAGTGACAAGATTAAAAAAATGACCCACCCACATTTGGATTAAGATACACATCAGGCTCTGAGAAATTAAGACATAAATAAACACATCCCAAAATTTTGTTACTAAATCCACATTTCTCTTCCCTCAGCTTTGAATGATCCCTGTCCAAGTTTATTCTAAATTTGTGGGTTTCAATCCCTTTTCCACCAGCTCCTGCCTCAGTTGCTGCTGTNCCAAGTTTATTCTAAATTTGTGGGAATCTTTTTGTTGGTTTCAATCCCTTTTCCATCAGCTCCTGCCTTAGTTGCTGCTGCTCTTTCCCAGGGAATTTCAGGTGGATCTCAGCAGAAGGAGGGGAAATCTGGGAGTGTGTCTTCCTGGGATTTAGGAGCCTGGGATGCACAGCAGCACCTCCAGGAGATGATTTGGGATGAGGACTGGCAGGAATGTCAAGCTCTCTATGATACAGGCCAGCTGCCTTTCACAAGGTGCTGGTTTCTGTACAGGATGTGATACAGCAGCACTGAAGTTATTTCTACATTAAATGACATTTTATACACAGCTGAAAGCTGTAAAACCCCCCAAACCTAATGCAATGCACTTGAATTAAGTTAATTCTCTGCTTAAAAATAGGAATTTATTGAAGATATTTGCAATCCTCTGCACAGCTACACACTTGGCAATTGTTCATTTACATTTAAAGGTTCCTTGGCAATTTTGGATTTAAATAAACCACAAATTAAAAATTGCATTTCTACAAAGTCATAACTAATAATTATCAAGTGTAAGGCATGGTGAGGAACCTTTTATTTGTTCAAACACAGAACAGAAGGAATTCAAATAGCAACAGCCACTTTCACTGAAGAAAGATAAAATATCTGCTGTCCCAAGCAGCCCCAAAGGGTCAGATCCCATCAGGGGAGATCCCAGGGAAATCAGAGCTCAAGATATGAAATCAATTTAGACAAAGTAAGAGTGAAAATGATCAGTTCAGTGCTGGCAACAGAATCCAAACTGGAATTCTTGAGGCAGATTTTCTTTTTTGCAAGCCCCCCACTCCATTATTTCAGGGTTAACAGTTCTTGGCCTTTCCCAGATTTTATTGCTTTTCTGTTTCTGAGGAAATCTGTGTTTTATCTGTAGGAAATTTCAGTTGATTTTCCTCTTCAGGTGGACTCTGAGCTCCTTTGGATGAGGACAGAGCCCAGGCTTTGGCAAATAACCAGAGCACACCAATTAATTCTAACCTGTAAAATTTCAATTTTCAATTTTTCAGTTTCCCCCCAAATCTCACCCTTTCCTGTAAAACCAGAGATGATCACCTGTCCTTCCTCAGAGCCAGCAGAGCAGCTTCAGCCCTCACCTAAAACCAGGACTTCCCTGCTTTGTTTTGAGCAGAATTCTCACTGACAGCAGCGCCACGAAGAGGAAAACTCAACATTTTCAGGGCTCCAAAAGCATTTCTGGCACAGAATTTCTGGGATTTCTGGGCTGCACTTACTGGTATCGAAATATTTACAGCGCCGGGGGCGAATGATTTCCTGGGGGTCTTGAGAAGCCACAGATGGGGCTGGGTCATCATTGGAGGACTGGGTCTCATCTTCCTGCCCTGAGGAATCCTTGATGGTCTCCTCCTGCCACAAAATCAAATCAAAAATAATCAGCAGCAGCTCACTTACCCCTGGCAGTGATAAATCTGATTTTGGCAATATTTTATTATCAGTAGATCAACCCCAAATCTCTTTTGTTTGTGGTTTGTCCTGGCTGAGCCACCTCAAATGTAACTTTTTAATGTGTGAACACATCCTGAGGTTGTTTTTCAAGTAGATAAAAATTAAATCTTTGCTTTTTTTAATCCTCGTGGTTTTTATTGAATTTCATTTCAATGAAATTTTACTTTGGTCTTTAAAATAATTTCTTAGGAATTTCCAATAAAAAGGGGAGGGATTTAGGTGGAAATGGCACCTGCCATAAAAATCCATGTGAATTGAGTGGTTCAACCCCACAGGAACAGCAGGGTTGGCTCAGGACATTTAGTCAAGACCAAAAATCCAAATAAATTCCTTTATTGGAATAAATACCTTTATTAAAACAAATTCCTCTATTCCTTTATTAATAACATTTTAATGTGGGAACATATTCTGAGGTTGTTTTTAAGGAGATCAATAGAACAGCCAGACTGTAACAAATGAACCCAAAAATGAAATATGAACCAAAATGAAATCTTAATCTTTGCTTTTTTTAATTCTTGTGGTTTTTATTACATTTCCTTTAGTTGAAATTTTACTTTGGTCTTTAAAGCCCTTTCTTCTTATGAATTTTCAATAAAAAGGGGAGGGATTTAGATGGAAATAAAAATCCATGTGAATTGAGTGGTTTGACCCCACAGGAAGAACAGAGTTGGCTCAGGACATTGACCCAAAAACCCAAATAAATTCCTTTATTTGCAGACAAACCACCATCACTATGGGAATTATTATTTGCAGAGAAAATGAAAACCATAAATATATTTTAAAATGGATTTTTTGTGCTCCCAAGGCTGCTGTGTGTGCGTGTGGTGTTTCCTGCTGGACACACAGGGGCTGCCTGCCCCGGAGCACCGGGCCCTGCACCTCCCGCACAGCAGTGTCACATGTGCAGCTGAGAGCAGCTTAAAAATAGAAACCAGCTCAGGCCAGGAGCTGAATGGGCTGAGCAGGGATGGAGCAGCAGAGCCTCAATGGCTCCCACAATCATCCCACCCCACAGCTGAACCCAGAACCCAGCACAGCCCGGGGCTGAAATCCAGCTGGGATGGGCTGGGGGCTGTTCCTGGGCTGGGCTGGGCTCAACTGGGATGGGCTGGGATGGGCTGGGGGGGGGTCCGGGGGGCGGNGTGAACTGGGATGGGACTGGGGGGAGCCTGCTCCCAGTGTGGGGCTGAACTGGTGTGAACTGGGATGGGACTGGGGGGAGCCTGCTCCCAGTGTGGGGCTGAACTGGTGTGAACTGGGATGGGACTGGGGGGAGCCTGCTCCCAGTGTGGGGCTGAACTGGTGTGAACTGGGATGGGACTGGGGGGAGCCTGCTCCCAGTGTGGGGCTGAACTGGTGTGAACTGGGATGGGACTGGGGGGAGCCTGCTCCCAGTGTGGGGCTGAACTGGTGTGAACTGGGATGGGACTGGGGGGAGCCTGCTCCCAGTGTGGGGCTGAACTGGTGTGAACTGGGATAGGACTGGGGGGAGCCTGCTCCCAGTGTGGGGCTGAACTGGTGTGAACTGGGATAGGACTGGGGGGAGCCTGCTCCCAGTGTGGGGCTGAACTGGTGTGAACTGGGATAGGACTGGGGGGAGCCTGCTCCCAGTGTGGGGCTGAACTGGTGTGAACTGGGATGGGACTGGGGGGAGCCTGCTCCCAGTGTGGGGCTGAACTGGTGTGAACTGGGATGGGACTGGGGGGAGCCTGCTCCCAGTGTGGGGCTGAACTGGTGTGAACTGGGATGGGACTGGGGGGAGCCTGCTCCCAGTGTGGGGCTGAACTGGTGTGAACTGGGATGGGACTGGGGGGAGCCTGCTCCCAGTGTGGGGCTGAACTGGTGTGAACTGGGATGGGACTGGGGGGAGCCTGCTCCCAGTGTGGGGCTGAACTGGTGTGAACTGGGATGGGACTGGGGGGAGCCTGCTCCCAGTGTGGGGCTGAACTGGTGTGAACTGGGATGGGACTGGGGGGAGCCTGCTCCCAGTGTGGGGCTGAACTGGTGTGAACTGGGATGGGACTGGGGGGAGCCTGCTCCCAGTGTGGGGCTGAACTGGTGTGAACTGGGATGGGACTGGGGGGAGCCTGCTCCCAGTGTGGGGCTGAACTGGTGTGAACTGGGATGGGACTGGGGGGAGCCTGCTCCCAGTGTGGGGCTGAACTGGTGTGAACTGGGATGGGACTGGGGGGAGCCTGCTCCCAGTGTGGGGCTGAACTGGTGTGAACTGGGCCGGGCTGAACTGGTGTGAACTGTGCCAGGGCAGGAGGTGCCAGCTTTGCACTGTCCCTGCAGAGGGGGGCCCTGCAGGGGACAGGACAGGGGTGGCTCCTCTGTGGGACACAGGGACAGCACAGGCAAGGCCCTGAGGACACCCAGGATGGCATTTGTGCCAGGAGGTGACTGAGAAGTGAGGACAGAGAAGGAGGTGACACTTGAGGAGCAGCACCAAGCTCAACAAAATGAACATTTGGGCCTTAGTTTGGTTCTGCACAGGATTACTGAGGCTGGAAAAGCCCTGCAGGATCGCCCAGTCCAAGCAGGGACCCATCCCCACCTTGTCACCAGCCCAGAGCACAGGGTGTCACAACCAAGGGCTCCTTGGACACCTCCAGGAGACTCCCGCCCCCTTTCCATGAGGAAATTCTCCTGAAAGAATTTTCCCTGAAAGGATTCTCCCTGCAGACTTCATGTCACATAAGTTTCTCCCCCTCTCCTGAACCTTTCCTGCTCCAGTCTAACTCTGGATCTTCCTTTTGAACTGCTCAACCCCCACAAAGAACAATCTTCTCCAGCATCTGTCAAGGCAGCTTGTAAACCCCAGGCACTTCAGCTCCTGACTCAGATGTACCATTCCTCATCCCTGGGTGCCATTCCAGGGATTCTCAAACAGGTAAAGGTACCAAAAGCCCAGAGTGGATCTCTTTTAAAGCCACATCAGGAAATGAAACCTCCTCTAATGCCTCAGCTCTTGTGGCACTGACAATTCCAAGGGGTTTGTATCTTAATGGAATTCAGGATGCAGCAGCTGTGCCCATGACAGGATTCTGTATTCCAAGTAGAAAAACCTCTTTTTTAAAATCAGAAAATTGTTTGAAGAGAACACAGAAAAGGAGTTTGAAGATGCTAAGCTCAAAACTAAACATTTGGCAAAGATACTTGAAGCATTAGGTTCAGTTAATTCAAGTACAACCAGGCTGGAAAAATACAATTTAAAAGGCTCAAACTGGAAAACCTGCAGGATTTCCAAGATCCAGAGCCACATTTAATCCAACTCCACACTTGTGCTGTTCCAGCTTTTCTACCCAAAGTAAGGGCTCAGATGGATCTCTAAAGGTGTCTGCAGAAATTTAAAATGTCAGTGCTGAAGTTCTGAAGGACAATTCCCATCCCTCACAAGATGCTGTATCCATGGATTTTCAATTGCTTCTGTCTGGGATGAGAGAGATGGAATTAAGAGCAATTAAGAGCAATACAGATGGGTAATTAAGAATAAACCTTATTAGTAAAGCAAGGTTTATGAAATTAACTCTATTATAAATTAGCTCTGCCATGACCTGGGACACTGAGTAGTGCTGGTATGTAA
The DNA here is from genome assembly GCA_013397155.1 of Irena cyanogastra. NCBI lineage: Eukaryota > Metazoa > Chordata > Aves > Passeriformes > Irenidae > Irena > Irena cyanogastra. Next base: position 1,470 of record VWZV01017094.1, on the reverse strand, counting down.
ACAACAAATTTACATATGCAAATGAGCACCCACTTACCTTGTTTTCCCCACTGCAGCCGCTGTTGTCATCATTATCGACATCCTCATCATCTTCTCCCTCCTCCTCTTCCTCTTCTTCCTCCTCCTCCTCCTCCTCCTCCTGCAGGGGCACGGTGCCATCGTAGCCGTAGCGGCTCAGCAGCTCCTGGATGGGCATGTCACTTTCCTGGGCAGAATCCAACAAAAACTGGGAATTAACAGGGATATTGCACAGGAATTGCTCTGCAGCATCAAGGTGAGCACTTCTCCACAAACCACAGGGACCACGGGCACCCACACCAAGAATGGTCATCCCAAAAGGGATGGACTGGCAAAGTTGGAAATTTGGCTCCTAAGGAAAATGTGGGGTTTTATTTCTGCTGGATAATTTATTTCTCAATCCTTGATTTATTTCCAGCAGACCTCCCATCCCAACAGGATCTCCTGGGTGGGCATGTCACTTTCCTGGGCCAAACCCAACCAAAAACTGGGAATTAACAGGGATATTCCACAGGAATTGCTCTGCAGCATCAAGGTGAGCACTTTTCCACAAACGACAGGGACCATGGGCACCCACACCAAGAATGGTAATTCCAGAAGGGATGGATTGGTAAAATTGGAAATTTGGGCTCCTGAGAAAACTGTGGGGGTTTGTGCCCAATATTTCTCAATCCTTGATTTATTTCCAGCAGACCTCCCATCCCAACAGGGGCCATAAAGCTTATTAAAAGGCTCTGGTTTTATCAAACACCTCAAATATTGCAATATTTACTGGTATTCTCTCCATTCCCCAAAACCAGCCAGAAATATTGGGTTTTAGTACAAATTGTGGGAAAAATGGGTGAAATGTGTGTCAGCAGCAATTCCTGAGTGACTCCCAGAGTTCAGCTCAATCACAACATCTGGCTGGGACATGGAATTCCATCCTTTAGGGGAAGGTGTGCTCCAGAGACAATTCCAGAGAGTTCCACAATTCTGGAATACAAAATCCACCCAAAATGCTCCTCTCAGTGCCCCTGGACCTCTCCTTTCTCTGAGAGTTTGGATGGGGTGAGGGATCCCTGATACCCAGGGAAGGACAGCAGGAATTTTTATTTCCCATTTATTTGAAGCTGCTTGGTTCTAAACCCATCCCCAGCTGGAAACAAAGCTGCTAAAACCTTAAAAAATTTTATTTAAAAAATCATTAAAAAGATGGTCCATTCTGAGGAGACATTTCAATTTGTACTATCAGTTCTCAAATCAATTCAAGCACAAAAAAAGCTCCCAAACTCTTACCTCTATTAATAGAAATTACTAATAAATACCATTAATAATTAAATTTTATTAATAAATACTATTAATAAAAATTGCTGGCTCTGCTAATTAATTCCTGTTTTACTTTTAATCCTCAGTGTCCAACCTTCAGGACAATCATCCCTAAGGAGATTTTTCAGAGCAGAAATTCTCAGG
>VWZV01017093.1:247753-278165 GCA_013397155.1 Irena cyanogastra | reverse complement strand
ATATATACACATATATATGTTCTAGTAAGGTCTGACAGTTCAGTTTTTTTCCATGCTCTGTGGGCGTTCTGTTTGTCAATAAACATTTGCGTATTTTCACTTTCATCCACTATTATTCATCTCCTGTTGGCAAAAAGGGATTGTTAGAAGCCTTTTAAAGGAAAAGCTCAGTCCAGACTGTTTTCTCCTAGACTTGTGTCTAAACCGAGACACTCACCCTTGAGGATTTTGCTAGATGTGGTGCTTCCCAAACTTTTTAAATAGAAAGAACAGGACAGAATAGCATAATAAAGTAGCCAGTGTGCTGTACATATCCTACTTTGAAAGGATGCTGTTGGCAAGGCAGTGTGCAATGAAACTGGCGGAGGTCCTATCAGTCATACCCTAAAGGGGACACGCCCTCCAGCCCGGCCATGGCTCCAGCACCTGGGATAATACATCCAAGTCTGGACAGGCTGCTTGAGACTGTGACTCCTCTGCTGATGCAGGACTGCCTGACCTTGTATACAATGCTATCCTCATGCAGTTTTTTTCAGTGGTCCAATTTAAAAATCTGCAATATCCTAAACCGTACTGTGCAGTGCAGGGCTGCTGAAGAATACTGTGGCAATTGCCACGTGGTGCTGTGTCACACTCTAGAGGCATAGTGGTTGACTAGACAGAAGCAGTTAAAGCACAAAAGTCTGCAGTGCATCTTTAGCCCAAGTTGCAGTGCAACTTGCCCTCTGTAAGTCTCGGCATGATGTAGAAACTCATTCCTAGCACACAGAAGTAATATGAAAAACATGCTAGGAAAAACACCTGTATTAGTGACAAGGAGTCATATCAACTTTCTAAGAGCTGCTCTGCTGCTGGAAATTTTGGTATAAAGAAGTGAACAAATGCACATTTACACATTCAAAGCTTTATGATGACAATTCACAATTTATTTTTAAAGTATTCCTAGTACAACCTACCAATTCTTGTTTTATGCTTGTTTTTCGCAACAAGCAGGACATGAGTTAGCAGCATTATGAATGCCACACGCATGCCTGTGGTGTTCTTCACAGTCCTTTGTTACAAATTGCAATGAACTTGCATGGAATCTGATTCTCCTGGTTTGTAAGCCTGCAAAGAAAATAGATCAGCGGCATTCCAGTTTAGTTTCACAGCCAGATCAATTACAGAAATGTGCTACGTCAGCGAGGCTGCTTTGACTCAAGGCCACATTCTTATCCTCCCACTCCAGAAAACCTGATATAAGTGATGAACACAAATAAAGGATCTCTAACTTCCAGCAGGTGTTATGCTCACAGGTTTTTCATCTTCAAATTCTGTCTCAGCCATCAAAGTTTTTGGACATCAGGTTATTTTAAGATTGTTTTTGTATAAGAAATAGCACCTGTGGTTTGCTTTTAAATATATTCAGATTTTTGGAAAAGAGCTCTCCCACTATGTAATTCTAAAGAAATCCACATGCAAGGATTGAATTTAGGCACATTTTCACAGACTTTCATAACCATGAGGTGCAATTTGCCATAGCTCTGAAACTATGCTTCCATCTAAGGAAAATTTTCACTTTTAAGGTATAAATATCCAGTGAAAGGAAGAAGAATTTATCCATCTTGATTTGAGACATCAGCAGTACTAGTTAACTGCTACCTTTTTGTTTTTCCTCTTCCTTCCATATGACAAACAACATATGGTTTTAATAACAGAGTTCTTTTTTTTCCCTTAGAGAAAAGTGAAATATAGCTTCTTTAGAGGTGGATTGCTTTTATATTATTGAATAGAATTGGGTGATTGGGGTATAGGGAATCCACCATGTGACTTATGTTATGACATTTTATGGTGTCCTCTGCTAAGGTTTGAACAACAGCCTAAGAAATCACAGTAATATCTGCACAGAACAAAGTAGCCTCAAAAGACAATTCAATAGATAAATGTAAAAATAAATATATGCTGGCTTAGACAAAAGCTGTTTTAAGTCATTTTACTGAAATGATTACCTAATTCAAGACATTTCTACTAGTAAAAATATGAAAAAATAAGTGTGGTGAACAGAACAATATGTTCTAAAAGTAATTGTGTTGTCTGTCTGACAAAAATCTGTTTAAAACCTTTTGAAATATTAAAGAACCATCTAAGGATATTATCTGATAGCTTCAGTAGTTGATGATCTCTTCAAACTCATAGTGAGTTGGAGAAATTGAGAAGCTGAATCAATACGATTTGTTTTTCTGGAAAAGGAGCAAGAAAGATAGAAAATTGAAGTTCATTAAAGTTGCAAGATAGTTTTGTTTTCTGGATTCAGCTAGAGCTTTAAAGGAGTCTCTGAGCATCAAAATCCTGAAGAGATTGGACAGCTTAGAATGCAGTAAGCTAAATTTGTTATAAAAATGATTTCTTTTGGCAGTAACACTGATGTGTGAATATTAATAGTTCAACTTAGCATACGTTAGAATTCTGTGGAAGGCATTCACAGGGAACTCTGTAGATGCTCCTCTTTACCTGACAATGAAACATAATTTTGTTTCAAGGGAGGGAAACCATAACAAAGAATCCCCTTTTACTTGTCTATGAATCACTTGACTCATGGTTGACTTTCAGCTGTATAATGTTCCTTCTGACCTGTTGAGAGCAGAGACACTTTTCTGTGGGAGTCCCAGAACTGGAATTTGCAATCAATAGGCTTGATATGTGTTGCTGTTATGTCTTCCTGAGTGGACACAAGAGAACAAACACTCGCTGCCAAACACCTCTGATCTCTATATTCACACCGAAGGAGCTTCTGCTGATAACACATGCCAGGGCTATAGTATTAACCTCTCTTTTAAACTTTTAATAGAAAACAGCCAGGAATAAAACTGAGGTTCTGAGTATGCTCCAAAACATGTGATAATCTTAGTTCTTCCCAAGGGCAAGCAATGAGTGGAGTGAACACAAAGCAAATGAGAGGTTCTCAAAAAGGCATTCTTGTTTGGCAGCTAATTGTGGGATTGCCCAAAATGCCATTGGTGCTGGCAATGGTAATGCAGAGCTCTCTGTGGTCAGGATCCTGGACAGATCTGAGGACCAGCTGCTACTTACAAGAAACAATTTTTTTTGTCAGAAACCTGTGATATAGTGTGGGGTATCAATGACGGGTGGCAGCTCCGAAAGGGCAAGTGAGCTGTGTGCTGGGGGTGACCTCTGGCCATTCTGATGTTATCAAGGGGCCTGGAATTGAATCAGCACCATAACAACACTCAGAGATTGTGACTTCAATCAGCCTTGGTTCAGTGATTGCCCAGGAAGTTCATAGTCCTGGGGCATGATCCAGAAAGTCAAGTCAGTGTGCAAGGGTCAGGATATGAGACTTGACAGTGGCAGGGATGAAGGGCAAGGCATTTAGCTTCTCTGAAGGGGAAGACAGGGTGTCCTGCACTGAGGCTCCTTCCAGCTCCTCCTTTACTCTGGCTCTTGGCAACCAGATATCTCTGAGAGTTGGAAGCTAAATTCTCAGAGACAATAGGGCTTGGAATCAGAAACACAAAATAGTTGGGGTTGGAAGAGACCTTTACAGATCAGCTAGTCCAAGTCTCCTGCAACAAGCAGGAACACCTCTGATTACATCAGGTTGCTCTCTGCCCTGTCCAACCTAATCTTGAACACTTCTAGGGACAGGACATTTAGTACCTCTCTGGGCGACCTGTTCCAGTGTTTCACTGCCCCCATCATAAAAGATTTCTTATTCATGTGTAGTCTGAACCTACCATCTTGCAGTTTAAAGCCATTAGCCCTTGTCTAATCGCTACAGGCCTCATTTTTCTTATAAGCCTCTTTTAAGTATTGAAAGGTCACAATATCATCTCCCTGGTGCCTTCTCTTCCCTAGGTTTAACACTCCCTAATTTCTCAGCATTTTCCTACAGGAGACATGCTCTTATAATTTGTTCTGGCCCTCCTCTGGAACTGTTTCAACAGGTCCATGTCTTTCCTCTGCTTTGGATCCCAGAGCTGGATGCAGCACTGCAGGTAGGGTCAGAGAGGAGCAGTGGGGCAGACTATTATATCCATTAGTCTGAATGCCTAAGACATAGATGTGCAGGTTGTGCTTACTTGTTGGTATAGGAAAATATAGTTTTTACCTCACCTCACTCCACAACAGGTGTAGCATGTGTACATATAGATATCTATATATATATATAAGATGCACATGGGATACACTGAAAAGGATCCTTGTTTGGATATGATTTTTTATTGTTCGTGGCTATATGTCCAAATGTGTCACTAATCTTCTGGCTAAATATCAATGTGTTTTCTGGTCTGCATTTTTAAAATTTTCTTTTTATTTTGGTAAATTCAATCAGCATGAGAAGGGTTGCACAAGAAATAATTTAAATGAAAGTCAAATAGGTACAAGATTGGCAATGCAGGAAAAAGGAATGCAACACCCCCACCAAAAATCTAAGGGGGCAGTGCAGATGGTCACAGCACTGTTTGTTGTAAATCATAGCCGGCTGATTATATGTTCCAGTTTCCTATGTAGACAGGTGTCATTCCAAACCTCTTCTCACCCTGAAATTTGCTCTCTATATGATCTTAATCAATAGTCAGTCATGAGAAATATGTATTAGTTATGTAGGTATGTGTGAAGTGTGGTTATGTACAAATATGCTGTGTGAAATACAAGGATTAATTTATGGCAAGGCAGAACTTTTATGTTGGAGAGATTCCTTTGCAAAAGGGACATTGTTGCCCTGTAATGAGTTACCAGCCTTTTGAAGACTTAGGCAGTCCTAGGAAGAGTCATTAACAAACTGTCTGGGCAAGGAGAGAGTTTGGAAGAGGCACAGGAAATATTGGCACATCCAAAGCAAGGGACAATGCTGGGTTGCTTGAGAAAAGGAAGGCTTCAGCCCTTCCTAGCTTCATTATACTCTCCTGGAGAGAAAGTGAGAAGACCTGGTGTTTACACCTGAGGATTCTGGAAAGGGAATAGGGTCAATAAAAGACACAGGGTCTGTCAAACTCTCAACCTCTCTCTGTGAAGGTTTTATGATAAAGCTGAGAATTGTATGCCAGTTTATTAGAGCTTTTTGATCTGCCAAGTATGTAGAGGTGAATGTATTATCTGCTCTGAAAACTCAGAGGATAGAAAGGTGTTTTTATTGGAGGACAGGGACTGGGACCAGGGATGAGTGGACAGAGACACAGAAGATAACCACACTCTAATTGCAGAGCTGGTTTAAGAACTGGTAATGAAGGAATTTGGAAGGGTAAATCTCCCTGTGTATGAAGTGAGATATGTAGGAGTGCACTCCAACCTCAGAGATCCAGAGAGTCTGGTGCAGCAATGCTAGAGAGGAAAAAGCAATTTCAAATAAGTAAGACTTTTATATTTTTCTGGTTTCATAGTGGTTTTGCTCTGTCAGTCTCAGTTATAAAGTCAAGGACTAAAGAGGGTATTTGAGCTGAGAACATCCTGTTATGAAATTTAATAAGTACTGCTAGTACTATTTCATCCAGAAATGCTTCCACTTACTGTGAAGCAATTACATTCTCTGCTCTCCATCTCTCTCTGGGTCTTCCTCTTTCCATTTCCAATAAACATCAGAGCAGTCTGCCTGCATTTTTCTTAGCTTAATGTGTTAGCTACAGTTGGGAATTGCACCTTAATATGATTTTAATTTATGTTAACATAACTGAAAGGGTTTTGCAACCCTCAGCACCGGAGCATCATGGGAATGAAAGGGAGGCACTAGGGGATTATTCCATCACCTCTATTTTTTTTACATTTCTTTTAATTTCCTCTTTTCTTTAGTAATATCCTAAACTCTCATAAAAGTCTGAACATATTAACTATTTGGATGCTAAGAAAAAAACATATTATCTGTTTTTTATCGCAAGGGTATGAAGCATAATGTTTTAATTGCAGGCAAGAAAGCATAGCTGGAAACATCAGCCAGCATAGAGCTGTCAGAACTCTTTCTGTCTCTTAATTGTTGGCTTTCAGCAGAACACCAAAGATGACAAAACTCAGGAATCATTTTGGGGAGCTGCTGATGCTGAAAGTAAGATACCAAACATCTGTTTCTGGCTTGTTAACTTACAAGCTACCTTGATGTGGGGAGAAAGATGTTTACTCGTTATATTTTTTCCTACAGCTTTAGCAGGAGGTTTTATTGAGTCTCCTCTTTTTTTTTTTTTTTTTTTTTTTTTTTTTTTTTAGTCTCCTTTTTTTTTTTTTTTTTTTTTTTTTTTTTGCCTGGTACCTACTCTTACACAAAGCTGTCTTGCAAATCTGATATTTTCTATCTAGATCTGACAAACTGAAAGCATAATCTTATACCTAAGTGATGCTTTCACACTCACTGACCACCTCTCCATCAAAGAGGACACTCCTCCAATATTCCTTTTCTCTTTCCTGCAATTTTACTGTCAAAGAGTGCTAGGTCAGTTTATTGCAGGACACAGGACCTTGATATATGTCCTCCAAAGTACCAGTAATATGTGCTAGCAGGGACAGACTGTCCTTGAGGGATGTCTCAGTGGAGACACCCAGCTTCTGTCAGGGCTGTGAGCCCTGAGGGTGCCCCAGACCTCTTGAGGGGTGTGTGGGCTGCACATCAGTTTTACATGCAGAAGTGTAAGGGATATGACTCTCAGGGCTTTATCAATCAGGAGTGGTCCAGCTGTGGGAGCCAAAATACCTGATAACATTTTGAATTCCTGTGTCCTTTTGGCACCAAAAAGCACCTTCTCTTTTTAGTGTATGATGAGAGTGTGCTAGTCTCATGTTTCCCAATTTTTGTTCCCCCATCCCATTTAGCTAAGTCCCATTGCCTTTCTGATTCTCCTCTACTTCTCTCAGCATGTTTAAGGGGTGACCCTTCTCCCATTAGAGGTCTGTCCTCCTGAGAGTCATATGTGGTAGGAAGATTTTCTTACTCAACTACAGAGGGAGAAAAATTGGAGTCTCTCGTCAGAGATTTGGGTGCTTTCTATTAGACTACATCTCCTAAACATCCTTGCACAAACTACTGAATATGAAGCACATGTCCATGTCCTTAAGCTCTAAATGTGTCTCATAGTATTAGACAAATCTCAGTTTGCTTACTGTTGAAGCAGGAAACCCTTTTTGGTTTTTTTTGCTGTGATCGGAATAAAGAAAATGGTGTTCCCAAAATGCAAAATCTTGCTTTTTCCTTTCTTCATGGGACAACTTTACCAAGCTTCTTCCTGTTTGAGTGCCTGTAGCTTATTTGAAGGAACAAAAAACATCAGCCCTCCACTAATAAAATGAAGTCTTATATAAAGTGTAAGTTTTTCAGCATACTTCAAAGAAGGTTGCTTATTTTCTGTGGGGGACAATATTGTCCCTTAATTAGGCTTTTCAAATGTAAATTCCCAGCAATGAAACATTTTAAGGATAAAAAGCATTTGTTTGTGGCATAATGCCTCAAAGTGTCAAGAAATCTGAGTCTATAATCTCCACACGTTTTGATTACTTGCTACTGGAAGTAGCTACTTGCAAAGCAATACTTTTTTCTTTTTTCTTACCCTTCTTTTTTTTCCCCTTTTAACACACTAGCCACATCTACTCTGAACTTACACCTGGTGCCTGTCCTGTCTCTTGCCACCGACATATGACTGTTTGAGTAGGAACAAAACTACTTTGACAGATGGGCATAAATTCAGGGATGCCAAACAACCAGGTCCTGCACTAACTTTGAATGCTAACGTGCCATTCACACCCTGTAGTGTCAGAACAACAGCCTATTCACAGCCTCAGGTCATTAGGAGAGAAGAGAGGGAGCCGAACATGTGGTCGTGTTAATAAACCTGAAGATTATGTTGTTAGGTTTGATCCTGAAAAATAGATAAGGAATTAAAATAAATTGTCTAGCATCTGAATTAGAGATATAATAGATATAATGCATAGAAGGAAATCATGCATTCTCAGTGTAAGCAGCTCTGTGTATGTCCAGCTGCTGAGGAAATTTGAAAGAAATCCAAAAGAAATTCTTTGTCCAGGATTTTACAAATGGCTTGTTTAGCTGCAGCAGTGAGATTTTGTAGCTTATGGAGTTCATCTGCAAAAGCCATCCTTAATCCTGGCCCACTCCTAGTGGCCCATTTACATGGGCAGATCCTGACAATTGCAGAAGAGGAGACAGACTATCCAGCCCTCCTCAGCTGCTTTCCAGAGTGGCCTGTATAACAAACCAGGTATGCAGCAGCAGTGCTCCACATCATTTTCCAAAGAAAGATTTTGAAGTGAGAGAAATTACACAGAAGACAAGTTGCTACATGAAAAGAAACAGTTCAGCTGGCTCATGTCCATGTCCTCCTCATCATGCAGCTCTTCAGGGAATATGGACTTGTAACTTGTGAATTCACAGTACCCCCTGCTCCAGTGAACTGCACTCTGCTGTACTCTGCAAGGATCTGTTTCCTTTGTTTTGCAAGGAAAGTCTGAGACCTGAGGGATGACAGCATCCATCCTCTTCTTTCTTAGCAATGCCTTTTCCTGCAGAGAAATTGAACTTCTTGGTAGGGGCTTGGGGTAAGGTAGTTTTAACTCAGAGGAAAAAGTTTGGAAGGGAAAAGCCCTTTATCATCTAGGACTTATTATCATGGTCAAAATTGCACATGAGTCTTTGTACCTGATGTTTTCTCTTGGCTATCTTCAGGCTTTCAAAAACATTTAGCAAAAAGGAAACACTAGGCCCAGGGGCTGAGATGAAATTTAAGACAACTGAATAATACTCAGACTTAAAAAATTAAGCTGGCTTTTATCTGGACAAAGGTTGTTGACTCTTTTGGGGCATCATTATTTTGAATTTGATTTACAGTTTTGGGTTAAATAAAACCCAGTCTATGTGGCCTGGGTTTTTTTTAACTTTCATTCTGGGCACGTGTTGAAATTTGTTATGATGGAGATTTTTCCAACCCAAGTCTAGGCTTCTTACCAGGATGTAAGGAGTGAATGACACTTCCTGGCCTTCTTCAGCTTTAAACTTAGCATTTTTTAATGATGACCTCCTGTTGTGGCTCCTTCATCCAAGTTTCCTGTTACATTTTTCCCACGCACATGTTTTTTCAATTTGGAAGAAGGGTATACTTCAGATGAAGAAATGGAGCAGAAAAAGAAATTTCCTTTCTGAAGCAGGGCCTTTTTGAGATAATCCATACATGGTGGTTTTGGCCACAGACTTGACATGTGGAGGCAACACTTGATTTAAAAGCTGCTATGGAAGACTAAAACGTCATTACTGTGTTTTAAAAGGTGTTTACAATTCATTTCCAAGATAGCAGCATAGATCATTAGACCCTTGTTTTTGAGAACCCAGTGGCAGTTCTGGTCATAGTCACAACTGATTTAAGTGGCCTGAGTGCATGGAGAGTTTAGCTCGTTTGGAATCTGGAGAGCTCAGATTATTTTCTGTTAAAAGAGGGACACTTTCCCAGAAATACTTCTGTACATTATAAAATCATTGACATCCATAATTACATACATATAGAAATACGTAAATTCCTGTGAGAACAGATAAACCTAGCCTTTTTTTCCTAGCTCTTGATCCAATAATACTTATTTTATGTATCTAAATGCATAATACTTTCAGGAGAACAACCAGCACAGCCTGGAGGAGTCTCGTGAGCATGATGAACTATGAACCACACCACACATATCTTTTCCTGCAAAGGAAAAGGCAGGAAACACAGGCAGAGAGTGATGTGGAGAAGCAGCAATGTGAGCCCCATTCCTGCCCTGCTCCTTATGTTGGGGCAGGAGGCAGGATGTGTTTGTGGCCAGTGCACCTTTCAGCTGTACATGACACATATTTTGACCATGGCCCCTGAGAATTGCAGATGGACTTTAAGGGTAGGTTGAATTATGAATATGACCTGATCAAATGAGGACAACTGTTCCCTAATTGCTAGACTGTCAGGTTTAAATCCACCCTTGGGGCAGAAGGTAACCACATTTGAGACAGCTACATGATGCACTAAGAGCCAGCACTGTGGCTAGCTTGCTTTTAAGACTTTTTTTTTTTGGTTTTTTTTTTTGGCATGTATGCATGTGCTTCTCAAAAGCTGTTCATTTTCAAAAATCAATATTTTGAAAGACAGAGGAAATCCTGTTAAATATTGACTTTCTCTTTAAATGCCAGATGTTGTGAGTTTTCCATCTGCTGATCACTTCCTAGACAGATGCCTGAAACAAGATTTTAGCCCTTCCTATCTCTAAAAGAGTTTTCCTGCTTCTCTCCTCCTTCAGCCTATCTTCCTGTTCCTCACACCAAACTCTGAATTTCTGTACTCCTAGAGGCATACAGAAATACATGATTTATTTCTACTCTTTCTATTGTTTTAGTCTTGCATTTTATTTAGTGCTTACCAGTCTCCTCAGTCATAGAGATTACATTTTTGGGACATTAACAGAGATAAACTACTTGCTACAAAAGAACTAATAGATATGGAAGAACCTGTGAAACTGTGGATCAGGCATCACTTTTTTTACTCTGATCAATTATTTTTAGTGATTCCATTATGATCTCTGAACTGTTGGAATTCAGCTGCAAGCTGAATGCGTGTACAGTACAGACAGCAGCTTTTCAGGACCCTAAAAAGCCTCAGAAATGTAAGGAAGTATGGATACCAGGTATGGATATTCATCTCTACACTCTTGGCTGCACTTGGTGCTGATCTGTCCCAGGGAGAGAAGTCTAGGGGGTTTTCCCTTATGCAGTTAGGAACAAAAAGGAAAACCTTGGGATCAGAACAGAGGACCATGTTGTATCTGCAGTCTCACCAGGGCTGGTGTAGAGTGAGGTGTTTCCCAAGATGTTTCAGTCTCACCTTTGTCCATCTGGTGGATCAGGAGGCAGAAGCACCCATGGGACTGAGTGAATGATTATGACTGCAATGCTCTGAGCACTTAAGTCCCACTTTAGACTGAGCTGGCAGATATCTGTGGCCTGGTTTAGGTAATTTTGTTCTCCCTCAGCAGTGTGTCAGGGCAGACCTGCTTGGGAAGGTACACAGACCTATTAATAATGTCTGAGCAGGAAAGTCACCCCAAGAGAGAGGAGCAAGGAAAGGAGCTACTGCCTTGTCTGGAGTGACTCAGGTATCAGGCCACTCATGGCCATTAGCTTGGAGTTTTCCAAACCACTCCTGTTGAAATGGCTACTCTTTCATATGAATAATTAAATATTTGGTGGATTAAGGACAGGACACTTTAAACTAGATCCAATGTACTTCAAGGAGAAGAGTAATCTGAAGGATCCAATTTTCCTACCAACTGAATGTGCACTTTCTCTGCAGTGCACATCAAGATCCTTTGTGATTTTGAGCAGTGATGTTTAGTTAATTACTTTTTCAGCCTCTTTTTTAAAAAAGATATTTCCACCATAATTTTGAAGGTACTTTTAAATGGATATTTTCTAGCTTAGTTTCCTCTCTGAAACTCAATCTTAACTGCAATCTCTGAGTGCTACATAAATGTAATGTTGGCTCTGTGGCTGCGGAGTTAAAATGAGAAACATGTTTAGCTCATAATTTCTGATTCTAGATCTGGTTCTGAGTCAATCAGACCTATATTTAAAAGGCAATTAGAAGTTTTAAAGAATTTTAGGCACTTAAATACCAGTTCAAACTGTGCTTTCAGATTGCTTGAAAATGTCAGCATGCAGATAGATTGAGAGAGAAATAGTATTTGCAAAACACTAAGATAGCATTCAGAAAGACCAAATAGCCTGGCAACAAAATACATATTTGACATAGGTTGAGTACCAAGTTCATATTTTTTTTGCCCAAAATGTTGCAATGTATTTAATTTTTTTGTTGGGTTTTTGGCCCAGGAACAGATTGTTTCCAGCAGGTCCTGCTGGGAATGTGCTGTGACTGGGTCTAGAGACAAGAATTCTCTGAGCTTTTAAAACAAACAGGGGAGCTGCATGAATGAGTTGCAACACAGCCCACAGTGACCCAGTTAGGAAGGGGTTAATGTTTGCTGGGCTGGAGTCACAGCTTACTGTAGCTACCTAGGTGTAGTTCAGCACTGAACCTTGAACGAAGTCAGACAACGTCTGTGATATAGCCTTGCTGATGGCTCCATTTCAGTTGTTGATGACCAAAAATCCTGCTTAATATGGAATACAAGGGATATTTGGACTTGAAGAAGTGGTAGGCAGAATAAGGTTTTTCTGTTTCATAGAGAGTAGTGTTAGATCTCACATTGCTCTGCTTCAAAATGAAGAGCACGCCTTTGAAAATTCATCCTGAAAGAATATGGGCTGCACTTTGAGGCACATTACCTGGCCAGCTGCTGGAGACACACTGCAGCCTCTGACTTAGGTGCCAGGCAGGGAACTGTAAGGAATTTTGCCCCCATAAAACTTTGTTGAAATTAGAAATGATGAGCAAAACCCACCAGAAAATTGTTCAGGGATATGAATTTTTTTGTAACCACATGCTTTTGGAAATGAGCTACAGCCATTTCCAAAATTCATACATTTAGCTCTGTTGATTAGATTGAGCCTGCCTTTTAAAAAACTGCATAAAAATATTAGGTGCACTGTCCCTTTATATGCACCTGTTATAAATGTACTCATAGGGACACGGTTCATACATCTAATGTTTATTTAAATGCCCATTAATTCTGCTGCTTGATTTTTATTTATTACTAAGAATGCCCTACAGTGTGCACAGTTTTGAAAGCTGTTCAGTGCTGTGGAGATACAGATGGATTCCATAAGGAGGACTGCAGTGTCTATCTAGAATTCCTCAGGAGTGATCCTCAGCTGCTGGGACTTTGAGAGGCTGAATTAACCTGAGTTAATTTTGCACAGCCCAGGCTGGGTTTCTCCTACTGTCTCATAATCCTGACCACTGTGTTAGGAATACCCGGATCCAACCCTTGTGATATTTCTGCTCCGAAGAAACTTAACAACAAAACTCCAAATGTCTTATAATCAAGGAAGATTTAGTGAGGAAAGACTTCTGAGGCAGGACTGAACAGTACGTCTTTGGCTCAGTTTTGGCAGAATTAACATAAGGAAGGGTAAAAGCAGGTCTAGATACTGTATCTAAAACCCCCACTCCAATAGGTCCCTGCACTAGTTCAGATGAGAATGTGAATTATTTTTCTAACTACCTCCAGGGCTGCCATAATCTGAGAGGTTAACCAGTAAGATGTTGATAGATGTAGAACAGAATCCAGGCCTCCTCCCAAATCACCCTTTTAAGGAAAATTCCCAGGACCACTCATTGTCATTTCTAAGCATTAAATACACTGGTATTTTAATTTTTAAACTTTCATACAGCTGAAGAACCTTTTTCTTGAGCTCTCTAGATGCTCACAGGCAAATTGCTTTGCTTTTGTTTATTTCTTTTTTTCCTTTTACCTAAGCCTTCCTTTAACTGTGGGGAAAAAACTCACAAGAGAGGCTTTATGCTACTTTCCTGTTTTTCAGCATGACAGATGCATTAGAAAGTGTAATGCACTCTAACAAACAAGGAAACTTTGCATATTGAATATAGCACATGAAATAATAAAAGAAGAACAGCTGCTGAGAGACAGAAAAGGAAAAAAATAGAGATAAAAGTTAACTTGAGTTGTGTTTTATGTGAAGAGCTTTGAATTCAGTCAAATTTAAAATTCAACGCCAAGTACATTTACAGACATCTGGGAAATCAGGTCACATGCTCTTTGTTAGGGCTGCTACTACTCATATAAACCATGGCACACAGAAAAGTAAGCCTGTCACAGCAACAACCTTTTTCTTTCACAAAATGACAATTGAACAATTACATTCTTGCAGTGATAAATGTGACCAGTGATAACCAGAAGCAGGATAAAACCAGAAAGGGGCTATAGTGGGGTGCCCAGCTTCTCCAGAGTTTAAGGCCATCTGACTCTACATGTTCATAGAGCAACATTTGCGCCAAATCTGTATTTGTTACACGAATGCTAAAGAAACCTTGTGCACCAGGAAATTAACATAGCACTGGAGGCATGAGGAAAGCACACACATATTGCTGCAGAATAGGTAACTGTTAATAATGAAGTGACTTTTGTGGGATGGTTTTCCTCTGTTCTTGCCACTGATCTCAACTGTCAACATACAGCCAGCCAGGAGTATGTATACTGCAAGTTGTCTTAGCTTCCCATGTGTCTGTTATATGTGCTCTGTGTTGAATGTTAGAACGAGATTAGACTGACCTCAGCCAGTGAAGCATCCACCCCCAAAGCTTTGGGAGTAAGTTCGCAGTGGTTTTGATCTCTTACATTGGCTAAAGGCTGCAGAACAAGGCAGAGAGTCTCAGGGAAAGGGGGTGAAGGTGCAGGTGGCCACCCTGATGCTGAATGATCTTTAGTAGCTGTGTCTGCTCACCAGGAAATGTCTATCCCTGGCAGGGTAATGGATAGGAGTTTAATCAGAATGATGCCTGTGGTCCCCACAAATTGGTCAGAGACTGAGAAAACCAACTTTCTCAGATTCTGCTTGTGAGACTCTGAACTCCTAGTCTAAATATGGTAACTTCTAGTCTAAACACCTGCAGGTGCTGTTCTCTCCCTTTTTCTATCTCTTTAAGATGTTAAGCTAACTAACCAACCAAGTAGAATGTGTTGTTTAAGTGTCCAGTCAGGTCTTTTTGTATCGGAACAGGGTATAAAAGAAGTAGCACTTGTAATAAAGATAGATTTTCTGCAAAACCAACTTGGTAGTCAGTGTCTCTTGTTATTATAACGTCAACAGATGCCTGCAGTATCCTAAGCACAAATACATGGGAAATGGTTGCATCAGTAGTACTTGCACCTGCTTGACTCATGAGAATTAGGAAGAAGATAAAAATAGCACAGTATACTTCATGTTTTTTTATTGCATTTTGGTTTTGCATCAACCACTCCTGTAGGTACCCTCAGTTATAAGTACTCACATATATTTTAAGTTCTAAAATTGGGTGTTGGTCCCCCTCCTTTCCACAGAGGAAGGCTGGGAGAAGTTGGTTTGACTTGAATTTGAAGTAACATTCATTTCAGTCTATGAGGTAGTGGACCATGAGACTTGTCAAAATCTAAGCTGAATTTTCAGAAATGTATGTATGTAGTCTTCAGCAGGGCCTACTCCTCACTAACACTTTAAATGAAAGGGAGAAATTAAGCACACTGGTCATGCCTCCTGCATTGCTTTCTTTGCTTGAAGGACACAACAAACTTAATAAACCCCAAAGAAGGTATCTGTTAAAACCCAAGCATTCCTTATAGGCTCCTTGCATGCTAATAAGCAGTTCCTCCCCTACATATTCCATTACTCTTTTCAGTCTCTCACTAATTCTGTTGAACAGGCCCAGCAAGTCTAGCACTTGCCTCTTTCTTTCAGACCCAGCACTGCAAATATCAGAGCACAGACTGCACAAATTTCAGCATATGTGCTCAGAGCCCAACATCAGAATCTGCACCAAGCCACTAGTGGGCACTACGTGTCGTGCAGCATTTTGGGATTTGCTGGGAAACTAAAATATTTCATTATGTTGGCTGGAAGGAAAAGCAAAAATACATGTGTGTTTCCTGCCTCAGTCTCCCTGCAGCACCAGTTCCAAGACATAAAGTCTGGACATTGAAGGTCAGCAATGCGATAGATTACAATAGATTGAATAGACTACAATAATCTATTTTCTTTCTGTGTTTGTCTGAGAAGTGGGTGTGAGCAAGTGGGACTATTTCTGAGGGTGTTCTTGTAGGTCTTCTGAGCAGAGTTAATCCAAGCAATCTTCGCTGCCAGGTGACATGGGCAGCTGGCATTTGCACTGGCATGGGTAAGGAGTGCAATGCTGTACTCTTAACAGTTGTGGTATGAAACCAGCAGCCTTCTGTGGGGAGGTGGCAGTAACCAGCTTGGGGGCTGATCTGGTTAGGAGTTGTCATACTTGTGTCACAGAATAATGATGAGATCAGGGTGTATTTTTTTAGCCCTTTTAGGTGGGAAGATTTGTGCTCTCCAGCTGCTCCCAGAAAAATTCAGAAGGAATTTGCAGTTTCACATGCATGAGCTCTTCTCTCCCATCCCCTGCCCTGCTGAAGTTGCATAAAGAGGGCTGTACAGAAGTGAGAATCTGCCTTTCCCTCTTTTTTGATCAAGGATAGTAGACCTCTCTGTGACAACTGTATTTAATGTGATGATGGTAATGGTAATGCTCTCAAAGCTGTTAGAGGAATCTAGCCTGATACCATTCCAGCAGCCACAGCACCTGAAATCCTTTATTCATTGCAGTATGTGGTGTTTCAATCTCCCTGCTTTTTTTCTTCCTCTGCTCCTCTGCACTAAGGTCTTACAATCCCTCAAACAAAAGCTTTGGAGATGTTATCTGGGGTTGCTCTCTAGGCTGTACTGGATACATGCCAGTTTGTATTACCTGATGAAACAAGCCACTGTTTTAAAAAAGGCATCATATTTCTTTTGGCGGGCAGGGGAAAGAAAGGAAAGATGAAGAAATCTTATCTAAGCCACCTGTATTTTACATGTTGAATTTCCCATCACATTTTCTTGATGAAGATGAAAAGCTTTAAAAGAAAATAAAACTTTGCAATTAGATGATGATACATGAAAGGATGTGTCTGGATAATGTGACAGATGATCCTAACATTCATTAATGTGCTTTAATTGGATTAAGCTCTGTGAAAAGCCTTTTCTTCTCTTTTGACACCTTCAGGGCTCTTGGCTGCATGACTTTAATGTACAGAACATCCTGCAAAAGGGCACTCATCCAGCTTCATAGAGGTATGCTATACATCCTAAGTTAACATAAACAGCTTATCTCCAGTGACATGGCCCCCAGGATGACAAAGGGGTGTGGCCATCAAGTGGTAATTGGGCAGTGACAAGATTTGTTGCAGCGTTTGGAGCACTAAGTCTCTTTACAAACTGAACAGGTTGCTGTGCCAGGGCTGGAAACTGTCAGCACAGATATCAGCTATTTTTCATAAAAGCACAGATTGTAGATGATTGACAAAGGGGCAGCCTCACTACTGCTCTGAATGCTGAGAATGCTGTTCCCTGCCTTGTCTTGCAGTTTCCAATAGGACTACCTGGAGAGCAAGGTGCAAGCCAAGGTGGCAACCATGCTCATGAAATGATGGACAGGAGAAGAAGAAATATGTGTTTTGCCTTGGCAGGCTGAGAACATATTCTGCATCATTTTAGACTTTTTTTTTGTGAATGGAGCTTACTCACACAGCTGTTTTTTCTTTCTTTTTTCTGACCTCTGACTCCATACTTGGACTCATTTTGGCTGCTTTTAAAGACTCAGCGCTGGCAAATTCCCCACAAATGTTCACTGTAGTGGGTTTGGGTGCTGCTCATGGGCAGTTAGCGGGTGTGGGGAAGATTGGAGAGAAATAACTAAAACCAGGCTTAAAGGTAGGGGTAGGGTGGGACATGGGAGCTATGTGCTAGAAGAAAAAGGGAGAAGAGAAGCTTTCTAAAACAAGAAATATGTTTAATGTCTCATAAAGTACAGCATCTTGTGTTAGCCCATTTTGCTTGTCATGGAGGCTTTCTCTTAAATGGTACTTAACCCCCCCAGCCCAGTAAATTACATGATTAAGCATAAGTTGATGCATGTGATACTGGCAGTGGCAGTGGCACATCTAAGTTGGAGTTGTCATTGTGCATTTCTGAACATCTGGTCTTTTAAAGGTCAAAAAAGCAAGGGCAGCTGGTTTCAAGTATTCTTCCAGCATATAGTCTTTTTGCTATTGTTAGAATTCTTTTCTTTTAAATTTGTTTAACATACTTTATTTACAGTAATCCTGGAACTATAAATTCATGAGAAGCTATCAACTATATTGCAGTTACAATACTTTGTGCAAAGAATGTTCCCACAGTATGTCTTTAGGGATGTATCTGGGAGAGAGCCAACAGTTTTGAAATACTTCATATTGATTCATGGCTCTCCAAACGTTATTTTAGTCTTCTAGATCACAGAATGTGGCACACTCAAGATTTATTTATTTTTTCCATATTTTAGTTTGTCAGAGGTCTTTGTCCTACTTTTAAGATGACTTTTGCAGCTTCTTTTTTCTTTTATTTTTCTTTTATTTACTCACATGGTTCTGAAATAGTTGATTTTTACTTTGGGAATATTTTGACTCTTGGTCTTCCCCTTAGTATTAGCAAGAGAAAAGGGATTACAATTTTTGTGCTGCTTTCAAAAGCTTAGATTTGGGGTTTATTTGCTGCTTGGAAGCATAAGTGTGAACAGTAATAAAGCCAAGCTAGAAACAGGTTTGTTCATCTCCCTTCTCATTCTTTGATGTCATTAAGTCTGTTCCTTGCTGGTTTTCAGCCTGTGGAATTTTGTCTTTTACTGAAGGAGAAATAAACAATATTGTGTTTAAGGCAACAACCTTTTGGGGCCTAAATGACTTCCTGATGGACAGGATTTTGTTACAGCCTGATATCATTGTTCAGATTCACTGAAGGTGATGTTGGGCAGAAAGGCTGATCCCCATGCAATAAAAAGTGCACAGAGCAAAATTACACACAGAAAGCCCAAAGCTGAATATTTTACATTTACTCTCAACACCCCTTCAAACAATCATATTCCTCTTTTTTTTCTTTTATCTTGTTCCTTTTTTATTTTTTCTTTTTTAAATTTTTTTATTTTTTTCTTTTTCTTTTTCTTTTTCTTTTTTTTTTTTTGTGAAAAGACTGTATTCTCTTGCCACCGACATTTACTGAACCAGTGACTTTGTGTAACCTTAATAATTCTGTGTAGCCTGCATGTTACTACAACTTTAGAACTGGAACTTACGCTCAGTCATCACAAAGCAAAAATAGAACAGCAAGTTTTCAACTCTGAGGTCCAGACACCTGTTAGGCAAGTTATAAAAATTGCTTAAAACTGTTTAGGTGGACATGTTTATGTAGAAAATATTCTGGCCACCCCCATCTTATACCTAGATGTCTACTTTGAGCAAGAAAAACACCCATTAAAAATCGAAAAAAGCCTTTCACAAAGTCCTTGTTTGCCATAACAAAGCCATAAAGAAACAAATCCCATGTTTTTTTCTCTTCCTTTCTAGGTCAACTTTAGCTAACTTCATGTTGCTTTACTCACTGACCTCAGTGGCAGTCTGCTTCAGGCTAAAACGGTTTTCCTCTGAAAGCTGCATTGTTTTTCATTAATAAATTCTCTAAGGTCAGACGTTAGTAACAAAAATGCCTACATATTTGTAGCAACCAGCAGTGCTGTGGCAGTGCTTTAGGAAAGCATTGCTTATCAGCATATTGGAGTGGTGGCAGCCTGGGCTACCTTGGGGAGTGGTGGTACGTGGAACTACAGCCTCACAAAAAGAGCAGGAGGTGAATATTGGCTTAGAATTAACATCTCTTGTACCTCTCCAATCGAGGCTAGCATTCTTCCCCAGGATCATGACCTGACCTTGCTCTGAGCACTGGTGTTCAGTGTGTCAGTGGCTCATTTGAGGGCCATCCTGTCTACAAATCCCACCTGCCTTCACAGTAGACCTGTAATTCGCATTGTAACCTGTAATTGATGTTCTCTTTTCTTATCCTTCCTCAGTTCATCTCTGCACACGTAAGATTTTTTTTTCCTGGCTATTTAGGCCTGTGTCCATCCAAAGTGGAAGAAGAGGTGGTATGCAAAATAATGTAGAACTAAATAAAAAAAGTCTTAACTGGCATTTGTAATGGTAGCAGTTCAATTTATGTTTTGCTTTATATAATAGAATGGCTCTTGTGGTACAGGCATAAAATTGGCAAGCTAACAAGATCTTCAATTTATGTAGCTTAAGCTTCTTTGTTGTTGGAGACTCCCTTGACCATCTCCAACACCTGAAACGGGGTGAAGTTGATGTGTGAAGACAACACAGAATCACAAATTCAAAGGGTCAATTGGTTGAAAAAGAGTCCCAAGACCATCAATTCCAACCTTTGATTGGTCACACCACCACACCATCTAGACCACAGCACTAAGTGCCATGTCCAGTCTTTTCTTTAACACCTCCAGGGGTGGTGACTCCACCACCTCCCTAGGCAGACCATCTCAATGTTTAATCACTCTTTCTGTGAAGAAATTCCTCTTGATGTCGAACCTGACACCAAACCTCCCCTTGAGGCACCACTTGAGTCCGTGTCCTCTTATCCTGTCACTTGTTGCCTGGGACCCCTGCCTGGCTACAACTTCCCTTCAGGGAATTCTATAGAGCAATAAAGTCTCCCCTGAGTCTCCTCTTCTCCAGGCTGAACAACCCCAACTCCCTCAGCCATTCTTCATAGCACTAACCCTCCAAACCCTTCACAAGCATTGCTGTCATTCTTCAGCATCTCAGTGTCTTTCTCGAATTGAGGAAACTCAAATGCTGTGTCCCAGAACTGGACACAGCATTTGAGGTGTGCCCTCATCACTGACAAGTACTCAAACCAGTTGAGTCTGAGTACAAATGTTTAACCTGGTGCTTGCAGCTGCTTCTGAGCTTTCTGGTTTTTTTGACACTGTTCACTTTGTTGAACTGCAGAGATTTGCTGGGTCTAAACTAGATCACAGGGTCAGAGAATCACAGAATAGTTTTCAATGGAAAGGACCTTAATGATTGTCTAGTTCCAGCAACCCGCCATGGGCAGGGACACCTTTCACTTAGAGCAGGCTGCTCAAAGCCCATCCAGCCTGGCTTTGAACACTTCTGTGGATGGGACATCCACAGCTTCTCTGGGCAACCTATTCCAGTGTCAAAATGAAGATCTCTGAAGTGTACTCCATCACATGCTGTAGGTCCATGGAATATATATACAGTTTGGAAGTGCCTTCTCTCTAATTTTCTTTCACGGAGCAGGCTAAAAGCCTTCATTGTACTAAGAGAAATGGGAGCAAATTCAGAGTGGCAATATATCCAAAGCCACTACAGAATGAAGGCCCTTTTGGAACCAAGTCTTTAAGTGTGTTTAAGAGGAAGACTCCTGCTGCTAGTTCTTTGAAGTAATGCTTTGGAAAGGAAAGGCAGAGAATGTAGGTGATGCTTGCAAGCTACAAAGCTCCTGGTCTTTGTTGAGAGGTAACAAAATCACCTGAATTCTCTGCATCATTCTGGCCCTTCTGCCCCCTAGTTTGGAGCCAAACATATGGTGTAGTTGTGGGCTACATCCTCCAAGCTGGCAGGACAGGAATGCTGTCTGCCAGCTCATCTGCCCCATTATTTCTGCTGCTTTTAAAGAGTGCCTACGATATTGCCCTTGTGATGATATTTGAGTAGGCTCAGACGTTCTTTATAGCTCCAACCAGGAAAGCCATTGGAGAACTGCAAACAGCTATGAACCTGAGCCAACAGCAGACAAATTAGGAGTGAAAGAAGAAGAGTTACATCTGCCAGGTCGAGCTGGGTGCAAATCGGCTTTGGAGCTGCTGAAATGGAAGAGGAATCTCACCATGTCAAACTTCTCATGAGAAAACTGCTCTCTCTTCTGTGTCCTCCTCCCGAAGTCTGTGTGAGTCAGCCCAAGTGGTATGTGGTTTACAGTACTGAGGAAAAAATAACAAGAATCCTAAGGAGATAAAGATGCTTATTATTGAGCCCTTGTGCTGCTAAGCTCTGTTTCCTCCCCAGGGCAAAATGTTAACAAGTGGTAGTGGTCAGTGTGAATAGCAATTTTAAAGTATTATTCTCTTATCTGAAGAAAGACATTGAAAAACTGACTTCATCAAAAATCCATTTCCTTTCAAGTATTTTACTACTACATTATTGATAGTGTTTCTTTTTTGAGAGTATCATTTACACATAAATATAATCTTTCCCTTTCTTCTTAATTAGTCTGTGCCAGCTCAGGGACTTTTCTGAGCTCTGGATAGGATCTGTGGAAAGAGCTGGGCATGGAGCTTGGTGTTTTTACTGGAAGAATTCAGAATGTGTATTTCAACTTGATGCATGCTTTATGTGTGGGCTGGATTTGCTCTGCTCACTTTGTCAGCATGTCAGCGACTTAGAGGTTATTATCTTATGTTTGACTTGTACTGATGAAGGCTCATTTAAATACAGCTATTGCCCTGAGGAAAGTTGAGAGATCATTTGATAGCTACTGCTAAAGGGACAGTCACCAGCCAGCCACATGTCATGCATTTGATGCCCTAACTAGCAAGTCAGTGATGAAGTGCCCAGTAGCCCTGTAACTCCTCTGTTAACCACTCAAGCTGGGTAACATGGGCTCACTTAGCTGCACTTTTTTTTTCTGAGAGTTACCATTCCTCAAGGCTGAGGAAAACTGAGAATCAGTGCATCAAAGCCATAAAATCAGATTGACTGGTTCCCCTTTTGCATGGCCTGTTTTGCTTCCCATGTGTCCTACATTTCTGCTAATACAAAGCTGAAGCCAGATGCAAAAGGGCTATTTTTGTTGCTCCCCTGGGATAGTAATAATAGTAATTCTATAGAGTAAATGGCAAAGACTTTTGCCCTTGCTGTTGTGGGAGTAGGACTGAGCTGTGTGTTCCATAGCGAGCATCCATGTAGGATCTTCTGTTTCTTTCTCAGCTTCTGAGTACTTTTGTTTCTACTCTAATGTCATGTCAGCTACTGATAGAATTTTGTAAAGCATATAGTTCTGTTAAAATCTTCTAAGAAGTTTTCTGAAGTGAATTTCTCTTTCCCTGAACAATTCCAGAGGAGCAAAATGAAGCCATTTGATGGGTGTAAGAGTCAGTAGGATTGGGAATGACAAGACTATGTAGAGCTCAAATTTAACTCTAGATATATGTCAAGATCCAATTACTAAGGTTCTTAGAAATGCCTCTGCCTGAATTAAGGTGCAAATGATACCATATGCCAGTGACAATAGTATAGGTTTTATTTGATAGTAAATATGGGAGAAAGAGAGAGAGAAAGAAAGAAATAGAAAATAGGTTGAGGCGGACAGAAAGAGAGTATCAGGGACACAGTAAGGAAGATGTCACCACTCCATGGATCCCAGTGGTGCTCCCTTTATCCTGTCCAGATTGTCTTCTTGGTGGTGAAGGTGCCCCCAAAAGCACAGGATCTGATGGGTGAATATACACTCAGGCCAGGTAGGAAAACCCAGGCACTTCCCTGGGGGTAGTTTGCCATTGTCTGGGTTTGCTGCATCACCTGCAGTGCTGTGGTGCAAGGCCTCAGGAACGACTCCAGGGAACTTTGGGGGCCTTTGGTGGATGAGGAACTCTGTGAAGAACAACATTGCAAATTATAGAGGCTTCAAGTACATGCTTCAGCATCTTCCTTATGTCTGTCCTAGCTTTGTGCAATGTTATGTTCTTCCAGAAGAAAATAAGAGTTTCTTGTTTTGGTGGGCCCAATTATCTTAACTACAGGGTGACCATACACATAAATGTTGCCCATATCCATTTAGTTAAATGAGTTATTTAAAAAACAAACAAACAAAAAGAACCATGGTGTCTGTACTCTGCTTCACCATTTCTTCCTGTTTACTCTCATCAGTGGAGCTCAATTCACATGATCCACCCCAATCAGAGGCCAGTAATATCTGATCAGAGAACAGAGCTTTGCAGAAATAAAAGGTACAATACAAAAGACTGTGCTGGATAAAGGAATAAAATATTCATCCTGGAACTAAATTACTTTAAAAAATTATTTATTTTAATTTTTTTTAATAACATGAAAAGTGAGGACAACTGTACTAAGAAGAATGCCTTTTTTTCATTCAGATAAGGGTAACAGAAAATGATCCAACATTTTGGACCTGAGTGACCTTTATCAAAGTCAAAGGCTTCCAGCTACGGTGAGCTATCTAGGCAAAACCTGTATGCTCTGTACTGTCCTTGATAAAGGTCACGTGAGACTAAATGTCAAACCATTTTCATCTCTTTACCTTAAGTAAAACCACTATTTTATCTACTAAGCTGTCTTGATTCATTTAGTGTTTTAAGGAATTATTTGGGTCCAGCATGCCCAGGGGAGTTTTTTGTTAGTTTATAACAAATGAGATGCTGAATTTGGAACAGGCAGCACCCTGGAGCACCTGCTTTGTGCATTAAAGAGTAAAGTCAGGCTGGTTGTCTGCCAGGACTCACCTTGCTCTTTTAGAAGTCAGGTGAGAACAAAGAAGAAAGCTTCAGGAGAAAGTCAGGCACTCATGAACTTCAAGGAGCAGCGTGGCATTAATATACAACCATCCTTTTTTGGGCTGTTGTCTAGAAATATTTTTCACCAGAGGCCAGTTTTCTCTCCTATATGATTCTCCTCCTGTGCAGGTACAATTCCTCTTGCCAGATGTGGCCTCCTCTAGCAGTTGCCCTCACTGGTTTCTTAGGAACTTAACTTCAGGCTTCTTTGCACCTGAGTAACAGACTGTGCTCAGTTTTCCAGCCACTGTTTATCAGTAGCTGGGTTGGGCTTGGTGAATGTGACCTTTGTGTATCTCCCAGGGCAGAACTGTGTCAGGATGCTTCCACAAGAGCTGGAAGTTCTTCTATAATAACTCAAGAGGAAGAACATTGATTCTCCTTTAACTGTGTGGTTACAAATGATTTTAAGGTAATTAAAAATTGCCTAAGATTTTTACTATTTGCTTGCACTAGTTCTGGTTGGTTGTCTAAAGGTCACAGGTATATGTCAAATCCAAATGTTCAACCCAATTTCCTGGGTTGTCTGTTCCATATTTTGACAATAAAGCAACAATTACAGAATTGCAAATAACACCATGAGATTTCACTCTATCCTTCCTACTTTGGAAATAGATCACTAACATAGAGATATATTTTCAGTTTACTGCTTGCAGATATGATATCAAAGATAGCTCTTCACTGTCATCAAGAAGCATATTCACAGAAAAATTATGGTCAATAACGATAGGAAAGATAATTTTTTTCCAAATGTGTGATCTGCATTTTAAGGCAAAGTGTCAGAATTAGTTGCATTTCTGGAATCTGAGGATGAGCTTTTTGGAAGATCTAAGTGATGAACAGCTTGATTTTCACCAGAGACAGTAAGTTTTTGTTATAAGTGAGTTTGTAAGTGAGCATAATCAGGTAGTGCTAAATGCTTTTGGAAATTCCACCTATCCTCCATCACAGTCTAGTGTGACTTAAATTATATATTCATTTTCTGTGTCCTACTTTCACCATGAGCTAATTTAGAGACAGTTTTTTTCACACCTATGCAAGTTTGAGTGTTTTATTTCCGTAAGTATCAACAATAGCTTTAAAACTATCTCTTATTGTCTTTGTCCCATAAAAAAAATGTTACTTTTTCCTTAAATCCCTTGGGTATTTATAGAATCAGCATTTCCCTTCCCTCACTTCTCCCTACTTAAAGAATGCAATCTATTTGCTGAATCCATTTAGGATCTAACTTTTTCCATTTTTCAGAAATGGTTTTCTTTTGAGCCTCAGTTCTTCACACAAATAAAATTAAATAACAAAATACTTCAAATGTTAAACACAAGACAGGACAAGCCATGTTCTTACTGTCTTGAAGTACAACAGAATGGTTCATTAGCATCTGGAACTTCAGTCACAAATTAATTTCTGAAGGTAATGCCTTATTCAGCAAGACTTGAACATTGTCTGACTGGTGTTTTTATGCTGCAATCCAAAGTGCATTCAGTCCCCTGGAGAGGCTCCCAAATCCATCAGCAGGGTTTGGATAATGACCAGAGAACAATGTGTGGTTAGGTAGGACTCTCTGCCAGAGTGGAACAAGGCTGTAGTCTCCAGAGCAGGATGAATTGGCAGTCAGGTCTATAAAGAATTCTTTAATAATATTATTTTTGGCTCAGTCTCCGTGACCTCCCCTTTTTCTTCTTTTCTATAGTACTCATTTTGGCAGAGGTCAGTAAATTCTTGGTTCCCACAAATTTTCTTAAAGTGCTGCATTTAAAAAAAAAGTTTTGAAAGAATGAGGAGCTTCAGAAAGGATTTAGACCCTTGGTTTTTCTTCAGACACATATTCAAACTCTGAGGCAATTAAATGTGGATAGAGGAAGAAAGTAAATAGCAGTGTCAATAACACGGAAAAGTATCTTCAGATAATGTGATCCTGTTCTAAAGGACTCCTGATATGATTTCTGTCTTTAAGGTCATTTATTTCATTGTGATTTAATTTATTTCTCTTCATTAAAAAAAAATATTTAGAAAGCAGTATTGCTCAAGAAGGATAAAGCATCAGATTTTGTAATTTAAAACAAGTCCTGTTGCTAAAATACCTACAGGTGTAGGTATAAAAAAAAAGGAAAAAATATTTTTTAGATGCAGTTTAATATAGAGAGAAAACTGATAGTTTACAGCAAAAAAGATTGGTGAAAGTATATATCATATGAGATTTTTACTGTTCTGTGATCTGTAGAAAACTTTCACTCATGTACATAATCCAGTGGAATATGTCAGATAAAGAAATTAAGACTTCATCAAAAATAGTGATTTTTTTTCTGTTGAAAGCTATTTAAAAATCTTCTTGAAATGTTAACAGTATAATTTTTCAAGGGAATAGCACATAGGTGGACTCTACATCTGGGCTCAGATTCAATGTTTTAAGCATTAATTATGCATATCAATTGCTTCTTCTAGACTTGTTAATGTCACTCCCATAGTAACACCTAACGTGGCCTTAAGTGCTCGCCTATTGCAGGGTAAAAACATTCATTCACATTTAATGATTTTGGGAAGTCTCTCTCCTTTTAAAAACTACACAGAATCTTTAGACTTCAAAGATTAAGACTGTTATGAGCTGGTTCTCATTAATGACTAGTGAAATGTCTGTTCCTGAGTGTGTTACCTGCTGTTGGTATAGGGCACAGCAGTAATAGTCCTGTTGGTGTTTTCAGACACTATCTGAACAGGAAAAATGTACTGAAAATAATCTGACATTAAAAAAACCCAACATTATTAACTGCCCACTTTTAATGTCAGGCTGCGGGACAGACATTGATTTTTATAAAAATGTATTGTTTATTTAAATGTATAGTCCATTTATGACTAGACCTGGAATAATAATGAGCTTTAAAAATGTATTATTCTGCCATACATTTCAAATGGAGGGTCCTGTTTTAAACAGTCAGAGCCACTCATTTTAATGTGGGCAAGAACGTAATTAAAAATTCAAGGCAATAGATAAATCAGATTTAATGTGTTTGCATCAGATTTAAATTGTGTAGAATGCCAAGAACCACAAACCTGTATCCTAGAAGTGTCAATTCAACTAATTAAATTTTCTGAGCTACAGGTGCATGTGAAAATATATCTCTCAAGATTACAGGCAGTGCAGAAAATTTTTCTTGGTTTCTTAAAAACCAGGACTCTTATCACCCTGTGGAGATATAAGCTTCATAAATATTATTTTTCTGAGGCACTCTAATAAACTGGCAAATATCTTCTTCCTTTTTTTTTTTACTGTGTGTCTAGAACTACCCAGTTCTTGTTTCACAGCTTAGCAATAACTGCATTCAAAGGTGTCAAAACATTGCTCTACAGAATCAAAATTGCTTGATTGATAAACATTGCTTTGTGATTTATTTGGATGATTCTCCTAGTAAAAGGTGGAAATTTAAATGCTTTGTTTTGTTTTATAGCCTTAAATTAGAATTAATAAATACTAAATCAGGGGAACAATAGGCAGTAGTAGGTACTTGTAAGTAAAAACTCTGTGTTTGTCTATTGTAGCAGTATGGACTATAAAATGTAATTAGAAATTCATTCAGAGAAGCAATTTTATATTTCTGTAATTGCAAGCTAATTTGTCCTAAGAATTGTCTTCCATGTTGATATAGGGATGATGCTGTCAAAACAGAGTTCACACTGTTCTGCTCTGAGATGATGTTTTTTGTTCCTAATGTTACTTGCATTAGTGCCCATTAAATAGCAATTTTGTTCTTGTACTAATAGGAGGCCATAGAATAAGTATCTCTATATGATGTTACCTTCACAGGGAATTTCCTGAGGACAAATAATTACTGCTGAGCAGAGTACTCATGAATAAGAAAGAGAATATTTTTTATTTAGAAATCATTAATAGATTCACCACCCAAAATATGCTAAAGCTATGATCTTTGTTAGATGGTAAGACAACTTATTGAAAAAATCTCTTGTTTCCATGACTTCTTCAACATGCCCCATCCCTGGAAGTGTTCAAAGGCAGGTTGGAAGGTGCTTTGAGCAACCTGCTTTACTGAAAGTGCTCCTGCATGGGGGTTGGAATTAGATGGTCATTGAGGTGCCTTCCAACCCAAACCATTCTGTGATTCCATGGTTTGTTACAACAAACATAAAGCATTGCAGTCAGGGGAACAGCAGTATTTCTTGCATGACACAGACATTCCTGATTTTTGTTAAAATGTCTTTCTTGAGTCAATGAACTACATTTTGCTCTACAGCTTCCCTGAATTGATGGCTTGTTAATAGATGTGTATCTCTGTTAATTCTCATTGAAAAACTCACAGTATAGACGAGGAGCTCTTTCTAGTCCCTAACTACATGACCTTATGGTGTTTTCTACAGCATTTTATCCATTTTTTCCAGTAAGGTAGAACTTGCACTGATTCACCTCTGGAGGAGTTTGAAGCTACAATATGAGAAGGTGAAAGACAGACAGAAAATCAAGAAACAGGGCTGGCTTTTGAGAAAAAGCAAAGTGTATAGGAGCAAAACCACAAGTAGGGACTCAAAGTGCCCTACTGTCTATATCCCTAAGTGAAATGGTGCAGGGTTTACCTCAACTTCCAGAAAAAAATCTGACATTTGGCCATAAGCTGCACAAGTTTACACAGGGGTGCAGATTAATTCTGAGCAAATGAACTCCAGAATCAGGGAGCAGAATGAGATTGGTGTCCTGTTAATGAGCAAGCTGAGAAAAACAGCTATGGCAACACAGTGAGATGGCTTTCTTGCCCCTGGTGTCATGACTCCAACTTGTCTGCCTATGACATACATCTTGCTCCTTAGGCTAGAGCTCAGTCACCATACTGATGTACAGGAAGCCTTGCCTGGCTGTGACTGATTCACAGAAAAACACACATTTTGTCTTTCTCCTAGGTCAGTACATTTCCATAGGGTTTAGCAGGCATCTGGCATCCACAGAAGTACTGTTCCTTGAAATTGGTCCATTGTCAGCCGATCAATTTACGTGCCAGGGCATGTTGGTTTGATTCTAAATTATCTGTTTAATTAATAATTTAACTAATAACAGACATAAATATCAGGACCTTCTTCATCACTTGAAATACTTTACAGATCAGGCTTTCCCTTATCCCTGGAGTAGAAACAATCTATTCTGTTTGCAGTTCTTCTGAGACTCCTTTCTCAGGAAATTTTTGCATCAGGTTTCTTTGAGGAAGCCTTGTTAATAGACCTAACTAAGAATGCATTTCCCTTTACAGTGTTTCAAGTCTCTGAAAAGGCCTTTCAGACTCTCAAGAACTGTTTCAATTGTAAGCCTGTATATGCTTCTCTTCAGCGAGGAACTCACATTTCAAACATATTTCTGAGAGGAAGTAGGGTCTGTCTAATCCCAAGAGGTCAATGAACACAAGTATCTATCTAGACCAAATTGCTCCTAAAGATTACTTGATGACAGAGAAGGAATTCCTTTTTATTGAAGGGCTTTGAATATCTTCACAACTGTCTCTTCAGTAACCAGTCAGAACTGATGACTCTTTGAGACATCTGACATCCTGGGAAAATGTCAGTATCTGAAATAAAATATGGCACTTAGCCCTCAGCCCTATCCCTTCAGAAGCAGAATGCTGTATTTCCATTTCTTTAGCATGGAAAAATTTGACATTTGCTATATGGGCCTTGCTCACTTGTATATGAATGTCTAAGGAGTGCACAAACTGAAGAATGGCCCAGCACGGAAAAGAATTCAGGACAGAAATTGTCAGGATATATTTAGGTCTTCCTTAATGCAATACTTCCCAATTATACATATCTTAATTGCTGTTGATAATCAAGGAAAAGCAAGAAACAAAGAAAGGGAAAGAAATTTCAGAAAGGAACTGCTTTTACAAAGACAGGACAAGACTTCTCCATGGTTGGACACCTCATGTAATAAGCCTTACCTACTTTCAAACATATTTTCATAATTATATTTGGGTTTTGTAGTTTTCTTGTCAGGGGCTTTTATAGCTTCTTTTGTGCTCTCAGAGGCTTTGACTTTCTTAAACTTGAAAGACTTTCCATTTATTTTTACACTTTTATTTTTTTTTCTCTTATGCATCTCTTCTTTTTCCCTCCCCTTTGCTTCTCAACTTTACCTGCAATTCTGATTTCTTTCTTTCTTTTTCTTCTCTCTTCTTAATTGCTGCTTTTGTAAAGCTGAAGTGAAAAAGGGGCTTAAATATTCTTTCCACAGCAATAGCAGACAGCAACTGCAAAATCTCTGAACACCTACCAAGGGTTTATGGAAAGAAGTTTTGGTTTATTTTTTTTTTCCTTTTCTTTAC
>VWZV01017093.1:118304-247736 GCA_013397155.1 Irena cyanogastra | reverse complement strand
TTACTTTTAACTGTTCTTTAAACAATCTGAGAGTGCATAGTTTGTTCCTGGGCAAAATGTCTTGAATTGCATTTGGTCAGTGCTCTGCTCTGGTCAGGCACTGCTAGGACTATGTAATGCAATAACACATAAACAGTTAATGAATGTCAATGTATACCATTGGAAAAATGGCCAATTATATGAATATTTTAAGTTTATTTATAAAACTGCCATAGTTCTAAAATGTTTTAACTATATATCTCTAGATTTTAAGTGCTTAAAGTAATATGGCAATAGTAGCAGAGAGCTAAAAGGTGCTAATATTAATATATTAATGCTATATTAATATTTTAAGGTTGTCTTTGTTTGATTTTTTAAAATTAGAAATATGAAATAGATAAATTTACATTACACTGATCCTGCAGGATGATTAATGCTTTCTACCACTCAATGCTCAGATTTCCAAGGCAGGCATTCCTGTTCTTGCAGGACTGACCACTAAATGAACATTTCTTCAGGCTAGTTCAGTTTATGTTGGACTGTTATGAGAAGTAACATGCTTAGCTTGAGGAGAAAGTAAGAGAAATGAGCTTGTTTAGATAAATTTTGCTATTTCACACCGACTTTACCCCTTTCATGCTCTCCCTCCTTCCACTCCTTTACAGGCTGTCTGCACATATATTGACACATTTAGGCTGAGAAGAAATGTTCAGGCATGTTGGGAAGAATCTCTATGTTCAATTGCATCTGTTGTGTCCTTTCCAGTGCACATTTTCTCTAGCTGATTGTTGCATTTCATTTGAAGTCATGATGCAAAACTCCCAACATTCTTGACATTGGATGGAGCAGTTTCATGAGGAACCTAGGGGAATGGTAAAATTATGTGGAAGAATAATGAAAACCTTATGGAATAGCATAGCACAGCTATGCTGTCTATCCAGAGAGGACAAAAACAGCTATTCAGAGAGAAGGGAAAAAGATGAAGCTGCACATTTTTAGTCCAAATGCTCATGTCATGGTCTTGATTCAGCAGTGCAATAATTCAGCAATAAGTTAAGAATTATGACAGGTTTTCTGGCACAGATTAAAACCTAAAAAACTAACAGATGCTACCATGTTAAATCAGGACACAAAGCATATCAGGAATTAGTGGAGAGAAAATGGAATCTTTATCTGTTGATGAAATTTTAACCTGCAAATTAAGTATGAAATAAGATGACTAAATTTATGTGTTTTCACTATGGAGCATGGGACAGTATTTGGAAGCCTGTTAAATTTTTTATGGAAGTAAGTTTGGTCAGTGGTGGGTTATCTGAGCCTCTAAAAATGAGTGGATAAAGTTGAATATGAGTAGAAACAAGCAGAGGAAAAGAGAAAGGCATCAGGAAGTTCAGACAAATTTGGATAATCTTTTTAAAAGCATCAGAATAGTGGAGCCTTGTCTGAATCAAATTGTTAGTTTGTCTATCTTTTCGTTTATTCCTTTACCCCTTGATTTTGGAGTTATCCCTGCATATAGCTTCTATGCTGGCACATATCTGTATTTAATCTTCTGCTTCAAACAATGTAGGAATTATTTGACATCCTTTCCGTGTGTTTCTTATTAGTATCTTGAAAGCTGAGGGACTGACCTCCCAGCATTTCCTGCTCAGAAAGCCTTCAGTTCTAAATGTTTAGGCAATATCTAAAAATAGTTGTTTATAAACACATTTTTAGAAGCTAGCTGCATATTCAGAGCCAAGCTGGATGTAAAGGATATTTAAAGTTGCCCATGTAGCCAGACCTGGAATATAACTTGTTTATCACAGAGTTGTTTATTAAGAAAGGTCTTGATGAGCCAAATAATGGTAAGTTTGATAAAGTTCTGTTTAGTCAAAGATCTAAATAAATTCCTGAAAGTTTTCTCTTGCTCTCAGTTGCTCCATGCCTTTTGATCATGTACAGATGTCACTTGTGGGACTGTTCCGAGATCCAAGAGCAAACCTTCTGCAGACTTCCAAGCCACTTCCACACCTTACTACCCCCCAGTTTATCCAAACAATAGGTTATAAACCAGACACTTCAAGAGCTTCTGCCACCATTTTGCAGAATGGGACTCCATCCTTCAGGACCAGTGCCTGAAGCTCATCTGGGAACAGAGAAATGGATGCAGTCCGTGTGCTGTCATTGCTCTGAAGATTAATAAATTCAGAATTAAGTTTGCTTGATACTTTGGCCTATTTTGAATCACAAAACTATGCTTTTAAATCCACCATCTAGCCTGAGCTGCAAATCTCCACATAGTTTTCAATACCACCAAGAAGGAAAAGAAAGATAATGCTTTTTTATTTAAAGATATTTCAATTGAGACAGAAAAAAAGAGATAGTTAAAAAGGTAGTTGAAATTTTAAAACTGGTGCATGTACATTAAAGACAAATTTTCTGAATGTCAGCTTTGGGATTCTGTATTTGGCATCTTCTACCCATACAGAAACTGGACTAAAAAGATTTTTTTTACTACAGTTTGAATATTATGTAGTTTCTTTGTAACTATAAATACAAAGTAACTTGTTGGTGGGCTTGCCAGGAACCAGACTTGCTTTTTCAGAGAAGAAAAGATTTTTATTTTCCTTTCATGTGAAACACATCAGTAGAGCTACATTGTTAGGGTTTTCCCGTCCATAAAGACAAACTTGAATCTGGTTAGAACAGGGAAGAAAATAAACAACCAGACTTTCAATTATTCTAATCTGTATGATTTTTATTATTACAACATCATCACAAGAGCTGCAAGAAAAAAACAACTACAGGTTTTTTATGAGGAAAATGTCAGTATTCTTTACTTTGGTATACAGCTATTAGAAGGATCATTCTGTGTTTTTTCTCCAGGGATGGCTCTTTCTCATTCAACACAACTCTATCTGGCCAATAAGTACATTCATATTGTCATAAGGAACTGCCTTGACCTCCCTCTTCCACTGTACTTTTTGGTTGTAAATGTGCTGTCACTTTGCTCAATTGTTCTGTTATTTCAGTGGTTCCATCCTAACAATTTTTTTCTTTCCATCTGTTGAAAGAACTGCTGTGTAGTTTTGTCAGGTAAGTTACAAAGCTGCACAATACTTAACTTTATGTTAGGGTTTTTTTCACATTTAGAAATTAGATGATCTGAAATATCTTCACCTGTAGGATTTTATTCCTGTCTTACGTGGACATCCTAATATTCAACAGACAGTTGCTTAGCAAGGCTTCTAGCACAAGTTATGTTATACAGCTGGGGAAAAAAATGGCTGAGCATCAAATGGGATATTAACATTACAGTTTGCCAAGAGTGGCAGATTTAATTAAAATCTGGCAAAGACTCACAATAATGGCCTCTTCAAGAAAGGTGACAGACTTTTTATGCTGTGTTTCATGTGCAGTCTAAAAGCATGCTGGAAGACCTAAAGAGGAAAATACATCTTATGGCAATATTCAGCTAACAAAAAGGCAGGCAGAGAGATGCATACAAATCTCAGGGCATTCCTGTAGTCCAGATACATGGGCTGAGATAACAATTAGTAAGGGTTTTTGCCTCTCTCCTGGCTCACAAGTGGCTTGCAATCACATTGTGGGGCTAGGCAATGTCTTCCTTCATGCTTGCTGAATGAATTCTGTGAATAATTTGCAGTGTCTCGCTTGTTCACAAGCATTGCACCAGTCATGAGGTTTGCTATGCAAACTTTGGAAGTGCAAGTCATAGATCATGTCTGCTCATTTGCTGGAGCAGAGTGAAGGTTTGGAAAAAAAATTCTGATAATGAACTTAATACTTTTTATTTTTTCCCATTTGAAGACACTTGTATTTCCCTACAGAACATGGTTCTGCTGATGTTTTTTCTGATCAGTTCTAATGCTACATTTCTGAAAAAATAATTAGCTAAAAGAAAATGCAAACCATATGTCTGTACCTTTCTCTATAAAATATCATGCATATACAAATATTCAGGAAGTCCTGTAGATCACTGGGATCCTATTTAGACTAAATTATGTTTTGGATCTCACTGCTCTTGGAAGGCAGTGTACTTGTCTAACCCACTAGTCCAGACTATTAATGGAAAATATTTTTTTCCAATGTGCATGCCAAAACCCACACTTAGTGGAGCTGTAGAGAGGAAACTCCAGAGTGGGTGATGCATGCTATTTCCTATCTTGAGTCTGCCTGTCTGCTCTTGCACGTCCAATAAATCTGAGCAGCAAAACTCCAGTGCTGTAATAAAATCCCCAGATTGGTCTTGCAGGGGGATGAGGTAACTTGAGCAGCACATTTGCAGTCCAAAAAGAAGTAAATGCATCTTTTTAGTAGTGGGAATCAGTTTCCTGGCTCCAAGTGGGAGGCACTGAGAGCCTAGGACACAGGCATTTCAGTTCAGTGCCTCCTGGGAATGATGCAATTTGTAACCTCCCCTTTTAAGCCCACTGCCAACTTCTTGCCCTGTTTCAGCTTTTCAAACTCAAAATGGGTGAATTTCCTTGAGAAATGTGAACAGGGGGGTTGCACATCATTGTCCAGGCTTCAAGGAGTTTTGGCTGCCATGGTTGGTGTAGTTTTCAGTGTCATTCAATGCACATTCACTGATGAGTGAATTTGCATAATAATTTCTAATGGAGGGCTTTGATCAAAGCCCATCAGCCTGTGGGCAAGATGCTGAAAAATATGACTGGAGCAGCTGAGATGCGAGTGAGGATGTGGTGGGCATTAACTAGCCATATGTTGGAAAGGTGTTAGCTATGTGACCTGTACAAGGAAAAAAATCCACGTCCCTGGAAATGTAGGTTGGTGCTAAGGAGGACACTGAGCCTTCCTTGTGCTTCCTCCTTGCTGTGGTTTGTGCTCCTATGGACTGGCATTTCCTGGTGTGGTTCCTCAGGAAGCAGTGTCCATGTCTGAGACCTGGTGGCCTTGCAGGCTGCTCACCACAGTGGTCTTGGGCTATCAAGAAAAGCTACAAAATCTCTCTCTGTGGCACGGTTGAGCTTCAGTGAGTGGTGCTGCCTTTTTCAGCGAGAGCCTTGCCCAAGGCAAAGCCTAGATAAGCCTACCTTAGCCTAGGAGAGAGACAGCATGGCTCAGAGATCATGGCTGACAGTGGGCAGTGGTTACTGAACTGCAGCCGATGGAATTTTAAAGCATTAAGAAAGAAAAAATTAGATTTTCAAATACGCTTGTATTTAGCAAGGTGTGAAGGGCCCTGTCTGTCATTTATTGAAATAGCAGTACTGGGGCATTTTTAAAGAAATTTTTTTATTAAAGTGGCTATTACTATACCTAATCTTTTCAAAAGTGTGTTTGTGAGCATTTTTTAGGTCACATAATAGCTAATAATGAAAATATATGAAAGAAGAAACACATTTTTCTTGCAGTGCTTTCACTTTATTAAAGTGACACCATTTTCAGATGACTATGAGCAAAACAAGACATGGTAAAATGAAAGAAGCTACACAGCCAGCTTTGCTTGGAAAGAGGATCATCTGTTCACAAGGCAAGACAAATCCCTGGATGCAATAGTTTTCCATGTGAATGAAAATCTGGTCCAGGCAAAGCTATTTGAATTTATGAATATCAGAG
Source organism: Irena cyanogastra (assembly GCA_013397155.1). Classification (NCBI taxonomy): domain Eukaryota; kingdom Metazoa; phylum Chordata; class Aves; order Passeriformes; family Irenidae; genus Irena; species Irena cyanogastra. The sequence continues at coordinate 242,171 of VWZV01017093.1, read as the reverse complement.
AACTATATTGATATGTTTTTAAGTAGCTTATTCCATATAAATTGAAGGATTTTTTACTAACTCAGCAATACCTAGGAATGAACTGATGAAAATGTTCTCACATCTGTCTGGACTTGTTGGTGATGGTTTCCCATGGTCATAAAGACACAACACCCCCTTTCAGCTCTTTTGAGCTTCTGCTTTCTTGTTCCGAGTTTAAACTGAGTTCAAACAGGTGACTGAAATGTTTCTGGCTGGTAGAGATGAAGGTCTAGCAGCTAACCTCTGGTGGGCTCAATGTGCCATTCCCCTTCCAGCTGCAGGAAGAAGAACTGAAAATTTTTTTTTCAGGTTATGTTTATTAAAAAAGCAAGTACTCAGGGACCTCCACAGTGTGGGGGAGAGAATTCAGACAGGACACTGAGAGCACCAGCTTTGTGATTTATTGCATATATGAGGTCCCTAAGGAAAAGGTTATGGTGAGTTATGGTGAGGGAATAATTTTATCCTTTGTAACTGACAAATAACTCTTCTTTATCCTTTGCAAAAGAGACTGGATTCGTTATTTTGTCTGGATTTTTCCTCATTAATGTAGGAATTGCTTAGGAAAAAAGTCTTTACAAAAAGACTTTACTTTTTCCATGTATCTGAAACGATGAAGAACCACACTTTCCAGGCAAATAAATCCCTGAGATGTAGACAGGAGCTTTATCCTTGTCTATTTATTACATAGCATTCAAAGCAATGACATGAGTTTAAGAAGCAGCTTTTGGTTTTGTAAAAATATTTGGGCGTTTTGCTATAACATCAGGAGCCCAACCTGCTGCAGATCCCAGATGAGGTCCTGGTAGTTGTGAAAACCATATGCTAACTCAGAGAGAGCTGCTTTGCAGTTCATTATATTTAAACATTGTCTGGTTTCCAAGACCCTAAAGTTCTTTATTTCTACATAGGAGTCACACCTAGCAAATACCCAGATATTTCATGATTATAGATTGTTCTGCTGTCTATCCACTTGACAAAACAAGTGCCATGGTGATGCACTCTCTCCACTTCCTTCATCCCATCCTCCTTACATGATGGTTCTCCTCTCCCTTCTACTTTCTGTCCTGTTGGGTTGGGATGTAGGAGGAAATGATTTTCAATGATATTGAGTAAAATGAGATGTGGGAGCCATTCAGTCACCTATGTAAAACCACACAGGGCTTAACAGAGTTATTTCTCAGTCTGTAACCACAGCAAACCCAAGTGATTTGAGTGTAGGTGTCTGTGAGATTTGGACTTGCACAATAGGCCAGGTCATGAGCTAAATGAATTTTGCAGATTAAACTGCTATGTGCTCTCGAGTTAAATTATATGTAATGGGAGTTAGGTGGGCATTCCAGAGCTCTCAGGAGCAGCAGCTTTCCTGGAAAATGAATGCCTTTCTGTGTGCTGTTTTAAGAGACTGCTGGAGAATGAGGGTTACCATAGCAATACAGAAAAATTTGAAACACTTAATACCTCATGCATGGCTGAACAGAGTGGGCTGAGTAGCAGAATCTGCAATCATCATCTTCAGCACAAGTGGGCTCATTCTGAGTGCATTTATTAAATGTTTTCTTATGTCACACTGGACACTCTGCAGAACCTCAAAGTGCTGTGCAGTGTAACAGATCATGTGGAGCAGCAGCACCCAGGGACAGGCACGCTTAAGTGGAGTGGTGACAGCTGAGTACCACAACACAAAATGACTCAAACCTTGGTGAAGGACCAAGTGTGACAGCAAGAAAACTGCCAAGTGATGTTGTGTCCATTTGAAAGAGATAAGGACCTTGATTTTGACAGTCCCTTCTACAGCCAGACTCCACTGTAAACCGCATATTTTGTTTCCCTAATGCACCAACTATATGAGTCTCATTTTTTGATTTTTTTTTTTTTTGATTCATGCTGTACCAGTCTTCTGCCACTGTTAAAAAAATTGAGTGCTTTCAGAAGCTATAAAACAGCAGGCAGCTGGTTCTCTGTTCTCTGGCACACCTGTCCAGGAATTAACTCACCAGGCTAACTGTGTAGTTGGTAAGTTTATGAGCTCTTATGTGTTTTAGTGCTGTTGCTTTGGTGTCTGTTTTCATTATCTAGCTGCTTAAAATCAAGGAGTCTGTTTTACAGCTCACATTTAGATTGACCACCTTGAGCAGTTTTGTACTGTCTTCAAGCTTTTTCTTCTCATTATCTGAATTTTCTGGCAGTTTATGACTCTGTTGAACACTCTGGGTCTCAGAACAGGTCTATGTAAGATTTGTGATGGCAAAAATATTTCATCATTTCTGAAAAATGAACATTTAACCTGTTACCTATCTTTTAATAACAATTAATTCACAAGAAAATGCTTTTATTTTTCCTTTCACATGGAGTAGCATGAATGTGGGATCTTGTTTAAAGGGTTTGAAAGAAAAAGCTTTCAAAACTTTCTCTCAGTACCAAATCCAGCATTGCTTCACAGGGAACCTGGACATTTTCTATACCATATTTTTCCAGGCTGGGGGAATAAAGTTGCTTAGTTGCTGAAGATAATATTTTCCCTCCATAATTAAGAACTGTCACAAGTAACCTACATCCAGATTTCTCCTTTAAGCACATCCAAAAGAGTCCCAATCCTTAGGCCCAGCTTTTCTTGGTGCCAGGCTCAGCTGTGGAGACATTATTCCAGGCACAGCAGACACAGGAAGCTCCAAAGCCTCACAACAAACACATTGTTCCAAAGTAAGTTTGTTATGAAACCACACTGCCATCAATGCTGACAGAGGCTATTTTTTTTTTTCTGAATACTGTGCAGAGTAATGAATCCAGCTATGGACTTGCAAAGTTCCATTATACAGTCACCCAAGGGGCTTCTCCTTGTCCTTGCTGTGCATACAGAAATGTGCAGTCTAGCAAGTAACTTGTATGTGACTGCATATTTTATTTTTCCTCTAAACACTGTGCTGTCAAAACGTATCTGCCCTGTCACATAGAGGACCCATGTGTCAAGATAAGCTAAATACCTTAGAATAGGTTAATGATGACTAAAAATTCCATCCCTTTTGAGCTTCCATCTTTTTTTTTTCTTAATTGATTGATTTTATTAACGCATGATGTCTTAGAGACACTGCCCACAACTTTAAGCACAGGCAGGCTCATGGTCAGCTGTATGCTTTCATTATCTGTGGTAGCTGAGTTCCTTTTTAAGCTGGCTTGCTCATACAGCTGGGTCTGATGGCTGTTTTCAAGAGAAACCCAGCTGTTTTTGTAAACCACAGCTTTTGCAAAAAGAATTTGTAAGCTATGGTACTCTTTTCCATATCAATAATCACAATAGATTTGCCCTGTGTTCTTTTGGGTGTCATCTCTGTTTAATGTTACCGTCTTTAAAGGATTTCTAGTTTTTTAATTGTGATTTTCCTTTGAGATAGTTTCATGACTGACACATTACAGAAGTCACATTTCTCTGTACGAGCATCTCTGTCTTGATGATCCCCTGAATAGTGGTAACACAGAGAGCAAGGAGGGAGGAAACAAGCTGTCAGCAGATGTGAAACTTTATATCTCTCAGTTCCCTGTCCTTTTTATAGCTTTGGATTGTCTGGAGAGAGGTACTAAAAAATTACTACAATGGGTTAGACATAGATAAAAGAGATGGGTAAAGAAGGAAATGCACTTCTGTCTCCACTTCTGATTTGAATCAATAATCTTAAGGTGATTAGCTCTTGCTCCTCCTCTTTAGCATTCTGAATCCCTTTCAGCTGTATTTTCTCAAATAGTTAAAGACTGCTTCCAGACCCTCTAATTTTCAGAGTTTTAGTGTAATTGGTGATATTGTCTCAGAAGATTAGGCAGCCAAAGTGCTTTGGCTTTGGAAAAGACAGAAATCCTTTGGGACATGCACTCACTACAGTATTACCAGACTCCTCCTCTTTTTTTTTGTCTTCCCACATTCCCACCAATACACCAAGGTACATGTCAACAACAAATAACAGTATTTTCAGGTCTGACTAGCTTTCCTTGGTTCTGCTCCTGTTTGTGCTTTCTCCCATTGGAACACTGAGAAATGTTGAAAGATCAAGTATTAACAATCCAGTCAGTTCCCAGAAGTCCTCCCTTCCCTGCTCCGTACCCACAAGGATAGCTTGAGGGGTAACCAGAGAGCATCTGAGCTTTGCAACATGCAGGAGATGTCCTCAGAAATGTAGTGACATACCCTCCAGAGTGCAACAGCACAACACAGAACCACGAGGATGGCTTTACAAAGTGTCTGTGAACGTCTCCTGCTAAGCCAGCCCAGATGCTTGGGCCCCAGGGGCAATTATTCCAGTTTTGCTGTTGTCCAAGCACGTCACACATCCCTGTTGAAAAGGGACCTTCAGCTCCTAAGTGATGTCAGAGCAATAGTAGCTTTATGAGCTCAGTCTGCTTGCTTTTGCCCAAATCTGGAAGAATTGCTGCAGATGGATGAATGATTAAACTATTTCAGGCAGGGAAGGCCTCAATATCATTGTATTGCTTCTAATGTACGAGTTCTACTTGAAAATTGTTGTAAAATAAGGTAGCTAGGAATATTTTTTTTTTTCTTATGCAATTTCTTATAAATCTCCTGTTTGTGAAAAGGTGCACAGCAAATGCTGTTACTTTCAAACATACCACGTTAGAAAGTTAACTGGAAATCACACACATTTTACATATCTCTGGTTGTTGTACCTCCCCGAATTAAGGGAGGTGATAGAAATTTTCCTCCTGATTTATGAATCTTCCTGTGAGGACTCAAATAGCAGAGTGCCCTTCTAACAACAAATTGGGCCACATTTCTAAGGAAATGGATACCAGAAAAGCCTCACTGAGAATTCAAATATTCTCTCTCCCCCAAAGCCCTACCACAACAGACAAAAAACAGGGAGGAAAGAGGGAAGAATGAAATAACATGAAATGTCTCCAAGTGTCACAGAGGGATTGGTTAGGGGCAGGTATTTCTCATTTATTTATTTGGTTATTTAATCCAGTGAGCACTAACACATACATTTGGCAGTGAACATACTGTCTGTGGTTGCTTTGGGGGACAATTTTGGTGCCTTTTTGTTCCTGCACAAACATAAGAGCTGCATCCAGTTAAAGCTTCACACAGCACAGGCTGGTAGGAGTACAGAAAGAATATGGGTTAGTAACCATTGTGTTTTGATCATCTCTAATGAAGTAATTATGAATTCACCAGAAAACAATACTTACAAGAATGTGGCACATGTTATACTACACACAAAGGAATTTATTTTCTCAGTCAAAATAAATCTTGTTAAGAATGCAAGCACTTTTTGATCTTTGAACTCCCATGTTGGGGATACTATTTCTCAGATGACATTTTAACACTGTGGCTTTGCTGTGGAGCAAAAATTGTAACTTTGGTATAGGTTTTCCCTTTTGTTATTATGTGGGTGTGAAAGTAAACTTCCTGAATTTGGGGAGGTGAAGGAGTTACCTCACAGCTCATTTTCTTTCTTAAAATACTGTCTCTGAGTAACTGAATATCCTCATCTGCTTTCTGTTAGGCCCTCCAAGTTACTGAGGAAGGAGCCTTGGGAGCTGGAGTGAGATGTGAAGTGCAGGAATTCGTGAAGTTTCCCCATTATTTATATAATGAAAAAGCCAGGATCACTGAAACAAGCTAAAAAGATTGTCACTCAGACCACATGCTACTTGCAAATTGGCACAGAGCCCCAAAAGAAAAACTATGATGAAGCAAAGCAGAATCATGTCTCCTTTTTAATGCTACCTGAACAAAGCATATCTTATCCATTTTCCCTTTTCTTTCTTTTTTTCTAGTTCAATTTTCCATCTAAAAATATGACAATATATCTGAATTTCTTGTCATGCCCAGCTTACAGTTCTTGAAATTTATTTTTCATGTATTTGAAAATACATATCTGGCCAGAGGTTTCCAAAATTCCCTTCTGCCTTCCCACCAATATGCAAGTTATTATACTACCCTTAGAAGCCATAGTAATAAATATATAATTTAGTAGGGATTTTTCTAAAAGGTTTTTCTTATGTGACCTTTTCTTAAACTCAGTTCCTCTTCTTTTCATCCCTTCTGAAAAATAAACATGAAGTGGTGAGAAAGAATTTGGTACAAAGTAGTTTAATGACATTATCATCCAGGGTACTGGCTATTTTTAAGACCTGTTATTTTGTATTTTGCTGTTCTTCATCACTTTCCTCTACAAGTCAGTTCTGGTTGTGTCTGAAAATCACACACTGGAAATCTGATCCATCTGGAAAACAAACAAAAAAGGGAAGGGGAAACTATAGAAAACTTAACAAATCCACCTTGATGTGTTTTCTATTAAGGCCTTTTTTTTGGGTCATGTGGATAACAAGGCATCTAAATTCATATTACAGAAAAATGGGATTTGTGTCCTTGCATGAATATTTACATCCCTTCTTGCCTGAAGGAAATGAGCTGCATCATGGTACAGTTGTTCCCAGCCCTGCCATGGGATCATTCGCTTTTTCCAAGAGGGTTGGTAAGGCTCACAGCTCTGTCCTCATTGCCTTCCCTCCTAAATAACAGCCTTGTTGCTCAGAAGTTTCCCTTAAACAGAGCTTTTTAAAAAGCAAAATGAAAACAGGTGCTGAAGAGTTTGTGTTTTCCATGCAGTATTGGTTTTGCTGAGCATCAGCATTAATGTCATATGCAGTCGTGTATTTCCATTGCTTGTGTGTCGACAGGGTGTGATTCTGTAATTTGCTCTTTTATACTGTCAATCAGTGGTTTTCAACACCATTTTTAGTGTGTAGCTCTTCCTAAAAGACTCGAGACAGACAGGTCTCTGTCTCTGGAGCTCCCAATGCCAGTTACATCCTAAGTTAATGCAGCTGCTTTTGGGCTTTTTTTTCTCAACAAAATCTCTTTCTCTGAGGGTTTAGGATTAGTAAGGAAAGTAGGAAGGGGGGAATAAGAGATGACAAGGGTGGCAATGTGTTCTCTCTGGAGAATGTGTTAAGAGGCAGGACACTTCTCCAGGTTTGGCATATTGAGGGGTTATATCATTGGGAGAGCAGCTCTGCTTTATAAATTACTGTGATGATAAGAACAGATATCCTGGTCCTCTATCCAAGGAAGAATAGCCTGCATTTGTTTTTCTTCCATAATTATCTTTCAAGATACACATGCTCTGGCTACATAATGACTAGAAATGCACTCCAACTAGTCTCCATGTGCAAACATTTCAAACTCTTCATGTTTGAATTAAGAGAACAGTAACTGAGACAGAAATAATTCTTATTTAGATGTTAAAAAGGGATGAAAACCAAAATAATATGTCTAAACTCCTACATGCAGAAGCCAGAGTAGTCATTATTCCCCATTGCTAGGGTGGGTGGTGCTTTCAATACCAGGCTCTTTGGGAACAACCATTGTAGAGACATTGGAAAAGAGGAGGAAGTGTTCTGGAGGCTCATTATCACAAAACAAGGCCAAATATGAGGCTTCTCTACTTCATTTCAATTCTATTGCTTCTGTCAAGTCTATATATTTTATTGTGATTACACTTTTACAAATGATAATTTAAATTATGAACCCACATACCTAGAACATCAGAAAGAATTTGGAAAGCAACAGAAAAGAAACCATCACATATTCAGCATTTCTGAGGCTCTCCTTACCACTTTTCCCTAAGATGCCAATTTTTTCCCCTCTTGGGTATGAATTTTTCAGCCATCTAACCTATTCTAATCCTTCAGCCCTCTGGTATGAAGCAAACCCACAGGATCATACATGGTGCTTTTAAATCACAGACAACTTGACTTGGGAGGCAGGAATACAGCACAGTGCTGAGGGGTTGCTATGATATTTTCCTGTCAGGTTACACCACTAGTTCCTGCTTTTACTTTCCAAATCATTCTCAGGATAGTATTTGGTAATAATATAAACTTGAAGCCACAAAAGCATGCTGAGGCCAGATCCTCCAGTGAGAAAAGTTCACAAATTATTTGACTTCTTCTGCTCCGAAGTGTCTCCAAGGTAAAATGGGTTGCTATTCTCTCGGATTCACAGAGGTATGATGAGTCCTTTTTTTTCCCTTTTATTTCTTTTTTTCTTCTTTTCTTTCCTTTTCCTTTTTTTTTTTTTTTCTTAAGAGATCAGGCATTCAAAGGTAAATGCTCTCCTTCTGGTTCTGTGAAGAGCTTTTACATTTCAGTGGCCATACCATTGTAATAAGTGAAACCAAGGGACCATCTGGTCCTCTGTTTGATCTCTGGTAATGGCCAGTACCAGATGCTTCGGAGGACAGAACCGCAATCCGCAGCCGAATAACTAGACAGCAAGAGAAGGGTTTTTTTTTTTACCTCCTGTCAATTAGTGGCTCATTTATGCCTTATAAAGTGAGCATTTTTTATTTCTCATACTTTTTGTTATCTAGTAATCTCAATCTTTAAATTGTTCAGCGTTATTTTGGTCTTGGATTCTAGAAATACTGATGGTAGAAATACATTTCTTATCGTGTGTTGCCTTTTTCAAGGATTTATTTCTCCTTTATATTTGACAATAGTCACAGGATTCTATGTTTTATTGCAGATAAGTTACCAGAAATAAAATAAATTAATTATTTGTTCCAGTGACCGTCCTGTACTTCAGCTTGGACTTTGCGTTTCCCCCTAGTTCAGTGGGAATTTAGTTTTGTACTCATTAGAGTAGAAACTGGAAAAAATCTTAATAAATACCAAAGCTGAATTTACAAGAAGCTACTGTTTGAGTGGGCCTTGCTTTGATGCAGGTCAGACATAATATTGAATCCTAACTTATAATTCAGAATTATTGAGTCTAATTAGTAGCTCAGATCCCAAAGGCTTTGTTGATCTCATTTGTGTCTAACTGCAAGTTTCTACAGCCTTTGCCATAGCAAAGTGCCACCTTCATTAGTACCTCTTGGAGGTATTGCTGTACCAGCAGCTTAACAACCATTTCTGGTTTGCAGGGTTTTGCATTAAGCACAAACTGGGTTTATTTCAGGCTGCTATTTCCAACTAATGTGTTACAATGTGTTGTTGTTGGCAAGGCAGTGGGGTGTTCTCAGTCAGCAATGGTTTGTATATTTTATGTTGTTATTTTTAGTTTTTAATCGTATCCTTTGTTTTGCCTTTCATGCCAGAGTGGTGAGCATTTTTAACATGTAAGATGAAATTTGATGCACTGATTGTCTCACATCTGAAAGACTGAACATGAACTTTTGAGATGAGTCTCTGTATTGCACCCAGGTGGTGGAGAGTCAGAACTGTGCAGCCCAACAAACCAAAGGGATATTCCATGCCTTATGACATCATGCTTAGCAATAAAAGCTGGGAGAAAGAAGGAAAGGGGATGTTGGGAGTTATGGAATCTATCTTCCCAAGTAACCTTTATGGGTAATGAACTTGGCTGAACACCTGCTGCCAGCTGGAAAGTAATAAATTAATTCCTTATTTTGTTTGATTTTATGTATAGATTTTGTTTTCTCTGCTGAACTGTCTTTATCTGAACCCAGGATTTTCTTTCCCTTTGCCTATCCCATTCCTCTCCCCGGTCCCAGCACAGGGGATCAAGTGAGTGATTGTGTGCGGCTTAGCTTCCTACTGGGGTTACTCCCCAACAAATACTTAAAAACTCAAGTATCCTTCTCAAACAGATATTGACCTCTTGGACTACCTTTTAAAAAATACTCACACTCACAAATTCCAGAGGTCTTTCAGACCATTTCTCAGGTGTTTAGATCTGCTTTTTTTCTACTTTTGCTGTGCTTTATAATTTTCTCTTTTCATTTTGCTATTCACAAAAAGACCTAAGAGTGAAAATGATGGTTTTGGTTTTTTGTCAAAAGATTATCAAATAAAGAGAGGTTCACAAGTCAGATCTGCTGTCTAGCCAGAAAAGAATGATGAAGAATTAATTAATATATTGGAAGAACATGCAGTAGAACGTGATTTCACTTCAAAGTGCACAGAACCAGCACATTTATGACAGATTCACTTTGCAGCTACTTCAGGGAACACAATATAAAAAACAATCTGATGCACGAATCGAGCAAGAGTGCAAAAGGCATAGAAAGTTAACTGCAACATTGTGGGGGATCATTTTGTCCAGTCTGTAGGGAGCTTATTGATATCAAACAGCTGCAAAGTCTCTGCTGCCTCATGGCAGAGTCCCGACTGATTTGTCTTCATACAGAACCGTGTGTATACATGGGTGAAAAATTCATGCGCGCTCTAGAAAATCATCATCAGTCTTTTGGACAGGCTTAATGTGCAATCTGCTGTATTGGTATGGATGCAAATTTGGCAGGTTTGAGAGGCTTGTGGTGTAAAAATGTAGGTGCAGATTGGTTAATGAAACATGCAAATGCCGCCTCAGCTCAATTAGAAGGTAGTGCCTAGGTGCAGTTCTTTCAGGCCCTGCATAACGTGGGCAGTTCAGAGTATGTCGTCTGTTAGAAGTCATTCAGATCACACAGAAATGCTGAAGAAATTAGGTTTTTTTCCTTTTACTAAAGACAAAGTTACCACTGTTTTCAGCTCAGCTTTGTGAAAACGCATCAGCAATTTTTACAAATCACTGCAAGTAGTAGAGGGGAGGGGAAGTAATGAGTAAAAAATAATCTTTCCAGCGTGGATATTTACTGTGGCATAAAAAGACATTGATTCTCACTGTGATTAACTTCAAGGAATCCTTTGACAGTAAAAAAGCCAATGACAAATTGGCACAGGGAAGGGATGAATGAAAGGAATAGGTTTTCAATATACACATAACCTAAAGCATGGCCTCAAGTCACCAGATGGCTCAAGGGATTAGCAATGCTATATAGTCTTTTCACCTTCTCCTGCTCCCCTCGCTTCAAGCAACAGGTTCAAATGTTCAAGTAAGCAGCATAAGCATCCAGACAGACACAATTTAAATGCTCTTTATCTGCAACAGGCAGTGTAGTAAAAGTGGTCACTGCCTAGTAGTGTTATCTCTCTGTGAGAATAATTATATGCTGGGGATGTGTGAGTGTTTCTTTGTTTTCACTGGGGCTAAATTGAAATCTTCCCTTTGAAATGTTTCAGTTTATTTTCAGGCCCTTTCAAAAACTTCATTATGTTTACGGTCATTTTGTAAATTTTTAAAAGAAGCGCCATCCAGAAATAAAGGCAGTGCAGTTTAAAACCTGTTACAAATCACACAATTGTTTGCTTCAATTAGGAAAGATCAGATATGAGCTATAAATCTGTGAACACACAGAAGTTATATGATTCTGATTCTAAATTTTTAGTCTACCTTTTTTAGTATTCTGTCAGAGACCTTTTGATGAATTTTGCTTCCAGTCATATTGTTTTCTTAGGGTAACACATGCACATACCACAGAAGTATGATCATGACTGTCAGTACATGAAAATCCTTTAGGAAATCTTAGTAAACTACACAGCTTTTTTAGACAGCTTTCTATTTAAGACATCATATGAGAAATTGTGGAGGAAAAGCTGTTAAGGAGTTACCTTTTCCTCTATGTTTGTAGTGCTTGCTTAGTAGAGAAATAAAGTACTTCAATGTTTGTAATGAGATCTAGAGGCTATGTTTCAACAGCATGGAAATCAATAACCAAAATCATTGAGCATATTCTACATTTAAGTTAACAAAAGTGATTGAAGTGAAAAACAAAAAAGACCAAAACAAAAAACCAAACAACTAATGATGGAGAAAATGTTAAGGCAAAAAACCACTGAGGTTTGTGTATAAATTAACCCTGAATATGATACCATTTATTCTTGTGTGATGCTCATTTAATTTAAAAATACGTGCCTAACTGGAATTTTAGGCTGTTCATACTCTGCTGGCATTTAGCAACAGAACTAAATTACTTTCTTTTCTTTAATAGAACTAACAGTTTACCTTCTGCAAGACAAATGCAGAAGAAGAAACACTAGTTGAATTTAATGACCTGATTTCATGATGGAAATTTTATAAACCTCTATTTTTCTCCTTTTGCTCAGTTACTTGCCTTCTGATGCCTATTTTTGCAGCTATCTGCAGTACAGTGTATGATTTATACTTCAGATTCTAAAACATTTACTTTCTTAAATGTTCAGGCAAGTTCTTTGTGTTATATCAAAGTTTATTTTGCAAATCTTGACCTTTCAAGATGATATATTGGCCCCACTGACATCACTGGCATGGCTGTTTTGGACTTGAAAAGAGGTCAAGGATGCTGTTTTGGTAAGGTTGCAATCCTCCTAGGGAGCTCCTATATTCAGATTAGATCCATATTGCCTGGGATTTCACTCTGTGTGTTTGTTTTTTTCTAGTACATGCTAATGGCACCTCTCAGGTAACAGTACCTATTCATCAGCTGTGCTGTGATATTTGGGTACACCAATACATGTAAAAGACAAAGTTTGAGCTGTAGATCCTTATTGACTCTTTGCAGTCACAACATAATACAGTTCAATTTATGACTTAGTGCAGTTCACTGCCCTCCTTCCTTTCCACCAAGGATGTAAGTGGTGTGATGGCAGATTATGGGGCATACAAACACTAGCTGATGGGCACAGACTGGGAAATCTCCAAAACTTTGTAGGAGTTTTTGACTGTCCCTCCCTACTTAACCACCACACATATTCTCTAGAGTCAAGGCCCTTCTCTTTTCCTGTACTATAAAGAACATGGAGAACAAGGAAGAGGACTTCCCTGTCCTTTGCTGTTTTATATTTAGGCTGTCCCATTTATATAAAACAAAACCAGAGAAGACAAGAATGCTCCACTTGAACAACAGTCCCTGATTCTGCTAGGACCTTTCAATAAATAATTGCTTTGTGCAAAAAGAAATCATTAGATTAAACATCTTCATGGAAGAGAAGTTCAAAACAATGTGACAGCCATCACTGAGCAAGTTCAATACTGAATAAGCAAATTTTTTGCTCAGATTCTCTTCACTTATATGGTCTTGCCATTATCAGGATAACTAATGAACTTAGAAGAAAAGCACCAGGAAAATAAATAACGTAATGTAAGCTAATCTTGAATACAATTTGGCTTCTGGAAGCAGGAATGTCAGACTGAACTCAATGTTCAACAAGGTCTGCACAGCAAATCATCAAGCACTACACAAATTCACAGCAATTCACCTGAGAATAGGGGTTCACATCTCTATATTCCTCTTTTGAGACTCTTTTTCAGGTTTTTCAAATTTTGTCTTTAGCTCATTTTCTGCTATTTTATACTTTGTAAGTAGCAGACTTATCTGGTCTTTTGCTTTTAGAACTTTGCTTTGTAATCTTCCTTGGAACTTGCTGGATTTTTTTTCTCTGTCATATATCCAGTGTATCGTGCTAGCACCATGCCACTTATAGCATGAATTTCAGTACACTTGCAAACTTAACAGTTTTACAGTGCAATTACTATGATGCATTTGGCAGGCATATGAGCCTGCATTTCTTATTTGGGAAAAACTTCTATGAGTTCATGAGTTAATCAGCAGAGACAAATCATGCTGACATTGAATGCATAAAGTTTGCTTTGTGTTTATGTATTGCTTCATAAAACTTGATCACACACCAGTACCCTGAGAGTGGTCAGCTTTTAGCATCTGCTGCTTTCCCTGGTTATCTTGGGCTTCTTCTGACTCTCTGAAATATATGCATCATTTTATATCAGCTAAAGTTTCAATTCAAATAAAAAGGGTTGGTCTGTTGGTCTCCAATCATTTTAGCCTAGTATGTTGGTTTCTGTGCAGTATCTTCTGTATAAAGTAATGCTCAGTTTGAAAGTTGCAGAACTGGTATCTAAACAGAAATTTACTGTAGCCACAGTATTTCTACATGAACTGTTTATTGACGTGCAGGATGTATAGCTGGACTCTAACCATGGACAACAAAATGTAAGACGTAAATGCTTTTTGGTAAAATACACCTTTTAGTCCTTCTCTGAGTGCTGTCAGTATTGTTTAAAAATATTTGAGGCTCAAAATTTATTTTAGAGGAAAAACTCCTTAAAAATGTAACTGAAAGACTGTAAAGTTTGGCCCCTCAAGTTCAGTGTCAATATCATCTGTGCTAGACTTATTTTGAAGCTGGGGAGTTTTGGACAATTTTACAGTTGTTCTCAGATTACGATAAAATACAAACCAGACTCTAGAAATGTTATTGTTAGCCTGTGTCAGCTCTGTCAGCTCTGGCCTCATAAAACAAATTCGAAAGTGCAACTTGCCAGCAGAAAAGCTCTGAGCCCGCTCGGCGTTCAGGGCCGTGTGAGATGAAATGGAGGTGGGAGGAACACTCTTTTCAGAGGTGGGCACAGGCCATGTAAACAGATGTGGCTGGGCTGAAAGGGGAGCCTGAAAGGCGGCATTGTTCCCTGCCTTCCCGGGCTCCCAGCAGGGACCCGGCACAAGCCCCGCTCCCAAGATGAGAACTTAAACTCTGCCTGCTACAATTCGACAGAGCTGGACTGCACCGAAGTTTTAAGTCTATTAAATACCACACTCGCTCACCTCCTCAGAGTCATACCAGAGGCATTCCTGAGCAGTTTATAGGAGGTGGTTTTTGTTTTTTTTTTTTCCCAACAACATGGCAGTATTAATTTTAAACAGACACTTTCAAAGTTTATCCAGTGGGACTTTTACATTTCATAATTCATTGTAGTTTATTTTTGAAAGTTGTCTGTGACATGTGATGAACGTATAAACAGTATCTTTAATATAGATAATGCTGTTCAATAGCTTTACATAAAGTACATTCCAAGAAGGAAGACTCAGGAGATACTACAAACATATTTTATGCAATTACATATGTTAAAGTAAAATCTTCTAAACCAAACATCTAAGCTGATTGTGGGGACAGAATTCAACTGTGTTGATAGAGGTTCATCTTTTAACCTCCATGCCACTGCTGAGTTTCTACATGCATGTTCATGGATTTATTTCACTGGGAGCTGTTATTGTGGAATACTTGTAAAGGTCACACATATGAGCATTTGGACGCTTGCCCAGGTTGCTTTAAGTAACCCCAGGGAAAAAGAGTTATGTGATTTCTGAGGACTTTGTAGGGAAGAGGCAGAAACAGTAACTTAATTCTAGTTTAAAAGTTTAACTAGACTTAGTTTCATGGAGATAAAAAAGCACAGTTGTCCCCAATTACGTTCAGAAACTGAAGCTATTAATGAAATAAATTAAACTTATAAACTGAAGTTATTCATGAAATATTCAAGTTCAGTAACTTATTATTCATTAAACACAGGCTGTTGCATTCTGCTGCACAGGAGAGGTGGTTTCTCCTCCCCCCTTGCAGTGATAAAAGTTTATAATTCGTGTATTTCAGATTTGTAAATTCTATCATTGTGCCAACTGTGTGCGTGAAGGTCATGAATGCATTTTATAGGCATTCATTCATTTCTGTGAAATGAAGCATGCCAAACATCACCAGAACAGAAAATGAGAAGGTGAAACAGAAGAAAGAGAGTAAAGGAATGTAGGTTTTGCAAGTGCCAGTTTGCAATTCTTTCATAGTCAAAAATTAGGTGTAATTCCTCTGTAACAGCTCAAAGGGCACACATACTCATAGGTCTAGTTAATTTTCTGACCCCAGAGTAATTTTTTTTGTATTAGCAGTGGCTTGAGGAAGCAAAATGAGCCCAACAGCATGCTTTAAACAGTATTTCAGGGTCACCCTGCCAGTGTTCAATTTGCAGTTCTGCTGTAAATCTGCCACCATAGGCAATGTACAGGAGTGTGCTCAATCCCTTTTTTGGCGGGGATAGGACTCGCTTCTTTATTTTTTGGCACACTATTAAAGTCTAGTTTGTTGTGGCTATTTTTTCTTTCAGTACTATGATTTTGTCTCAAAAATAGTGATAGGGAGTAAATAAGGTGGCCTGATTTAATTTCTTGTTCTGCCACACACGCTGACTTTGTGTCTCATGCTGTTAATAGATCTAATAGGATTTTGGCATGAAACCAAAGAAGGAGAGGGAGGAATGGATGAGCTGCAGAGAGTGCTGGTGCCTTTCTCAACCCAAAAGCAGTGTCAGGCCTATCAGCCTTCTCTTTAGTCCTCCCTGACAGAGCTAGAGGCATTT
Organism: Irena cyanogastra; assembly: GCA_013397155.1. Taxonomy (NCBI): domain Eukaryota; kingdom Metazoa; phylum Chordata; class Aves; order Passeriformes; family Irenidae; genus Irena; species Irena cyanogastra. Next base: position 226,105 of record VWZV01017093.1, on the reverse strand, counting down.
CTCTATACATGAGTGTGTCTCATGCATTCATGAGGCTTTTTGACACCACAGCCTCTTTTGTTACGAGATAGATCACAGCTCTGCCCTTCTCCCAGCTGCCATATGGTGCAGTGGAAAGGGGCTTTCAAAGGGAGAGCAGGACTGAGGAGCTGAGGCAGGGAGAAGAAAGCGATCGAACAGCAGCAGATGAGATTGATTTATTTTCACAGCGAAGGAGGCAAGTTACTGTGACTGGTGGAGAGAGGAGGGGGGGGAAATGCCTTGGAATAGAAAAGTGTCTCCAGAGGAGGCGAACAGGCTGTTGGGATGATAGCCGTGTTGTGCTTGTTCTCTAGGCACAGAGCTTGAAAATAAGCATACGCATTTTTGTTATCTTAGTAATGCTGGCTGAGAAAAGCTGAGAAAGCCTTACAGCCCCCGTGTCTCAGCACAGGATCTCAGCTGCCTCAGCCCAGCTTAGGTTTTACATTTCTCTGAGAGGGAAATCTCTCTGCCCTACCATGTGTGCATAGCTGTCAAGCTGTAGTCTGACAGTGTTAGAAGATTCCAAAAAATATTTGTCTTCACCACGGTGTTTGGAAAAGGACTGTTTAAAGGAAAATGTCAGATGATAAATTATTCTTTCTGTTCAGTGAGTGCAAATGCAATAAAATCAATTGAGTTTTTCAGACTTATAAGTCATTACGTTGTTTTACCAAGGTGACTTCCTCTATTAAAGAAGAATAATTAACTGACTCAAATTTACTATGTGCTATTTTCCCTGTCTTTTACTTCATTCAGCTTCAAAAGGAAGTCTGTTTCACACCTGCCCGCAGCCACTTCGACTTCCAGATTTGGTGACCAAATATTTCAACTTAAAAAGGAAAAAAAATTGTATGTGTGTATCTTAATCAAAAGAATTTGGTTAAGATTAAGATTTGATTTTGATTGAGATTTCTTAAATTGTGTGGCAAATTGGTCTTTGATCTTCATGTCAGTATAGATCAGAAAAATACATATAAGGATACATTTCTAAAAATTTAGGAAAAATTCTGATAAAACTGTTTGGAATTGCAGTTTTTATTCCCAGAAGAATTATTAAATCTGTGTAATTATTTTAATATCCTTGTAGGACTGAATTAAATTATAACTTGGAAATTTTGAAGTGTTTTGTTCTAAATACATTTAAGGTCATTTTGTGTCTCCTGAACTGCTTCAAGAGAGTTTTGGAAACTACAATTCAAGGCACATGTGAGACTGGGACTGGGAAGATCAAAGATAGAGACCATCTCTACAGGAAGGGAGGATACATGGACGGAAGAGGCAATGAGAGGAATGTGGAACAACTTTAAAAAATCATGCTTGGCACAGTAACTAGGGAACCATTATTCACTATTCCTCAAGTAAATGACTGGAAAACACCCAACACCAATTTAAAATAAAAATTTTGAAATGAATCAAGTAAACTCATCTCACTATGCATGATTAAATGGAAGCTTTCATTGCTACTGTAAATTCTGAAGGCCAAAAGTATAGATGGGTTTAAAAAGATTCATTTGAAGAAGAATAAAGTTGATGTTACAATACCTTAGATGCAAAGTGTAGCTCGGGAAGTCCTAGAAATGGTGCATTTTGGGGAACTGGGACAACATGTCAGAAGAGGCAATTAATTTCTAGTTTTCTTGTATCGTTTTACCCCTTCTACTGACCACTGCAAATGCCCAAATGTATAAGAAGATAGCATTTTATCTGCCCCAGTATAATTTTTCTTTTGTTCTTATAAAATATTCATCAATTCCAGTAAGCTGGGCTCTCTCGTTACTCTGTTTATCCAGTTGGGTACCATTCATATGTTTAATTCTGTTGTTCACTTTTGAGGTTTAACTGGAGTGAAGATATTGAAGCATTTGGGAGATATATCAGACAAGCAAAGCTGTCTCAAAGGGGAACCCTCCAGTCCACATCCCATGAGACAATAAGGGAAGCTCAAGTAGTTCCTGAAAGTGACTCTAAACTGCTTTGCTAAAAAATGAACTGCTTGACTTGGATTTGATATAAGATTACATTTAAAACTGAAAAAAAATGTTTTAATAAAAAAAAATTAAGTTACAGATTTTGTTACAGATAAATATCTTATGCAAAGCTGTTTCCATTTCCCAAACTGTGCTGCTCAAGTTCGTTTATTGTCTGTTGCAGCTGGCAACAGAGCTGTTGGGACAGATCACACAGGCCCCCTGAAACGCTGTAGTACTTGGTGTAGAGAACCAGGATTGTCCTTTCACACTATTCCCTGCTCAGAGGAGGTGGAGAAATGCCAGTCTGAATTCCACTGGCTTGGATTCAGCAATGCCTTTGAGTAAGTCAGCAAAGCTTGTTTTAAGTTAATGATGGTGCTACACACAGCCCTCATGGAGAACATGTGCAAGGGATCACGTTCCTCTTTTATGCACATGCCAGCCCTTGAGAAAAGTAGAATGAGATGAATAAAACCACTTCACCGAGATTATTTCTGAGAATTTCTAAATGAGTCATCCAAGTTTCATGTCTTTCATAATTTAGATTATCTATATAATTGTGCTTTTCCTTCAGCAAATAAAAACATATGCAAATGAATGAAGGAAGGGAAAATAATATTTTTGTGAGCAAGTGGTGGTCACAAAAGAATTATTGTGTTGCTTGTTATTGCAGTTTTTTCTGTCAAGTGAAAAGACACTGCCATTGCTAATCATCTTAAAAAATACTGCTGCTGTTTGAAAAATGAAAAGCAGCATTTGAGCTAAATTCTAACTCTGCATGGTAAATCAGTGTTAGTCACAACCATATTTATTCAGTATTCATCTTCTCTAGCTAATTTTACAGTAGGAAGAGAAAGATAGTTTTATACAAAAGAAGAGAGAGGTAAGTATTTTTTTTTCTTCTTTTCTTACTGTTATTGTCATTGTTTTGAGTAATATTTTCACTTAAGAAATGAAGAAATACTCTGCTGGGTAAGACTGGTGGCCTAGCTTCCAGGAGTGCTACGGGGAAGGACATGTGAGCCTTTGCACTTCCAGGAGTCCAGTCCCATCAGTTCCTGGACTTCCAGAATTGTGGTACTATCTGGTTTAGGACTAGACAGGCATTTATCTCTTTTAAATCTGATTGGTGATCTTTTGACCATGAGTTTGTCCAGTCCTTAACCTGCTAATACTTCTAGACAGGAAATTGAAAATATAAATAACTAATGCGAACGAGTACATTCTTATGATGTTTAAATCAATGTTTTACAGCGCAAAGGAAATTGTTTATTAAAACACACCATTTAATGTGTTTTATGGGATCAAAGAATTTGACCAAATAGCTCTTGGTTTCCACATAAGATTTAAACCAACTAGCACAATTTGTGATATTCAAATATACATATTTATAATTTGTTTTAAGATATAACATATATAGCTATGAGCTTAATTGTCTCAAAAATGCCAAGTACAATATAACAAACCAAAAATGAAGTGTTATAAGTTTAATTGAAGAGAGTTGGAGTACTTAACACCTTGCCATATTCTAAGTAACCTGCTTATGCACTATCATATGGTCATGACAAACAAGTGAAGTGAAATGTTCTTAACAAGGTCAAGCAAATTATTTAAGACTTTGATTTTCATAAGGACTCAGGCTCGAGTATTGATTAGAAGAATGAATACAAATTGCAATTCCTTTAGACAGATGTCTTTGTTCCTAAAATTAGTCTCTAGGTATTATTTTTGGGCTACTTTGTAAAACTTCCTTATTCTTAGAGAAGGAGCTAGAATCTTGGTGCTTCAAGGGTAGGTAAAGCATGTTAATTCATGAAATGTTTCAGCAGCCTCATAATATTCCCAGTGTGCCTTGCTTGTGAAACTGTATTGCAAACTGACAGTAATTGTATTGCATGGGAGTAGTTCTGCCCAGTTTTTAAAAAAGGATGCTAAAGCACCAAAGATATCTTGCTTCAGGTACCATAGCTACAGAGAATCCTAAGGCCATGTGTTCCAGACTAATATTTATCCATAAGGATATGACATTTGTCTTGATTTTCACTGAATCCAGAGTTTTAGAAAATCATTTGACAGGACATTAGACAAGAATTTCTCTACTCAGGCATCTCAGTGCATGATTCTGAGTAGCACAGAAGTGTCAAACCACATTTGATTTCAGTTCCTGTTATTCATGTATGGTTTTGACAATGAAGGCATTATTATATCAGATTTATTCAAGTACCATAATTAGATATCTCATCACTTTACAAAAATGATGTCCTATCAACAACAGCAGTGACAGCAAGAAGCATGGGATATCTGTAGAAAGAGATGTATATTTTATATTTAAACATAGTGTGATATACTTAGAGCCTGTGGTACATATTGTTGTTTTGCATTTTTTCAGAGAAGTTAACTGAGAGCACTCACTGTATCTTGAGAGCCTTGCAGCCTCCAGGTAGGTCATTGCTACAGTTTGGAACTGGAATTGTTCTTGAGTCTTGCCTGGCATAAGAGGATTTTGGGAGAAAGGTTTCAGAGGAAACCACTGCTCAGAAAGGACTAGGCAGCTTCTATTTTATCAGAGAAACTTTTAAAAGCTATGACTAACAGCACTGAAAACCTGCATTTGGAAATCCATACACGACAAAGTTGCAAGTTCTTTTTTACATCGAATGGAAGATTTTTTGAAACACTTAATGTATCACCTATTGCTACAAGTTCTTCTCATTTTAGCAGCGTTAATTCAGCAGGACTGAAGTAAATAGCTCACATACTGTGTAGCTAAACTAATGCAGTAAATTCCTGGGAGAACAGTATCCCACAACTTGACACTAGCCAATCCTATGCTTTTGAGGGAAACACTCTTTTCATTTTGTACCCAAAATTTCCAATAGCAAGATGGATCCAGCTTACAGGTATAGCAAACAATTCCTAAACTAGCATTTCTGTTTCTACTCAGCCTTTACAGGATAATTTCTGTTAAGAAATTATGCCTGTAAAGGCTGAGTAGAACTCTGCTCTCCAATTAAAACAAATTGTTTTAATTTTAAATATAATAATTTTGGATAGTACTGAAATAGATCAGTAGAATACAAGCAGAATGCTTAAAAGAATCTTACAGATTCTTTAAGTCTATGTGGGAAATAAAACTTTCTTATGTAAACATTCTTAATCCTGAGTTAAAGGCATTACCAAAACTAAGTAATATAGACTATCTTTTGCTATGTACAGACTTTTATCAGCATTGTAGTGTTGCATTTAATAAAAAAAAAAAAAAAAAAAGACAGTATACGCATCCTTACATCTGAAACTGTCCAATGCTTTTACACACAAAATATCTTCAAAGAAAATGATACTGGTTTTGTCCACAGCATTGCACATGCTGAGATGTGTAGTGTCCTTTCATGCTTAATGCCCAATAAATGTTAGTGCATTAAATAATTACTTTAGTTTCATTACTCATTCTGCTCACTGCATCATATTCCAGTGATCTCTTATAAGCTAGAAGTGTACTTTGGTTTGCTATCAAGGTTTAAACTTTCTGCAAGATGTTTTCTGCTACATTCTGGAAAAAAACACCCAACCTCGAACATAAGTCTTGTCATTTTGTCCCCGAGTTGAGCACAGGTCAGTATCATGCATTTCTACAGCCTTGAAAGACGCTTTTGGTAATTCCTTAAGCAAAACCAAACTTAAGCAGAGGCCATATTTCACAGGTAGCTGTAAAGTCAAACAAGTCCCCATCTCATTACCTAATACAGTGCAGTAAGTACATTCAGCCTCAGAACAGAAACACATTTCTTCTGGTATTTCAACCCTGCAACACATTGAAGAATCCCTGTGGCCAATTAAAGTAAGATGAAAAAATGCCATCTAATGAGAAGCAGGATATTATGCTGTTCATCTCTTTTATGGTGTCACACACCTTCTGATGCTAAAGCTAGATCATATAGCTCTTTTGTCACATAATAAGTAAGTAAACACTTACTCCTCGGAATCTCCCCTCTTCCTGTCCCTGCTCCTTCCTCTCTGACCCTCCGAGGACCTGTGTAAAGAGCAAAAGAAAGGGAAAAAAGATGACTTACATGTGCTAGGATTTAGCTTCTGGCAAGAGACATTATAAGGAATTCATTTCCTGGTGCATAATTTACATGTCCAGTCCTCCCTCCCACTCCTTTTCTTTCTCTCACCCTTCCCCCCTGTTCCCCTTCCAAGCTGTCTCCTCACTCTGCAGTGCTCGCTGCCACTTCCTGCTCTATGTCTGCTTTCTATTTTCATATCCATGGGAAAGGAATCTGCTCTAGCACAAGGCTGCTGTCCTGCTTGTGCCCATGCTGGTTGTCACTGCCACTTTTAGCTTAGGCCACAGGTATTTGGACTCCATTAAGTGATGGTGAAACTATCCAGCAAATGACAGTCATTAAATTTTAGCAGAGTCAGCTGGAGAAATTTCCTCTTCTCTTTGATGTTTTAACTTTCTGCTAGCGAGCTCTAGACAAAATAAAAATAATTTTCCATTTTAAATATTTAATCTAAATCCTGGTTTAGGGTTTTATTTTTGGGGAAAAGAGTTATATCCCTCTTGCTCATTAAAGGGCTTTCTGTTGTGTATCCTTGATGCTGCTTTGGGCAGCTCTGCTACTTTGATCCTCTTAAAAACAGGCTCATTACAACATCCACCTCACAGAGTAACACTTCAAAGCTTTGCAGAGGACAAAGGGAGGAATTTAGAAACAGAGCCAAGTGGCCCTCAAGTATCTTGACTAAATTAACTTTGTATTAAGTGTTACTGGCCCAGCTGCAATTTTGAGAGGAGGAAACAAAGCAGTAACTCTATGTGCTTCGTTCACGCATTTTATATCAAACTAATAAATATGCTTGAAATCTTCTAGGACTCTCTGCCACAGCATCTGCTAAACAAAGCAGATACCATAGCTGTTGTATCAAAGTTAGCAGTTGCTCTGGAGATGTTAAAAAGGCAGATTGACGTTGTCAATTGACTTGATTTATATCGTTCAGAATGATAGAGCAAATATTAATCAACCAGTGAGATTAACAGAGGAAACAGGCAGTTCTCAAAATCATTATCTCCAGAACCAGCAGCAACCACATTCATCTTCAACACTTTCAGATCTATCCTTGCTGTAATGATTAGCATTATGGGTCATTCTCCAGCCTAAATTTATTCCTTCTGACGTGTTTGACTTAGTACTTCAGTGAGGAAGTCATTAGTGCTACAATATACTATTTTCACTATGTGCTTTCAGCACAAGCTGCAGTGCAGTGCTATTAACACAAGCATCTTGAGCAGTCTTGTCCCAGTGAAGGTACAATGGCAAGTAGAGAGCTCGGCCATACCCTGAGTGTCACAGCCATGCTGCCTAGCAGCAGTGGGCAGATCAGCCTAGCCCTAGTGGGTCACTGGGACCTTAAACTCCCATTTTATATTGCTGTAATCCCTGCACTGAGAAGGGTTTTTACTCTTGAAATATCAGGTGATGCTGGTTTAGGTGGCAATGATTCCTGACATAAACCCTTTGCATGAGATGCTGTAAGTTGAATGCAGATGCCATTTATTACAGACTTTGAAAACCTCTGTGTTGATCTCTCTCAAAGATAGCAGAAAGACTTTTGCTTGAAAGTTTTGATTTTATTATTTATTCTATTTATTCTGCCTTTTGAATCCTTTACCAGAAGATTTTTCTGAATAAATCAGAGTACCTTTTTCTGAGATCCCACTAAAATAATCTAATCCTGTAAATACTTTGTTAGGCTTGAGACATTATTAATTTCCTTTAATTCTCCTTTAACTAACAGGTGTTTTACAGTAATGCAAGTTGTGTTTCTTCTTTGAAAGTGTAGTAAGAGTGTAATAAATAGAAAAAAAACCACTGAGAAGCCTGCACCTCTTAGGCTGCAGGATGGAGGGTGCAGATGGTGCCATTTATCAGGGTTAGACCATGTTCATTATATACTTTATTGCTCCAGAAGAACTATCATAGTACCTTGCTCACACATATTTCTACTCTATCTTCCTAGCAATCCTTAAAATGTACTTATGTGCCTCCCTGAACCATTAATTTCCTTCTTGCAAAGAGTTATCAGTGAATATAAAAAATGAACTATGATTTTTTTCTAGGGAAAAAAAGAGATAGTGCTTTATAAACTTTTTATAATATACATAATTTCTTTGAAAACAAAGAAAAACTGATTTTATACACGATTGTTCTGCCCACATGTAATCCTTTGTGAGCTATGAATTCAGTGCTAATATAATTTCAAGCCCTTTGTCTTGATTCAACAGGACTCCCAGGAATCTTCTGGGAAAACAGAGAAAGAAAACACAACTTCAATCTCTAACATGGATGAATTTTAGGTAGAACATTTGAGGACCAACAATGAAGCTGGTAATTGACTTATTCATTCCACTTAATGAGGAATCCTCTTCCCAGCCACTCCAGCCCATATCAGCCTAACCAAATGAATGATGCAGTGACTACTTGCTTCAATTTTTGTGAATGATTTGTTCTCTGCTGTTAAATTGGAGATCAAGTATCACTTTCATTTCCCTGTCAATATGTCCTGGAGCTGAAGCATTCTCCTAGAGGTTACTGTGGGCTAGAGAGTTGCTGCTGTTTTGGAAGCTGGAGATTTACATGCTGCCCTGGGCATGGAGCCTCAGCACGATACTTTATTCTTCTCTATTTTTCTCTTTAATGTAAGCCATGTTCAAGCTGACCTAATTTCTGCTTGATCAATGCCTTCCTTTCAGAAGGCCACTTAACTTTTGCACTTCAGTGATGAGTCTGGAGAATCCACATGGCACAGGCAGAGCCCATGCTTGAGGTTAGGAATGTAAGAGTGCAGACACCTGCAGTGTGACTTTTATCTTCATATACGTGTAATTTATGCATGCTGGGTAATCAAGAAATCCTAGATTTGTCCGTGTCAGGTTTGCTTTGGACATTGATACCTGCTCTGTCTGGAACATATGGCGTCTGTATGAAGAGATTAATGTTTTGCAATTGAGCAGGAATGTGTACTGCATGCTGCATGAACTCTGGGATCAAATCCTCCCTTCAGGAAGTGGTCTTTAGGCAGAGTAGCACCTCACTGTTTCTACTGAACCTGATCTCTGATGCAATTTCTCAAAGTAAAGATCAGCTTATAATGCAGTTTCCTAAAATTTTCCCACTTTTGTTCTCTCACTAGCCACAGAGCTTTTGGGCACTGTCAGCAAATCCCAACAGCAATATTTTCTCCACCAGCATATCAGTGACAGAGCCAAACAGTAACAAAGTCCTTTCATAAATGCAGTTATTCCTCACTATTTCATTCACATTTCTGTTGGCATGGGGATGCTGTCAACATTGTGATTTTGAAATAGTAGGGCACTAACACAGTGGTTGTTATGACTTTCTGTTATGCAGAGAGGTATTTATTTCCCTGACTGTGCTAAGCAAAGCAGGAGATCTTGAGGTATTCTGAAACATTCTTTCACTTGTGAAGCAACCTTTGCCATTTCTGTCTCTAAACTCATGGTGTATCTATCACCAAGAAACTCAGAAGTATTTGAACAGAATACTTACTGACTGACAATTTGCCTTGAGAAGATAAACTTCTGTATCTAAGCTCCTGGAAAAAGCTTTTTTGGGGCAATTGGAGGTTTGCTGCCCTGATGTTGTGCATACTCTCCTGAGGGTGATTCTTTCAAAGTTATATCCTGCTCTAAATTTCTCACGGTTCTAAACACAGCTGATCTTTAGGCAATGAAATATTGGTTTCTGTTCACATCTAAGTTCTTCTCAGTTCTTTCCCCCCAAAGTTGATCCTAATCCATAATTCAGTTTCTTTTTAATATCTGCTTCAGGCATATCTTTATGGAGAAATAGACTGAATTTTACACAGTTAGCATACCCAATGGAACATCCATGCCCAGTATATGAGGAAACCCAAATTTTACTGATCATTTTAGTTGGCTCATAATGTTTAACAGCTCTCTGCCATGTTCAAACAAATAAGATTATCCTTGGAAATACTAGGGCTCGTATTTCACTATCTATTCCATTCTCCTACTTCTCTATTTAACTGTTGACTGAAGAATATCCTAATAGAGCAAATCATCCTGTGTTTTAGAACCTGCTTACTTGAAATCCCAGTTTAGCTCTTGCACAATTTATTCTATTCTGTTTTGAGCAATATCAGCCTCTGTACCAGATACAAAACCAGTGACTAGTGGTTTATATTGCATTACTCACAAATCCCTTGATTTGGTTGGAATCTAGATCACATATGAGTTTTTAAAAACTATTCTATTTGCAGCTGCTGTCCTTTGGACAACTTTCCCTCCCCTTTAGTCCCTCTTCTAAAGATGTAACTGCTTTACTTGTGAGGCACCCTTACCAGCACTATCAGTACATCTAATTCATCATGCAGTGTCCTGGAATGCCATCCTTCTACAACTTATAAATATATTTCTATTTTTAAAGCAACTTAGTACTTCCTTATAAGGCAAAATCAAACCCTGATACATTTCTCAAAATTGTGACAAGCCTCTGGGAGACTGTTCCCTAACTACACTTTTCAGTTCATAGTAAGTTTCTCTCTCAAAATCTTAGGTTTATCAGCTTATGAAATTTTCAAAAGCTAAAAGAAATACAGAGTGATAGGAATATATTAATGAATTTGGGCTGCTTTCTCATGGGAATCTTGTTTATCTATATGTTTATTTTCTGAATTAAAACACTTGTTTTTATCAGGGAAGCTAAGAAATCTGAGGAAACTGTAAAAGACAAATAATGGAAAGGACTGACAAAATAGGACTGGAGGGAAAGGAAAGTGCTAGGTTTTTTTCTGCTTTTAGTTATAGCTAGTCCTCATTTTACCCCCAAACTCATGGGAGGGGTAAAACTCCTTTGTTCCTTTATGGCAGAAATAAAACCCAATGACACCAGTTCTTTTCCAAGAGAAAGATTAAAAGGTACTTTTTTTTTTAATTTGATAAAATGCCATTTTAAAGGCCTCTAGATAAAAAGATACTCTAAGCAGCCTAACATTTCTTGCATCGTAGGCAGGTTAGTTTCTAGATGACCAAGATGGTAATTTCATCTGAGCCATTCTACTCTAAAATATCTTGAGAATTGACACCATACAACAGTATCTAGGTGCTTGTGGCTGTAGACATCTGTGGCAGTAGTAGATACATTCATTTCCCAGCCATACCTTTTACAATTTTCCATAGCAGGAAAGCTTTTTTCTCCTCTTAATCATGAATGTTTAATAGAAAAAGACTCTATTTTAAACACAAGTTGTCATTTTGGAGAAAACTCCAAAACATTATCTTAAGACTTACTAATTTAAAACAGAGCGTATTGAAATATCTATTTTTACTGACAACAGTCAAAATCAATTCTTTGGCAGGATGACAGGTTCCACTTCTAAATGAATTCTGAAATCTCTGTATGGATTTTTCTAAGGTATTTACTGAAATTATGAATCATATTTCCTAATTTATGGATCATTTGAATATCTAAGGCAAATGAACACAGAGACAGATCCATAGTAATGGAATTTCAAAATTATATCTGCATCATGGGCTTATCAAGATTATGTACACAGACTGAATGCATAATATTTAGCTGGCTATTTTCTAAATGCAAGAACAGGTAGGCACCTTAAGTCTGATAACAATGGTGTGTATAAATATAGAACCTCTAGTAACTATAACTTCAATTTTGTCTACTAATTCACCATGTTCTCCTATGTTCATGCAGTTTGGGATAGATGATGAGTTGTTCATCTGCTAAGGTATGTGAAATGGGATCTCTTACATTATCTGGGATTTCCATGCCATTTCCATGGTTGTTAAGTGATGGATGAGATAGTGGAAGCTGGTCCTGATGCTGCTTGTGAAACCTCTGGGCTCCTCTGACTGCTGTGGGGTCAGTCTAGTGCGCCAGGCACTAGACAAAAAGTCTGCTTGCTTCTTTCTGCAAGATGAAAAATGAGATGGCAGGGTCCAGTGATTCAAAGAGATTAATGTGACCAAACTGAGACACTAAACTGACCAGGTATAATTCACAAAGTAGTATTACTCCAGGTAACATGACAAAGTGCTCTGGCCCAGGGAGATATAGTTTTGATGTACTGGCATCTGAATGAGAAAAGTAGAATTAAGAGTCACATAATTTGTTTTCCACTCTGACCCCTTTTAAGATATTGGATGGGGTTCACAGAGGTTTAATGCCAAGGCTGATGAAAATTGACCCATTTTAGTTTACATGGGACTGGCAAAATGGATTTTAGAGAAACTGTGGCAGAAAAGCCACATGTTTCAATGGATGAATTTATCTAAAATTGAATCTCTTGAAGACAGTAGATGGGAAACAGAGCAAAGATTTTATAATACGGTGGAACAAATAGGGATATTTCCAAACCAAATAAACAAAAAGATGAAAGCATAACAAAGAGCACCTTTACAAAAGTGGGTAACAAAGGGCTATGGACTCAGCCACTACAACAAACCTTGTTTGTTCTATCTTTTTGCAATCGCCAGCACTGTTAAGAGCCAAAAGCCAACAGTACCTCCCTGAATGACTGATCTACTCATTGCCTGCAAGTACAGTGGCAGAATGAGAAACAAGGCATTTTTATCAATTTAATGAAAGTATGAGGCAAATACACCGGGTTTGAGGTACTGATATATCTCTTTTTCTAACATTATAGGGAAACTAAATCAGTATTAAAAGTGTGATTTAGAGTCGCCTCTGAGGTGCATGGATTTTACAAGCTTCAATCTCAAAACTACACAATTTTTAATGCTGAAGGCTGGTCACAAGCTAATATGCTCTGCCTAAAATTTTTGGACTGAAACTGTTTCTGAGGGAACAAATATATCTTTTTCTATCTATATAAACCTCATGCAAGGTAATTATATAGGGGTTTATGTCAGATTAGCTAAATTTGTTCATAATTTAAATCAATGCAAGATGTTAGAAGTGGTCCTAGGTCCCAGATACAAAGATTTCTTACAGTGCTTAGTCATGGCTATGGAAGAGCTGCCTAGATATGGAAGGCCACTAAACTTAAAAACAACTGCTGTGAATTCAATGTGGTGAAACTGTTCAAAAGTGCTGTCTGTAATTTACTAAGTCTCACTTACACAAAGATAACAGTATTTTTATGGAACTGCTTTGGAAGTGGTACCCTGCCACTTCTATACTTTGTTTTTTCTTTTTCTTTTTCTTTTTCTTTTTCTTTTTCTTTTTCTTTTTCTTTTTCTTTTTCTTTTTCTTTTTCTTTTTCTTTTTCTTTTTTTTTCTTTTTATTTTTCTTTTTTCTTTCTTCTTCTTTTTCTTTCTTCTTCTTTTTTTCCCCTCCTTTCATCCTAAAAAGCAGGATTTAAATTACAGTTTCTGTCTGGGATTACTTGTCCATTAGACAACATGGTGTTTTCTTTCTCTCCCTAGCAAGCAGAGCTGCAAACACTGAACTGAAGTGCTTTTCTGACAAGATCACAGCACATAGATGGTATGAGCTGGCCATTTGCAGGTGGAATTTGCAGGTAGAAATACCTGATGTGGTTCATAAAAGTCAGGTGTGAAATAATTTGCAGGCTAACGTGTATATATAAATGTATATATTCCATGTATATATAAATGTCTCACAGATATTTCCTTTCTTTCAGAGCTGTATTTCTGTCCACCTTGTGAAGCTGCATTTGTAAGATGCCATATGTAAAGCTCCATTCCTCTCCAGTTTGAATATGGGATCAGGCCTGCACTAACAATGGCCACAGAGCTCCCAGGCAGCTCACAGACAGGATGGACTCTGGCTCTTTTGGAGCCCAGTCAGACAGCACTCACATGGGCCTGCAAAACTCTAAATAGGATTTAACCTTCGTTATGTCTTCATGGCCTTTGAATGTTCATTTATTTCCAGAAATAATGGCTCTGAAAGTTCCCAGCACTGGCTGTGTGGTAACATTTTGCTCCCACTAGTCTCACCTATAAAGCTGAAGGTCAGGATGGAGTGGATGAGTTGATTGTAGCACAGTGTAATGTCTACTGGCCTATTTTTAGCCATAGAAGGAGCCAGAACCCTTCATCCACATTTTATATTCATTGATGCCTATTTGCTAAGTAATTATTTTCTTCTTCGTCTTTCTATACCCTGACACCTTAATCTTGCAGACATCTTACTACTGTTAATGAGAAATAGCTCCCTGTCTTTACAATGCTTGCTTTCCATCTCTTAGCACTGAGGCATCAGATGATAGTTCACCTTGCAAGACTTGAAAATGTTGTGTCGTATTCCTCTTCTGAAGAATACATTTATATTAACAAAGCTCAAACCAGGAGCAACAATGACAGCCTTACAAACATGATTACTAGCTGAGACACAGGTACAGTCTCTTGAATACATCATGCAGGTATTATTTTCAGCTCCAGACCTGAAAGCAATTTCCATATTCTACAGACAAAAACATGACACCTATCTCTAGGAGAAGCAGAACCAATCTAATATCTGTGGAAATACAATGCATCTTCTAAATTATGCTGTTTCAGGGACATCTATAAACTCTCCGTCTGGAGAGTATTTCATTAATTCCAGTTCCTATAAAGTCCATCATCTACTTAAGACATGGAAAAGCTTTTAACAAGCAAGATATCTGGCTCTCAAGAGATGAGGTGTTCTGAGAAAACAAACAATTCAACTCTGTTAAGCTAGTGCTCAAGACCTAGTTCCTGAAGGGAAAAACAAAGCCAACTCAAACCAGCGAGGTGTAGAATTTGTTTTTAGTATATCTTTAAAAAATCCTAATAAGAAAATCCAGGCGACTAAATAAAACATAAACTATTTTGCTAGTAATGTGACAGAAAGAATTAGTAGTGGGCAGGTTGCACTCACAGCACTCTGAGAAAAGGCAACAGCGCAGGTTTCTCTCAGTGAGCTGAAGCTGAGTCAGGATTATAAGAGATTATTGAGCCACTACCGAGCTGAAAAGATACTGCCTGCACCCCAGGTACACCTTGTCTTTTCATGCCAGGTTAGCTGCTCTATGGCTGAAATATAGAGTGTATTGTTAAAAGAAATCCTAGCTCTATATGGGGAAAAGGAGCTACTATTTTTATTTGAGCAGGGAAGGCTGTTGTCTGATGCTAGTGTGCCTTATGCAGCAAAGATTGCCTGCTCCTTCCAGATAAGAAGCATGCCCAGTGTTATCTGTTCTAGGGTAATATCCAGCTTGGGAATCCAGCAGCCTCTACCATTTTTAAAGTCCTGTTGGAGCTTTGACTGCAGTGCGCTGTCTTGGTTTGAAAGACAGCTGTCTGCCACAGAAGGTGGGAACCTCTCTCAGAATATGATGCTCTTTCTCTCCAAATTATTTTAACTTTGAAATTAAGGGGCTTTCAGGCAAAGATATAGGGAAAGGAATAACAGTTTTTTACTAGTAGGTATAACAAGGCAAACAAACAACAACAGCAGCCCATCAAGCAGAGCAGAAGCAGAACCCCAGCCGCAGCCTTCTCTCGGTGTCGGGCACTTTCCCTTGGCTGCAGTTCCGGGCACGGCCGGCAGGGGCGCTGCTGGCTCCCGGCCGGGCAGGGCGGGTGCGATGATTCCCCCGCGCCTGCAGGGGGCGCTGTGGCGCCAGCTCAGCTGCCTCTCCCTCACGGGGACAATGGCAGACGCAGCCAGTGGAAAGGGATAGAAAAGGGGCTTCCTTCACAAACTCACAGGCACAGCTGATCCCAGTGCCCCCGGCCTTGGATAGCAAAAGGAGCTGTAGCAGGAACCTTGGAAGCAGCAAGCTGGAATGGAGAGGGCAAGCAAGACATGGCAGGGGCCTGAACACAGCAGGGAGAGGCTCCCTCAGAGTGGGAAGGGTCCCAAGGTGTCCCCCGAGACACTCAAGCAGATGGTGAATGTCCTCTTTTTTTAGTGAGGTCGGGTGTTAGTAAGCTAGCCAGCTCGATGACTGCTCTCATGAGCAGGGGCTCACCCACAGCAGGAGAAAGAGGACAGGGCTGGGCTCTGGCAGCAGCAGCAAATATCCCCCGTAAGCAGCAACTCGAGCATCCTCGGCCAGAGCCGGCAGCGAGAGAGCGAGGAGCTGCGCCGAGCTGCTTCCCCCAGCCCACAGCTCGAGGTATCTCTGCCCTTCCCAAGAGAATGGCCCTCAGCTACCATAGTAAAGCCAGCTGCGCTCCTCCCCCTTCTCTGTGGTTCCTTCTTTTGTCTCTTTTAAATACTGGTCGTTATTGTTTCTCAGCAAGAAAATGGGGAAAAATTCCCGAAGAGAAGGAAAACAAAACTGAAAAATCCTAACCTCCAACACATGCCAAGTCTGCATCCTTGTAATACCAGCACCTATGGCAAACAGTGAATCTGTCCAGACTCAGGCTCTGAACCAGTGACAGAACTCCTTGATCTCCTCTGATCTCACAGCCTGCCACAAGTAAGCCAGACCAGTTGAAATCTCTTTAGATGGCTGCTTCTCAGGTTTGGTTGCAAAGAGTAATATTCTAATTCATTCTTTTTCAGAGATCGATGGGAAGGGCTTTCCTTGCAATGACTGTTCTATAAATTTTTTTTCTGAATCTAATAAATTTATTTCACTATCTCTTCTCTGTCAGTGTTACAATGTTGACAAACTTTGCCCGTCACACTATTTTCACTTATTTTGTCCATAGTATAATCAGACTGTCTGGAAATGCACTGTAATTAGAAGTTTTATCACCTAAAAATTAGATGTCTGATTACAATTTGGCTATCCCTTCTAAATTTAGCATGTTAGAGCTGTTATTCTATCAACTATTCCATGCAATGTTACATTTATCTGCAAATTGAGGGGGAGGGGTGATGGTGGAGACATGGACTTCCAGCATGGCCTGGTAATACAGATGTTAGATGAGTTAAGATGGAAAAACAGAACATTTAGAATAAAATGCTGAATAGCAAAAGGCATAGAAATTATTCTGCTGTCTGATGGTTTGAGCTGAGGTGCAGTGATTTTCTATGTGCAACTGTCCTAGACCAAAGCAACAATATATTGAGCCTGTGTCTAATTCCCCACTGAGTTTCTCACTGTTCTTGAGAAACAAAAAATTAAAAATGATCTTCAATAATGAATGAACGTCTACCTGATCTGTTGTTCCAAACACAGTTTCTGAATACTCTGAGCTAGCCTACCTTCATTTCTTCCTTAATAATGGTACTTTTGAAGATGAAATGTTCCTACTACAATACTTTTTTTTTTCACTCTCTCTCTCTCTCTGTGTGTGCGTGTGTGTGTTTCTTCCAGGTTATTTGGATTTTGAGTCACAAAGTGTCCTGAAACAATGGGAACTGCACCAGATGTGGTAGAAGCTCTTCTAGACCACAGCAAGAAGTTCTTTGAGTACTGAAATTCATTGCAGAAATCCAGTGTTTACTTCAAAGCTGGACAATGTATCACAGTGATTGGAAGTCAATGCAAAGCTCATCACTGATAAAACTCATCTAACTTTATGTTTGCTTCTACAAATTCAGATAACTTTAGTGGCTTCGTAATGTATGGAAAATAAAAGTCTTTGGTCAGGATAAATTGCTGGTGATAGTGTGGCTGACTTCAAAACAAATACCCATTGATTATTTCATTCATTTAGCAAGAGATTACCCCAAACCTGGCCTAGAATACAATGATTTGTGACCCTCAGTTTTGAGAAGAAGCTCTATCATAGATTAGAACTAGTTCAAATCCTCCATAGAATTCTCTTTTGCTATTACCCATACACTATGGCAGTTCTTCCCTCTGGCCACAATGCACATTAGTGAAGGAAAAATTTATTTCCTGAAGCCAAACTGCCTCTAGCAATTTCACATAGCTCTAAAATATGTGTAAATATCTCATTTCTTAATGATGTTAATGTTGCTGAGTGTATAGGTCTGTAGTACTCAGAGTTTTATGAATAAATATCAGCTCTAAATTACTTATCCTGTTCAAGCAGTAATCACTCAGACTCTTAAGCAAGCAGGAAAAAAATTCTTGTGCTCTTTTCTCCTCAGTTTACTTGAATTTCTAAAGCCTTGCAAACTTCACATAATTTTAATGGTCTATCTGCTTCAGCACTATCATAAAACTTTTAACACTTCACCTTTGCATTCTTCAGCTTTCTCTGGAAGGTCTAAGATGAGAATTAATTCTGTCTCTCCCACAATATCAAGTTTTCCTGTTACCAGCATCCTACTTGTGTTCTGTAATGGTCCTGTTAATGTCCTTCTTGGTAGTTTGCTTATCTCCATACATTCAATTTATAATTTTCTTTCTATATTATATCTTGGTATAAAAATTTTCCCTATATGTATACACTTTTCAAGCTCTCCTTGATCCCTTGTTCATTATTTACACTTCAATTTTTCAAAAAGATAATGCCTGACCAGGTGATTATGAAATAAATATTAAAAGAAACCCAAGACCAAAAAACTATACAAAAGTATTCTTGAAGAAAATATACTGTGTAAAAAATAAACTACTCAAAACTTCTTCCTTATGCTACTTATCCCTTTTCCCTCTCTCCAGAATCATTCTTTAATACTACTTTTACATTATTCTGAAATAAAAGCTTCAAAAGTTGCTGTAATATGGGAAAGTGTCAGCTCTAATAGCACATCTGCTTGGGATACAGTACTCCTTCTTCAGAGGGATGTAATCTAGTCTTTTATTAATAATACAAGGTGTCTCCAGAAGGAGATGATGAGGAGACCTGAACTTCTCTGGTAAATTCCAGGATTGTGCCTGTCATCCAAGTAATCAAAATCTCCCTTTCTCTACTACTCTACAATATTATCTACAGCTGGATTTGCCTCCCCTCATCTTATATAAATTTTATGGATTTTATTAATGTGTTATTCCTATGGCCTGAAGTGATTAATTTTTGCTCTAATACACAGCAAAATTTGCATGAAATCTGAAAGAATCTTAGGGTTTTTCAGTTACGGAATGACAGATGACCTCTCAGGACTAGATTTTTTTTTTTTTTAAGGCATTAAGTGTCTAAATATTTAGCTGGGCTAGTATTTCATTGTGTTTAGGTGACTAACCATCCATGGTACTGTACCTTCAAAGGTTCCTGCAGCAATTATTCAGATTGTTGAACATAAAACATCTTTCTAAACTCTTGCCTTTGCAAGCTGGAATTTCAGAGTTTTCTAAGACATTTCTGAAATTTCTACTAATTCTCTGGTTTACCCAAAGGCATATTATGGATATTATGGACCGATATATCAATATGAAAATTAATTACAGAAGTTTGTAACAAATACTATCCATCTTACTTTGACATTCTTCTCCAGGTTTATCCACTGTTGTTTATTAGGTCTCTCAGATATTTTCCTTGCTCCTTTCCATGATGCCTTTACCCATACACTGACTGAGGTCTATACAGTGCTGATTTACATAGATGCTCCTTTCCTGACATTGCAATGGAGAGATCAGACTGAAATTGGATTTTGAAAGCAACTCTTTATGACCTGGGAACTGGATTTTGTTTGGATTTCTTCATAAATTTCATTTTGTAAAAGCTTTTTGAGAGCTGCAATTTAATTTCCTTTGGTAAGCAAGTGAAATAAAAGCAAAACCTTCCAAATGTTTTGAGAAAAGGAGTAGAACAGAAGCAGATACTTCTTCTGTGGTCAAAATATACTGGATGATCTTAGTCTTTAGACAAGTTCTCATTTAAAGTTTTGTTGAGAGAAACAGGTTCTAGTAAATATCTTAATTTAGGTGAAGCAGCATATTTTGCTAAAACTATGATTAGTTGAAAACATCCCAGACTGCTTCAGCAGGAACACAGAAATTATGCCATGTTATTAGGCTGGTTTGCAGTCTGCTGACTGCAGAATGCTTTTATATTGTTTAAGCATCTGCACAAGAAATGTGCTGCTGCTTCGAGCTCAGATCATCAGAAAAGCAAAGGAAGAAGCTGCAGCTTCTCATCATGTCCTTTCTTCCCCAGTTCTGCCAGGTGACTGTCTCTGTTTTGCTGCTTCCAGGAGTTTTTCTCTTTCCTGTACTGCTGGCTGCTAATTGATCTCCCTGCAGCATTTTTCCAAGCTTCTGTTCCACTCTGTTCCTTGGTCTTCAGTGTGGACCCTGGGACCCGTTTCTGCTTGTCACTTGAAGCATCCAGACAGCCCCAATCCAGGGCATGCTGCATATTTCTCCTGCTTCCCTCACCCCAGGACTCTTTTGAGCATATTTGGAGATGCCCCACAGCTCAGAAAAGGCTCTATTCTTTTCCACATCTTCTGTTGTTTTGAGCTCAGTCACTGCTAATCCCCAGGATGGCACCCACCATTTCTTTCCAGCTGGAAAGGAATTTTTCTCTCTCTTCATCTTTTCATATTCCATTCCCAAAAGAAACAGCTGAGTTTTGAAAGTGATAATTCAATCCACATGTCCAACCAAGGAAGGTAAACTAATAGGCAGTGCTCCTCAATCTGTTTTTGAAAATCACAGCACTTAGGGCTTTGAGTACCCTGCATATAGGCACAGTCTATCCCAGAAGTTTGCAGAAACCTGCTATTAGATGACCCAGAGGGATCAAGGTATCATTTCTTCCCAAAGCTGCAGAAAAAAAATGTAGCACTTTCAATTGCAATGCCTAATTGTGAACATTAAATATTTTGACAGCTGGAAGAGAAAACACGTCCTGGAAATGTCCAAGATTGTTATTCATAAAAGTGATGCAATGGGTAGAAAATCTAGCGACTTTAGTATATAAAAAAGTGAAACCTTGCATTTCCTGACAGAACCTAAATAACATTTTCCCTTGGAAAGAAAAAAAAAGAAAAGTGAAATAAATCCTTACTAGGTGGTGATTTTGTAATTATATACTCTGATAATCTTTCTGTTAAACTGATCTGAATAACACTCAAGCTGGAAAATACCCTGACTTTAAAGGTCTTTGAATGTAGGTCTTAACCATATAGAAAGGATATTTGCATGAAAAAAATTACCCACTCTTTTATGCTACTCCAATCTTAAGGAACATCCCTTACACAGACACACAGATACACAGACACAGACAGACAGACACAGACGCACACACATCACTGTGCTGGCACTGGCTGTTAAGACAAAGAGGTTGGTCTGTACAAGATCCTAGCTTCCTCCACCCCATTCCAACAAAAAAGGCAAATGAACAGGAGCACAAGCTAGTTTTTATCCAGAAACAATGATGGGAAAAGGGACTTGTGCATTTGAGACACCTCGAAATAAATTTACTACATTCAGCTAAGTAGAGTAAGTAAAATACAGCCCCACAAGAGAGAAGGTGTTTAAACTTTGAGCATCTGATGCCATCCCTTGACTTACTTAACTGTGCTGCTTTGCTGAGTGGAAAATCTAGTTACTTGAATGTATAAGGAAAATGAAGACTTATATTTCATGACAGAATCTAAATAACATCTTATCTGTCCAAGTGAAAATCATGTCCATTACACTAGAATGGTTATGTACATCATCCTTCTAGTTTACATTGTTAGGGTGCTTTTACATCAAAGATGTCATTTTACCTTCCATCAGACATCCATGGATTTCTCATGCAGCCTCTCTCTCCTCCCGCTCTGCCCTCGCTGCTCTTTGTTTTACTACCAGGTACCATGAAATTGTAGCTATATTTTTTTGAGCTGTTTTTCATGGGTTGGAGTAAAATATATCTATAACATGACTAAATTTTTCATTGTAAAAGGTATTTCTTCATTCAGAAAAGTGCCTGAACCTGGAGCAGCAAGTGTATTGTTAGAAGCAAGGTTTGACTACAAAAGCTGTAAATGATGTCTTAAGGGTTTTTAAATGCAGTGTGTTGTCTCTGTTGCTCTGTAAATCACGAGCCTGTTAGAGGTCAAAAGATTATCCTTTAGAGAAAGGCTTCATTCTTTATGAAGCAAACTGATTAACTAAAGTTATTTTTATAAGATGTCTGCCCTGAGACTTAGGTGGCAAAATACATCTTTGCTGTCAAACAAAGCAGAGATGCTAATATGAAGATGGGGTCTATTGTTTTCCTGAGACGCTCATGGATAATAGCTTTTTCTTACTGTGGCAAATTGAGGCTAGGGGATAATATATATTATTATTATTATATATATCTCAGCGTTCCTGACTCTTTATCCAAAAAATTGTGAGTTAATGGCACACTACCCACTCCCAGTGGTGAGGTATATACAAGAAGGAAGAATTTCTCAGAGTCAATAAACCCCTCTCCATTCGAAATATCCTTGGCTTTTATGTTTGACCTTGGGATAAATGCATCATTCCAATAACAGGATTAGAATATTATTATCTTTCTTATTCAAGTCTTCAATTGATCATAAGTTTATAGCAAAATTGTCAGTGTCCCTGCAGAAATGTGTGTATGTGTACACAGGTTTCAAGGAACTTGGTTGTGCAATATGACTCCCAAGGGTAAGGTATATAGTGTTATCAATATGCTTCTATGATATCCCCTAATAAAATGACAATAAATTAACCTCAGGCATGAAGCTTGGGTCCTTGACTGTATAACAACTTTGCCAATCAGGAACACTCTGATTAGGATTTAAGGATATGGAAACATTACGTGTCTGCAATTTGTAATGAAGAATTCCAGATGCTTGTAAAAGTCCCTCTAAAACTCCCAGAACAGGGATAAATGTAAATGTATGACTCCTACGAGCACAAGCACATGAGTAGGAGGAACCCTTTCCTAAGCAAAACATTCAGCACTAATTTATATGTTCAGTCTTTTTTTTCATCCGCTGGCGGCTTAATGCTGAAAGAAAGTTTTCCTTATCTGAGTTGATAGCTAACAGTCAAAGTTGTTCTCTTGTCTCTGTATCTTTCAGAGGCAGGGAAAATGATTTATAACAATACATGGATGCACTGAATTAGAAAAGACAGTTTCAGAGCAGTGACATGTTTTTCTTCCTACAGTGCACTCTCCACTGAGATCTGTCAAACAGGCTGTAGGAGAGATGTGTGTACTCAGAAAGGTTCTTCTGCACACTCTCTCCTCTTCCTTCCGTTTCCCACATGTCCCTTTGCTCCTCTGATTGTGAGCAGAGAACTGCTCTGCCAATCAGAGGGTGAAGCAGAAGGGGTGAAGGTCTTGCTTCGTGGTTATAAAGGACACAGGAGCTGGTGAGCTGAAATCCCAGCTCCTGAATAGAACTGAGCCCATCAGTGGCACAGACATTTGGTGGCACAGACAGCTTGCACTGCTCCAAAGCTTAGCAATTAAACACCTTATCCAAATTTCACCCCAAAGCTGCTACAAAAGGCTGTGAAAATTCTGAAATTAGACACAAACTTACTTTTACTTTTGAAATTTCTAGGGAAGATTGGGTGATACTTAGGTATCATAAACTGCTGCTTCAGAGAGTGTTTCCTGAACAAAATGGCCACTTGCAGTGATAAATCTCACACCAGTTTTCCAGACTAAGAGATGCTCTCTTGAAAACTAGACTTTATGTATAAATTTGAATTATTTATTTAATATTTCAGAGATGTTACTTTAGCACACTAAACTGTGTATTCAATTTGATTCGCAAATCTAGGACACTATCTCTTTCTTATCCAGTTGTAGGAAAAAGACAGTTGTACCTAGGTAGAGACTATGTATGCATCTATATAAAATAAGCACACCCTCTGTGACTTTGGATATTAAACACATTCCTACCACTGAAACAATTTTTCCTAGCTCTTCCTATGTGTCCAGAATTCAAAAGGAAGTTTTTTCCATCCTTTCATAAACTTTCAAATCCCATGAGCAGTGTACACCTTTGTAGCCTTAACTTTCTTTAGTTTTGCTAAACAGAAATAACAAGGAAAAATTTCCTGTAAGATGTCCCAAAATGCATCTATCTGTAACAAGTTGAATCCAAACTGAATATAAACTGGCTGCTCCTTCCAGAAAGGCCTTATGGAATATAGCTCAGTGTGCAGAAAAAGCACATTTGCAATGGTGTACAGACATATATGTACACTTACATATGCCAAAGTTTTGACAGAGACAAAATTTTACATTCAGGATAGATTTCGTCACAGACATTCAACTGACTGGATGAATAAATTCAACCTGTCCACCTAGAGATATAGGCACAAAAACATCAGGGAAAATAGCCCTTGAATCTGATCTGCCATTGAGTTCACATCCTTCCGTAATTGTTTTGGAAGCCTATGCTGTTGCTGGGGACTGCTAGAAGACAGGGATGGATTTTCTTGGGAAATTTTGGGCATAAGCATTTGAAAGCAAAGATGTCAACTTTTGTTATCCAGTGACAAAATTTGGGTTTAAAAAGAATGAAAAATAGCTTTCAAGACAATTGTAACTTCATTGTCTTCATGGTAACTTACAAATGTAACTATTAACAAAATTAATTTAAGTATAATGCTGATTATATATGTGTTCATGTGTATTCGTGTACTCATATTTACATATCTATAAAAAGGATAAAGAAGGATTATCTTCTTTTTAGCCAATCTTTAAAATTGCAGAAGCAAAAAATTGGTGCAATTTAGGTTAGGACAAAGAGTGTGCAGTGTTCAGAAATAACAGATATATTTAGATAATCACCTGTATCAGGAGTTTGCATTAGTAAAATTAAAAAGATCAGAATTATCAGGGCCCTTGATATGATGGTTCTTATACAATGAAACAACTTATGTGGTATTATCATTATTATTATTATTATTATTATTATCATCATAATCATTATTACTATTATTACTATTGTTATTATTGACATTTGGGGTTGTTTTCCACAATAATAGATATAATACAGCATGAAATTTCACTGAGAAGTTGTGTGATAACACAAAACACAGAAGAGTTAAGATCATACTTATTGATTTATTGGAGAAACTGCAACTTAATGCAACAACTGCAAATGCAATCTGTTCCAGCAATGTATTTTAAGTCCTACATTTTGTTCACATCAATTATATTTTCAAAATTTTCTTATAAATGCTCTTTTTTTCCCCCTAGAGTGTGAAAGAAACTTCAAATCCAGAAGTTCTCCACTCCCTGTATATTTTTCTCTGAGGAAATGATTGCTTTTTAATATGCCAGTCATCTCATCCACATAGGAGCAAAGTGGATTTTCAGGTTAGACACCTTTCTTTTGGATCAATAAGGAGTCATTGGAAAGGTGAGTTTGAAAATTATAGTAAAAATATATGTATGTGACTCCTGTGTAAATGAGTCCTTAAATATGTATGAAATAGAGAGATGTTTGAATCCCTCTTTACCACCAGAGTCCAAGTGTGTTCTTGGCTCAGCTGTGCTAGTGAAGTCACATTTTGTCAAGGAGATGTGCTGGGTGTTTTTATTTCAGGCAACTTATTCCTTGAGGTTAAATACATGCCTGTACATATAAAAATTGGGTCATGTTCTATTAGGTTTTGCAAAAATAAAGGTAGGCAAAAAGTAGACTTTGTAAAAGGCCATGGACATGCCACTGTGAGTCCCTGGGCAGCACAAACTGTCGTGGGAGTTAGTTTTGAATAATAATGTTCATGTTTCTTGGAATTGACCTGGAGTATAAATGATGGATTTTTACAAAACTACAGCTTTATAAATGAAAGAAAAGAACCTCTTTTTAAATTTTAGGAGGAATCAATTATTATAATTGAGGTACAAAGACTGAGATGGTATTTAAATAACAGAGTTTTCTCCAGAGGGTCAATCCAAAGACAAACATCAGGCTGTCCAGGAAGGCTTCGGGCTGTTTGAGTTGTTTTTTATCTAAGCAGATAAAACAACTTTGCTTTATAAAACAACTGCACATTGCCAGATTTAACCATTATGTGGACTAAAGAAATGGCACTGGCTACTGCTGCTAAGTATCAAATGTCCCTCATTTCTCCTGATTATTTTTACTTTTTTGGTTAAGTCAGATTTTGAGTAGTCTTGGCATTAAAGTTATTTCCACACGGTGGTGCTTGTTTCCATTTGGATCTTAACTTGCTCTAATTTAAACTTGTGTCTAGATTTTCTATTGCTTTTAAATCCAGTGATTCAGGACTATTTTAATGAAATATACTTTTAAAAAAAGCTGACTTATCAAGGCTGGGGTTTTTTAATGCCAGTATGTTTGTTCTAACATTTTCTGAACAAAATTAACTCCTTACAAAACATTTAAGGACTGTATTTCTATCAATATATTAACTTTAAGACTTTACTCATCCTTTCTAAGGACCTGAAATGTCTCCCACTAGAAAGACAGATTTTATGCATGTGTATATATGTGTATATGTGCATATATGTATACATATATGCGCATGCAGACATGTCAAATGTAAGACGAACCCTGATGCATTCTACAGATAATTTATATGGCATAGCAGGCCCTTGTACAAGAAATATGACATTGTTCATATGTTCTATTAGATTGCACCTCCAAGTCACGTGGATTCTTCAATCTTTTGAAGAATTTCATATTGTTGACAAAATACATTTAGACTAGATAAACTGTGTTGCCCCTTCACCTTCCCCTTACCTTTCCATCTCCTTTTCCCTTTCCCTTGCCTTTCCCAGAAAGCAAAGCTTTCAGTCAAAATATTTTCTTGACCTGTGGGCTCTTCCTAAGTGTTTCACTGCTCAGATCTTGGTCTTTCCTGCTTAAAACCTTTGTAACTTGGATGGGAGTTAATGAGCCCCACCTGTCCTGGCTCCCAGCATATGAGCCTGGGCATCAGCAGAACTGCCCTGCTGCTGTATGCAAGGCCCTGAAACTTGACATCCCTTTCTCAGTACTTTGTCACGTCTTGTGGGTCTTGTTTGGTTTTGTTCCTTCTCTGTGGACTATATTTGCCTTTCAACTGGCCCTGAAAAAGGAACTGAATTCAGAACACAGCAAATTCCCTGTGTAGCTATGCAGGCACAACAGCACTGCAGTTGGCCATTCTCTCTTCACTTCACCATGAAATGTGGTGCCAAAATCTAAGTTTTAGACTTGATAAAACTACAAGACTACATGGAAACCACCTGTTTTTACAAAGGATCTACTCTTTCTACTAAAAAAATTCAAGGTAGTTCATTGAATGAACTACATCCATTCAATGTGGTGTCACACCCACTTTGAATGAATGTAGTTCTGTTGGCACGGTCAAGAATGTACTCGATTTTGAAAAGATATATGTATGTGCATATATATGTATGTCTGCACATATATAAACTAGTTTTCTGGCTTAGAAAACGTCACAATGAGCAGTAGAGAAACAGCAAGAGCAATTCCTCTGATAAAACAAAAAATAGCATCTAGATCAAATATAGAGATAATCACGGGAAGAGGAATTTTTTTTTCCTCAAATCTCAAAGAAAAGACTGATGTATGTATTTTTACTAGGGATTTAACATTCAAAGTAGATGTTGATACCTAGCTTTGTAGGTATTCTCTGTTACTGCTCATAGCATTTGTGTACAATAACAACCCTATCAGTCACATAATAGGCTGTCATTCACTGAAGTAATTTAGCAAAAGATATTGTTTAAAGGAATGGTTTGAATTTTTTGTACTTAAATGGATATGGGAAAATTCAAACTGAATGGAAAGAAAAGTCTAATTAATTGTGAAATATATTCCTTCTTAGGGCCTCTTTTACCAGCACAAACACTAAAACAAACAAATTTAATCCCATTTTTATATCAGTTTGATTATTTACAGAAACAGGTATTTTAAGAATATTTTTCTGTAGTTGTGTGATGGTAACTAAGTGCATCAGGCACCTCAGTACTAAGTTGATGAAGTTGAAAGAACTGACTCATCAATTCTGGGAGCTATCTGGGAGCTATTTCCACTTGCATTTATAGCAGACAGCATTCAGAAGCAAGACCCCATCTAGGAACAGACTTAGGACTGAGGGGAGATTTTAGGGCTGCATGTTTGCAGGCTTCAATTTTTTCATCAGTTCCTTACTATTGTAATAAGTGGTAATATTGAGAGAGCAATTTTGCATAACAACACATGGTCAGCCATGTACTAAGGTAGATGTACCAATTGGGAGCCTGAGAACTGAAAACTGCTATAAAGCAGTAGTTTCTTCAGTTTTAAACAAGAAGTAATTGATTGGGGGAAATTTTGTTAGGAAGAATGGGACAAAGATAACATAATAGGACTTATCTGTTAGCACAGCTAGGCTGGCTTTATTGGACTCATTTATATTTATGTAATATCTTTAGTTCAAGATCGATTTTTTTTTTCCTCTTGAGGTAGTCATGATTCTTGTTTTAAATATGCAGTGTGGGCATTTGATTGGAAGTACACCAGGCTTTCATGATAAAATTATTCAATTTTGCAAATTGATTTTACAGTAAGCTAGTTGCCCTACAAAATTCTAAAGATGAGATGTCAGAGAAGAGCTCTTTCCCTCTCCCCTCTCTCTCTCTCTCTCTCTCTCTCACTATTTGTGTATACGTACAGTGACAAACCTAACAACCTCCAGAGCCCTCATTTCCATGGGACTCATTTCACAATTCTTCCATTGTGGAATATCTACTGAAAAAAGAAGTAACCCTTTCGCTGTTGTGGTTTTGAGGCACCATAGATTAAACTCAGTAGCAGAGATCAGGACTAGTAATTTTTGAAGGGAAATGTCTCTGAAGTATCCTTGTCAGCTCATCAACATGATAATCAGTAGACCATGGCTCACTCTCTGAACAGAGGTCAGACTGTTTGGTCTCTTTTCCGTGTTTTTCCATAGGTTCAGGTTTTCTTTCTTTTTTTATTTCTATGAAAAGATATGTTCTTTCACAGGTGTTATTGCTGCAAAATATTTCTTTTGTCTTTTAAGGAAATTTATTTATAAAACATAGATACCTGTTCAGTTAAAGTTTTTATGGCAAAAGAGAAATTCAATCTGGCCCACATCAGTAGTCATATGGTGGAAGAAATTTTATCTCCTTCTTTTAATCCGGTCAAAAAGAGTGCCCTTGCTTGCTCCCTGGTAGAATTTGGCCCAGTACCAGATATTTGAGGAGGTGGACTTTAGAGACATTCAGGTACTCAGGTATTCAGACATTCTGTTAATACATACAATCCAGGGAAACCAGAAACCCAGTAGCTCCTTCTGCAGCCTCCAGGTATTTTGTTTTACTCCAAGTAACTGAAGAGATGGCCCTTTACATCCAAAGTCAGACCAAAGTCAGAGAATGGGATTCACCTCCAGTGAGATCCTTAATGGCACAAGGAAGTCAAATCATCCCAAGCCATCAGGCACTAATGAACTGCAATGATGTTTAAGGAGTACCTCTGAGAATAATGTCTTCTCAAGTACTAGGTAGGGATCATAACCTTGCTGGGTAACTCCCAGATCAACTGTTTTTGTGCTTGAATGCTGCTTGACTCAGGAGGATATCAGAACAGAACTTATTTAAGAGCATATATAACTTCCAAAGCTATACTTTTAAAATGTTTTTGGCTGCAGGTGTGAGACACCCATATGATCTAGGAGCCACCTTTAAATTTCATCAGGATTCAGTGATATGCACTTTGGCTGAAATTATAATTCATCAGTGCATGTAGATATCTCAGTCAACAGATTCCATCCTTCTCATGCTCAGATCAACAGAGACTTTGGAGTTTATCTTCATCAGTTGTAAATGAAAGCTGGTGTTAGAGCCATCTTAGGAAAAAGTTCTTTGACATCTCTAAAGGAGCTGAGGTGATCCCTATGGAAAAATAACTGTTTCAGATAAAGGTTTGCACAGCTGAAAAAGAAAGCACCCAGGTTTACTTTTCGAACAGGCCTGAGGAAATACATGCTGATGGCTTATATTGCATGTATAGCAGGTTGCATATTACTGAACTGGTTTAAAATCAATGCAAATGTTTTGTCTAAAGTGATCATAAACCAAAGTTAACAACAAACCCCCTCAAACTTGTCAAAACCACTGAGGTTTTCTAAATATAGGCTTGTACAATTATTACTTGGTTTCACAGCTTCTAGAATTCAAGTGATAAATTTTGAGGGATTTTTATTGTTAATTATTAAACCATTTCTTTATTAAGGAACAAAAAAAAATAATATTTGAACTATGTTATTGAACACTTAAAAATATATTTAAAAAAAATCAGTGCTAAAACAATATAGCTGGCTGGAAGTTGCTGGACTGCTCCTTGCAACAACACTAATCTTTGTTGTGGAGTTTAACTTGTGTAACACTTAATCCTGATAGTAATACAGCAAATCAACCTAGACTCCACAATTTATTTTACCAATTTTTCTTTTTTATCTATTTATTGAACTTCTTTAACAGAAATTGTCCATATGTCATACCAGGCATGTTTCACTTATTCTGCGTTTCCTTTGTAGTTTCATTTTGTGATAGAAGTCTACAAAAAGTCTAGAAGAACAAAACAGGAGACCAATATCTTAAAAACATGGATGTCCTATGGAAAAGCACCCATGAACAGCAAATATAAATACCTGAAAACTGTAAAGGCAGGTCATCAAGATACATTTCTAGATTTTTTGCTGCATTTATTTATCTAAAAATTTTAAATATATATATATATATATATATATAAAACACAATTTATTTCAAGGAAAAGTCCACACAGCTATATTTGAAAAGCAAATATTTCAGTTTATGCTTAGTTCCAGTCACTGCAATATTACTATTTATTGGTGTAGTGAATTTATTGAAAACAAATGCCAGATGCCTCATTACATCATACTGAAGTGTTCCAAGATCTGATATTTTGGACCATAAAATTGAGGGAAAAATTTGGGTGTACCCATATTTATGCAGCCTGGTGAGAGAATGCATTCCAGTAAGTTAAGGTTATTTTGGAAGAGTCTTACATATTTATTTCAACTGATGTTCAATTGAAACAAAAATCTTTCTGGTAGAGGAAAACTTTATTCAAATGGTTCCAGAAAAGCATGGCACATACTTTTGCTATGTTTTCTGTACACTTTATATCTTTTTTTTCTGGCCATAAAGGTGTTAAACTTTATAGTGCAAAAGGAACAGAGCTCTTCTATTTGAGCTAATGGGCTTCTAATGAATTTTGTGAAAGCTAATATGTCCACAATACATTTCATACAGTTGATACATAATGCTCTACTTCTAAAACGGGCCTGTGTAAATTAACTCTGAAGGGTGTTCATGCTGGTCTTTCACCCAGTAATTGCATGATGTGAACCCCCACAGCAGCTGATTTCAGAGTTCACCCTGGCTGATTCTTGCTGGTGGAAATTTGCCACAACGATTACATCATCTTCCAACAAACCACATGTGCATGACAACAGTCGGCAAACAATTACTTAAAACCCTATAATATAATTTGTAATTTGACACAATAGGCTTTTCTTTCAGGATTCACATTTCCATGACAAAGCCTGGGGAACTGGGGCACTTCTGCAAACAAGCATAGGCTCTGGACATGGGGGAGATGGCCTTGGCCCTCCTCTCCTCAGTGCTCCAAGTTTGTACAATTTCTGTACTGCCTGGAACTTGGGATTAAAACTGTGATAGTCATCATTTTGGAAAACTCTTTAAATTTTCCCATTTATTTCTTTTTAGCCCTGAGCGAAGCCAATGCCCATCTTATGTTTTCTCTAACAAGACAGCAAGGGGGGAGGAAAATAAACCTCTAGTCATGATTTATGGAAACAATAACACTTCCTTGAGTTTTAAAAACATCTGAAAGCAAATGTCATGCCCCTGCCTCCTCTCCAGCTCTCTGTGATGTTTTCCATTCTCCTGTGCTACAAAGACTAGTAAAGGCTGAGTCTCAGGAAAGACGTGTTGTGGTAAAAATATTTCTGCTTTAATCTAATATTCTTCAGCAAGGTCACAAGTCACTAGCTATGCAACATTTGAAAAGTACAGAATTATTGCAGATTCAGGCCTTGAAGCCCTTCTGTTTTCATTGTTCACAGACAGAAATCCTTGATGTATATACAGGAGATAGATCAGTTTAAATTCTCTCCCTCTTCCTCCTTCCCCTCCTTGCTGCTTTTAGACAAGTGATTTATTTGAAAAGTGTGTGACTTTTCTAATCATCCATTTATGGAGTAAGGGTTTTTTGTAGCAGTAAAAGAATTTAAGGCCAGCAAGGAGGAATTATGCAGCTTCTATTGTAAGGAAATGTAAAATAATTGCAGTTTTATGTGGGATGAGGACACTTAGAGGAATGTGAAGTCTTTATCTGCAGATGTGAGTTAATGTTTTGTTTAGACTGTGGCTGCCTGAGGAAGATGTGAATAAACAGAAGGTCCTACTTTCCATAAAGAGCAAAAATTTTACTTTTTAGTCTTGTTTCCAAATTAACTCAAAGGTGGGAAATGAACTTTTTCTGCATATCTTTTGAAAAAAAAGGAAAAAAAAAGTTTTTTGGAACTGAGAAGGTGGTTGGGAATATAGAAGGGCAACAGTGACGTTATTACACACAACACTACTGAATCACAGAAAAAGGTTATAGGCTGCTTACAGAAAGCATACATTAGCACAGATCCATAGAATGTGGTTTTCAGGAGCAAAGAAGTGAAAAAAAAACCTGCTGTGAATATTGAAACTGTATCACCAGTGCTGTCTGCAAGGCTGTTGATTTTAGGCTGTTTGTAGCTATTATCTCAATTTGCTCTTCCTTCCCTGAGTGTTCCCCTGAGTGATTTGTTTTCACAGCCCCCTGCCCAGATTCAGAGGCAGAGGAACCCATAGGTTCAAATGAATGATAATGAGCATTGTCAGAGAGGCAAGAAAATCGAGTCCTTGCTCTGGCTGCCTGGCCAAGAGCTGCAGGAGCTAATTGTGTCAATGGTAATGAGACCAAGCAGGCAGCAGATGCTCACGTGCCTTTACAATCCAAATCCCACCAACAAATTCCTCCCACAGAAACTTTGAGAGATGTCTTGGCACCCTGGAGATGGTGATAGACCCGGTCTCAGCCACATGCCACCTGCTAGAGCCATTGTTAAGAAAAAGAAGGAGGGAAAAAAGTGCCTATTATGATAACAAAGTTGTTTGCTGTCTCTTGCAATGACTTTATGGCACTAGTTTTACCTTACTGCAGCTATTGAACCAATTAAAAAAAAAAAAAGAATATCTGATTCTTTATAGAGAAATATTTTCACTGTTTTCACTGAGCACTGTTAACCACTTACTTGGGAAGCCAGATGTTCGGTATATGCTAAATATTCTGCTGAAAAACTGTGCCTGCCTTTTTCCCATTACAGCTCCCACTGTGTCTGCTTCCTCCAGCAGGTTTAAATTTTCACGTGTTTTCCCATTACACTGGAGCAGGGAGCATGTTTTCCTCTTTTTTCCCAGAAAACTCGAGAAGAAAAAAATGCAGATACCCATGTGGAGTACTGTATAAATATTTACTGTAAAATAAAATAGACAACATATTTGTTCCTTATTCAAAAAGCAGGCTGGGTGGTGGATTGTGCCTGGGGTTTTGAAGAGAGAAAGGCAATTATGGGTTCCTTAAAGACAATAACTTTTAATGCAAGCTTGCTAAATTCTGCAGTAGAGAGAGGTTTAGATCCTTCCAGGAAATATTTGCCCAAAAGCAGTTGTTTCTGGAGAAATCTGTTGAAATGTCCTTTCTTGTCACAAAACTTTGTGTCCAGCTTTGCAGTCCTGTGAGGCTCATGCTGTACAATGAATTTTTAACTGACTCTGATGCTGTTCAAAATTTTTCTGGGAATTGGGCTGGTTCCCTGTCAGCCTCAGCATCAAAATCATTAAGTCATTAAGGTTGGGAAGAGCCTCTAAGACCATCAAGTCCAACCATCAACATAAAGCTGGCAGATCCACCAGCACCATATCTACAAAGAAGGCAAAAGCATCTTAAAAACTCTGGAGCTACCTCTGGCTCCACCGTGGCTGAACATGGCAGAACTCTGTCTGTGCCGAGTACAATTGACCAGTTTCTTTCTTGAAAGACCCTGATATCCTTGGAACATTTTAGTCACTAGTAGCTGCTGGAAGTAGATACATGAGTGGGTCTGGATCATTTGGCTTAGGCTGTCAGTGGAAGACTGAACATGTGCTTTTTCTTGTAAAAAGACACATGAAACACCAATTACACTCCTTTTTTAAACTCCCGGGGTAATGGAGGATGTTACAGCTCCATGAAAAGCTTGGGTTGAGCCAGTAATTTGACAGACTAGGCATTGCAGCCCTGACTAAATTCACATCTACACCAAACTTCAAATCTTTTATTTCACAGAAACCCCACTCCTGCAAAGAAAAGTATCTCAAATGCAGCTGCTTCCTTCTGCCCTTTATAAAAAGTGGCCTTGAAAATGTCATCACATCCTAGATAGTGTGTTGCAGGGTACAAGAGCAAGACATTTGTCAAAGCAGAGTAGCAGCAGCTTAAGACACAGAAAGACTTTCAAATTTATTCATATAAAGTATTTTAAATTCCAGTGCATGTGGTATATGAGTTTGCTAACATCTGGAATAAAACCAGATGTTGGAAATCCAATGCCAGTACACCACCATGTAGGACTGATTACTGTACCTCAGGCTGAGAGCACAGATGTTGCTGGTGCTTTCCCTGTGGAGAAAGAAGAGGTCTGGGGTTTCTGCCTGCAGCAGTGACCACCTCAGCCCTGGGCTACAGGAGGGGAAAGAACACCTTTGTTCCTTGAGTTCCACACTGCATGAACCAAAGGTTATGGCCACTGTTCTCTGAAGCCTTTGGCTCTCTGTGTTCTATGTATTTTATGCATTTTATGCATTTCAATTGCAGGAATAATAAGAAAGAAAAAAAGGATCCTGTCTTAGGAAATGGGTGGATATATGTTGTACACAACAGGACCTACAGCTTGGTTTGGGTGGCTTTGTAAAGGAAGTGGAACAAGGCCACACAACATCACATTTGTTGGCTTAGGGGAAAAGAAATGTGCTACAGCCCTGACTGGTGCCTTTTCTCCCAAACATACATAATGCTCAAACCCTCTTTTGGCTCTAGCCTATGTATTGCTCTTAAAGGCAGTTTTGGGTAAACAGATATCAATTAGAGACATTTTACTTCATACTTTACAAGGCAACAACTAAACAAAACGACAAATGCACTAAAATGATCAAACAATGGAATTTCCATTGTATACTGTGCCATATTAACTAATCGTCAAAAAAATTCAAAAGCATCTGCTGATATATTGCAGTTTATATATTGCAGTATATATTAGTTTATAATAGAGATTCGATAAACTGCAAGACTTATGTGTATTTCTCTTTTTCACTTGGTAAATCTTTGAGAGATAAAAATTATTTGGTGCAGAAATAGACTGAATATTGAGGTACTTAGCATGCATGGAACATGGGTTTAACTCATGATTTATATACACAATGCTGCATTGCAAAACTGCCTTGGAAATTTACTCATGTAGCAGAAAACGTGATCCCCTGCCCTTTGCTACGATGATTGATGATAATGTAAAACCTAATTTTAAACTCACATTTCAAAAACTTTCTCTCCCATCAGCAGGTGTATAGAATTTGGTGGTTTAATGTATTTTAACAACCCATCACATCTTTTTTTAAGCAAGTTGAAAAAGTGGAAGTTATAGGTCAGGGCTCTGAACTAAATTTCTCTGTTTACTGCTTCTTCAGTCTTGGATTTTGTACCAGGGCTTTGACTGGCTGTTTGTTGGGGCAGGAAAATACTTTTTCCTGGTACAGCTATTACCTTTACCAAAAGTCTTCTGGATGTCTCTGAGGTGACAGTGGCCTTTGAGACAGCTTGTGGAGGACACTGCACAGTAGGAGCAGTATTCTGGTGGGAACAGATACAGTTAAGACAGATTCTCTTCAGCAGGAAGTACTGTAAGGCTTAGGTATACGTGTATGTAGTCAAGATACAGACTTTGTGGAGGTCAGGATCGATAACATTACGTAGACATTTTGCTTTTCTGATTTTTATGCCAGAATCCTTTACCCAATTTTTGACTGCCTTTTCATGTAAACTAGCTAACTGATGTCTGAGGCACATTGTTTATATTCCACAGATAAAAAACCTGTGCTCTGCCTGATATATTTGGTCTTAACTAAGAAGACTGTGATCCAGAGGCCATACTTTTGATAGTCCGATGGTCTTTTCTGACTTCAATATCTCTTAAAGTAAGTCAGCCTCTGACGTCCCTCAGTTCTGAAAAGAACATCAGGTATAAGCATGACTGATGAGACAGTAGATTGGACAAATACAGCATTAATTTGTGATGAGTTCTGTTATGTGGTTGTCTATGCAAAGAAATGGAATGAAATGTCAGCTCCCTTCCACCCAGTCCAAAGAACAGTATCACATTTACCTTTGATCAGCTTTTTGGGCCCAAGAGTGAGTATAAAATGGCAACACTCATTTGCCTACAAGAATACTCCTCACTCAGTCTGGACTCAGGCTGCAACAGATGGAAATATTAGTTTTACTTCGGGAAACAGGTTTGTTGAAGAGGGATGGAGGAAGAGAG
Organism: Irena cyanogastra; assembly: GCA_013397155.1. Classification (NCBI taxonomy): domain Eukaryota; kingdom Metazoa; phylum Chordata; class Aves; order Passeriformes; family Irenidae; genus Irena; species Irena cyanogastra. Next base: position 189,667 of record VWZV01017093.1, on the reverse strand, counting down.
AGGGAGAGAGCAAGAAAGAAGCAAAGAGAAAGAAGCAAGAGGGAGAGATGAAGCTCCTGAGTTTTGTTGTTCATTGTGATGGAAATGGTCTGTTAAAATACACTCCTGACTTAGGAAGACTTGTCTTTCACATTCATTGCACAGGTGTCAAATCAAATTTTATCTTGCAATGTCTTGTGCGCTGGAGCATAGCTCTTGTGACATTTTGTAACATAATGCAACATACAGTAATAAATCATACAGAAGTGAATAAAACCTCATTTTTATGTATGTGTCGTGATGAGGGGAATGAACCAAACAGCACAGTGCTAATTTTACTGTGCTTCTATCATTGTTAAGAAAGTTTTTTTTTTCCTCTCCTATCCTTACTGAGGGACTATTTATCAAACTAATTCTTCTAAGTAAAATTATTTTTTACCTAATTTTTGCATATATTTTGTGCATCTAGGGGATCATAGACTTTCAGGAGAAAATATAGGCTTGAGAGCTCAGTAAAACTCCTCACAGTAACAAGACAGACTTTAAAGTGTATCGACCACAGAAATAAACCTCCTTTCAGCTAAGAGAAATAAACCTCCTTTCAGCTAAGTGAAAAATAATTAATCTGTTGTGCAGCTGTGGTTTCTGAAGCAGTACTGTAGGCAAATGAAAGTGCAATTTAGCGTCAGTTTGTTTTTCTTCAGCACATCAGTGAAGAATTGGAGTGCAACTTTAGGGAAGAAGCTTGTGGTGAATAGGTCTTTTAGGTGGGAATAACTGAGATTAGTCTCCAGGAGGCCAGCAGCACTCCGGTCATGTGCCTAAGAGCACTCACAATACCATGCTCACTAAGAAGCATCTGCTGCCTGCACGTGGGACTCCCTCTTTTCTTTGTGAGGGAAGTCTGCCATGTCAAAGGTGCACTGGAGTTTAGGAGACTTTCAGACAAAACTCTTTCACAGGATGCTGGAGATAGCAACCTTGGGAGTGCTGTGATTGCTCCTAAGCACCTTAGAGAAGCATCCCTTCCAGAAGTGCTACATGCTTAAATATTGCTCCATCTAGGCAAACAATCTGAAGATATGCTCCTTCTCACTTGCAGCTTATCAAATGAAAAAATGAAAAAAAAAAATGAGACTGTTTCCTTACTTTAGTTCAGAATTCAGGTGAGGACTATTGTGCTAATGGCATTTTATCATCCTTAGAAGTGCGAGTGGTCAGTGGCAAGACAGTGCGGACTTAAGTGATAATATGGCATGTAATATGACTGATAAAGTTGTAAAATAAAAAATAAATTTAAAAAGGGAAAAAAAGAAAAGAAGTTCCGTAATTCCTATTGGTAGGTATCCTGCTCTCTATTATTATACACAGTGTATCTCTGAGAAAGACTAATGTGACAAAGTGGAATTACTACTTGGAAAATAATAAAAATTGCATAGAGCAAGTTCTGCATATCTAAGTCTAGTAAACAGTTCCTTGGAAGAATATGCAATCATTTAAAAATATACATAATAATTTTAAAGCAGTGGAATTATTTTTGCTATGAATTATTCATCTCCTGTACTCATCATGTAAAGGAGTGGTGACTTCTTTTATCAACAAAATACATTTTATTGACACTAAGAACAGTATTTAATTGAATCTCTTTCCCCAATTATGGTCAGAAAAGAGTTTACACTTGTACTTTGGAAAAATGTTTTAGGAAGATTTATCAAAGCTGCAAAAAAACCCGTCCATGAACTAATGGAATTATATTATCTTTGAATTCTCTCCACCAGAACTTAGAATGGTCACTAATTCCTTTCTTTGCTCTTTTGGTGTTTGCAAAGGGGTTCACTAAAGCCTGAATTGATATAATTATTGGCTTGGATTGTTAGAGATTTAGGCCAGATGGCTATGGGTTTCTAAAGTCCCAGTTGCTTGTGTTAGCTTTTCTAGTTTGCCTATAGGGTTTTGGGGATCAGCAATTTGAAAGGGCTGCAAACTTGTAAAACAGTATTATTCATGGGGGCAGAATGTTCATCAGCGTGACCCAGTACTAAATACATTCATTATGGGCATTTCTATTCTGCACAATTTGCCACACGGTGCTAGTTTGTGGAAGAAAAAAAAAGAGACAATGGCTTATAAAATGCTTTTGAATGCTTAAAAAGAAGGAGAGTTCACACTGAGCCTCCTCTGCTTTTTCAGCAAAAACCTTAGTGACTTTGGCTGAGCTCTGCTGAGAGCAAGTAAATTGGGCAAGTATGAGATTTACTCTTTACATTTTTGGGATATGCCATGGGGGGAACATAAGAGAGGGAGAAGAGCAATAAAAGAGTGATGGTATCCTTATGGGCAATGCTAACAACCAAATGGACAAAGCTGGCAGAAAAACAAAGAGAAACATAGCAAGCCTGTGGATAAAATGACAAAAGCATATGTAAGAAGGAAGTAGAAGTCACATAAATAGACACATTTGAAGTGAGAAGAATGCATCAGCTTCCACGTCCTGAATGCAGCCTGAAGATCACACATGGATCTGTAATATTTCTGGTGTGCAAAAAATACATGCTGGACTCAGACATAAGATTATATTTTTGTGTGCAAATGTGTGGGCGTGTAAATAGTTTTCTGCGACATCAGAGAGGGGAGGAATTTGTCGTTTTCTAAACAATCTGTCTTATTGCTTCTTTTCCTTTAAAATACTTGGCGTGTAGAAGGTGTGCTTAGCACAGACTGTCACGGTGGAGCATGAAGCTATTTCACACAGGATGAAAAAGATCATCTGAAGTAGCACTGGAACAGCAAGTAAAAAAGCTCAGAGAAAATCCCACACATGAACACACAGAGGAACGGGGCTCAGGCAGAGGCAGCTGTGCTGGGGGCAAAGATGCTGCGAGAGGCAGGCGGGGAAGGACCAGAGAATGCAAAATGTTCCCGACTTGGGAAGAAGGAGGACAGGTTTCGGGAGTGGAGGAGCTCTGGCAGCGCTCCGGGCAGGAGCACGTATATTGGGAACATGCAGGTTGTGGGTAAACAAGCAGCAAGAAGACGCTCTTGCGGCACGGATAGCGAGACGTCACTCCCAGCTCTTTTACTAAGCAAACCCACTTAAAAGCTCCCAGCGAGTTAAACAAGGGCTAACCTAAAGTATGTAAATACGGAGTGCGATCGCATTTCTCGTGGCAGGAAGGGGAGGAATTAAAATCACAAAACCTCGCTTGAAATTGCCATGAAAAATTCGGGGGGTGGGGAGGAGAGACGTTGATTTAAAGTTGCCCATTAGTCATTTGTACNCTTCCCTCCCCTTCTCTCCCCTCCCCTCCCCTCCTCTGCCTCCCCGGCTGATTGGCTGCACTGGGCTCAGCACAGGCCGGGCAAAAGCTTTGTCTGGGGACTTGGAGTGAAGTTGCGGAGGAATTTAGGCTGGAGCCGGCGAGGGAGGGCGTTCAGTCCGGCGGCGAGTGCGGAGAAGGACGGGAGGACGGGCTGCGGATCCATCCCGCCAGCTCCCGGCGGTCCCTGGATGCTGAGGGTGGGAGAGGAGCACGCTGCCCCGGAGCATCTCAGCCTGGAAGAGGAGCACTGAGTCAAATGAGAAAGCGTGGATTGCTTACAGATTGTATCTGGATGTCCCGGCACGGTGTGTATAAAAAAAGCAAAAACTTTTCTGATCTGTAAGTTATTAATACTTGGCTGGCTAGAAAAGGCGTTTCCAAGCTGGAAAGGACCAGATGTGCTTTGGATTTAAGGTACCGAAGGAAGGCAGAATAATTGCTTTTTAACTTATTGGGAGAAATTAATTGCAAAAATTTACAAATGTATCGAATCGACGGTAAAATGCACTTTCTATTCATTTTTGCACTGATCATAATATCTTGCAATAATGCTGTGCTGGGCAAGAATTTGAAATACAGGATTTACGAGGAGCAGAGGGTTGGATCGGTAATAGCAAGACTATCGGAGGATGTTGCTGATGTTTTATTAAAAATGCCTAACCCTTCCTCAGTTCGGTTTCGAGCCATGCAGAGGGGGAATTCTCCCTTGCTTGTAGTCCGTGAGGATAATGGAGAAATCAGCATAGGAGCTAAAATTGATCGGGAACAACTGTGCCAGAAAAACTTAAACTGCTCCATAGAGTTTGATGTGATCACTCTGCCCACTGAACATCTGCAGCTTTTCCATGTTGAAGTTGAAGTGCTGGATATTAATGACAACTCTCCGCAGTTTTCCAGAGCTCTTATCCCTATTGAGATATCAGAGAGTGCAGCTGTAGGAACTCGGATCCCTTTGGACAGTGCTTTTGATCCAGATGTGGGAGACAACTCCCTTCACACTTATTCCCTTTCTGCAAACGATTTTTTTAGCATTGATGTGAGAACCAGGACTGATGGTGCTAAGTACGCAGAGCTGATTGTGGTTAGAGAGCTGGATCGCGAGTTGCAGTCGATTTACGAACTCCAACTCACTGCCTCTGACAAAGGGGTGCCTCAGAGAACTGGGTCATCCCTCCTGAAAATCAGCATTTCTGATTCCAATGACAACAGCCCTGTGTTTGAGCAGCAGTCATATATTATCCAGCTCTTGGAAAACTCTCCTATTGGGACTTTGCTCATAGACCTCAATGCTACTGATCCAGATGAGGGCGCCAATGGGAAGGTTGTGTACTCCTTTAGCAGTCATGTGTCTGCCAAAATTATAGAAACTTTTAGGATAGACCCAGAAAAAGGTCACCTGACCCTGCTGAAGCAAGTGGACTATGAAGTAATCAAATCCTATGAAATTGACGCTCAGGCTCAGGATATGGGGCCAAATTCTATTCCAGCTCACTGCAAAATTATAATTAAAGTTGTGGATGTGAATGACAACAAGCCAGAAATCAACTTAAATCTGATGTCTGCAGAGAGAGAAGAGGTAGCTTACATTTCTGAGGGGTCACCCCTGGACACCTTTGTTGCCCTGGTCAGAGTGCAAGATAAGGACTCTGGTGTGAATGGAGAGATCGTTTGTAAGCTCCATGGGCATGGCCATTTTAAACTTCAAAAGACTTATGAAAATAACTATTTAATCTTGACTAATGCCACTCTAGATAGGGAAAAGAGATCTGAATACATCTTGACTGTAATAGCAGAGGACAAGGGAACGCCAAGTCTCTCCACAGTGAAACACTTTACTGTCCAAATCAGTGATGAAAATGACAACCCACCCCGCTTCCAGACAAACAGATACGAAGTTGTTATCTTGGAAAATAACTCTCCTGGAGCATACATCACATCAGTCACAGCCACAGACCCAGATCTAGGTGACAATGGGCAGGTGACGTACACTATTTTGGAGAACTCTGTTTTGGGAAGTTCTATAACCACCTATGTGACCATTGATCCCTCCAACGGGGCGATCTATGCCCTGCGAACCTTTGATCATGAAGAAGTAAATCAAATTGCCTTCACAGTCCAAGCTAGGGATGGAGGGAGCCAGCAGCTCGTTAGCAACACCACGGTTGTACTCACCATCATTGATGAAAATGACAATGCTCCCGTCATCGTGGGGCCGGCGCTACGCAACAGCACAGCAGAAATCTCAATCCCTAAAGATGCTGAAATTGGCTTTCTTGTCACCAAGATAAGGGCTACGGACAGAGACTCTGGTATGAACTCCGAACTCAGCTGCTCCATAGCAGCTGACAAGGAAAACAGCATCTTTGTGATGGATCCCCAAACTTGTGACATCTCTATCAATGTGAGTGTTGAATCAGTTCCAACAAAACAATGGGAGTTTTTGGTGATAGTCCAGGATAAAGGCAGCCCTCAGCTTAGTACTAAAGCTCTTCTGAAATGTACCATTTTGGAGCATGTTTATTCATTTTCAAGCACCGAAGCAACTTTGGTAAGCCAGCCCTCCCTGGACATCTCCATGATAACGATCATATCCTTAGGATCGATATGTGCCGTGTTATTGGTTATTATGGTTATCTTTGCTACGAGGTGCAATCGAGAGAAAAAGGACACCAGGTCTTACAACTGTCGCGTGGCCGAATCAACCTACCAGCACCATCCAAAACGTCCCTCCAGGCAGATCCACAAAGGGGACATTACACTGGTGCCGACGGTTAATGGCACTCTACCCATCAGATCTCACCACAGAGCTTCGCCATCGTCGTCCCCGGCCCTGGAGAGGGGTCAAATGAGCAGCCGGCAGAGCCACCACAGCCACCAATCACTGAACAGCCTGGTGACCATCTCCTCGAACCACGTGCCTGAAAATTTCTCCCTGGAGCTCACCCACGCTACACCGGCTGTCGAGGTAAGGTCCACAGCTTGGTTTTGCACATCCATTTATGCAGACACTCATTTGGAAGCATGCAGTCTGTGAGAACAAGAGGCAGCCAGGTCTGTGCCTCATGGGAATGTGTCATGGATTTCTCTTTGATGTCACAGCTTTTCAGTTTTACTCCAATATCCACAGATTCCATTGCCCTGAGGAACAGGGTTAAATCTATTGTTGATAGCATTATTCCTTGGTTCTTCCCTGTAAGGTCAAAACAATGGAGTGGAACATAGTGCTCTGCACTGGTAACTGTTCACTCTTTCTTCTTTGCCTTCCCTCTCCCTCCTCTCTGTACAGCTCCATCTGAGAAAGAGTGCCTGGATATTTATATTCAGAAACAATCCAGGAAACTCTTTTATTGACGGGGGTGCAGAATTAAAACATTCTGACACAGTTTGAGTACAGCTGCAGTAACATACAGCTGCACCATATCTCAGACTTTGAGACTCCTTGTCTCAGTTTTTACTGCAAATGCTGGGTCAAGGCTTAAATAAATGAGAGCTGTGTCCTGCTAACTCTTTACATGTAAAGCAAGGCTGTTTTGTTTTGAATTAGGATCCTGGAATGGTAAAGGCTTGATTCTAATATATTAAGCCAAAAGAAAACTCCACCTCTGTTTAATTGCTTGTTTTACTTTTTAAAGAATTAATTATTATGAGTTCAGAGGCTAACGAACAGCATTGAACTTCCTCATCTTACAGAGTCTTCAGATGTTTCCTGTGTCAGACACTGCACTACCAAATAGTCTGTTGTACTGCATTATATATGTGCAGGAATTTGATTTAATTAAATCTTAAAAAGAAAAAAATAAACCACAAACAAACCTGAGAAGCAAATTAGTGGTTTTACAGCTAGGAGCTTGAGCTTTCATTTCAAGGAATCAGTCTTTTCACCTTTTCTTTAGCAGGTTTCTCAGCTTCTCTCAATGCTTCACCAGGGCCAGTATCAACCAAGGCCAAGTTTTCGAGGAAACAAGTATTCCAGAAGCTACAGGTAAGAATTCAGTTTGTTCTGCTACATATACATGGATCAGAAAATACAGACATGTGTTTTTAAACAAAAAGTGGACTATAACATACTTGAGATAATGTAGTTCTCCACAATTCTCTTTACAGATATGCCCTACAAGATATGGATAAATTCAGCTTGAAAGACAGTGGCCGGGGTGACAGTGAAGCTGGAGACAGTGATTATGATTTGGGGAGAGAGTCTCCAATTGACAGACTTCTTGGGGAAGGATTCAGTGACCTTTTCCTTACAGATGGAAGAATTCCTGCAGGTAAGAGCACAATGGAAGCTGAGCAGTTTATTTACAGTTCTGCTTGGCTGTCACTTTGATAAAACTACTACTGAGAAAGCAAAAATTCTTTAGCTTTCAAGTCCTACGTTTCCTTCCTTTTTTACTTTGCTTCATGATAAATACTGAGTTGAAGCCTTGATGTATCTACTAAAATGAAACCTCAGATACAACTGCAAATCTATCCAGAGCAATGCCTACTTTTTTTGTTACTCACATCACGAGCTGGCTCCAGATTCCTCCTAAAAGTATGATCTGCTCCAAGTCCTGAGACTTCTAATGACTGGGTGGATGTTTTTGCAAAGCCAGGCAGTTGTGGTTTGTTAAAAATACAGTGAGCCATAATCCGCAGTGGATTTGATCCATATGACACACACTTTTACTATTTAGAAATTGAGTGTGAAAGTGAACTAGAAATATGGATGGAGAAGAAGCAAAAGTGTTTTTCCCACTGAAAAATGAATTTAAGTAGCAAGGGAAGGTTCTAAATATTTCCCAGATTTTAAATCTTGCAACCCTAATTTCTGGAAGCAAGGGCTTAAGAGGTACGATTCAGGGGCAGAGGGCAGAAAAGAAAAAAATTAGAAAAGGGTGAGTGGCAGTAGGATAAACACACACATACATATTTATGTGTATGAAGTATTGCTTTTAAATTTATGCCCAAATAAAAGTTGAATAAAAGATCATGGGAATTCATGCTTAGTACAGATAGAAGAATTTTGTAATTATTTTAATAATTATACAGCCTCTGGTTGTACCCTAGATCTTGTTCTTACTTCAGATCATATTTAGTTTTCTCTGTATAACCAGAGGGCCAGATAATTTCAGTAGAGTTCACTGAACCATGTTTATAAATTTAACAAGTTTAGTAAAGTAATTTTATAAATGGAGGCTCTTTGCTTTGGGGGGTGGTGCAGCACATGGCCTTTCTAAAGTGACCCCCATGTATTAACCAGGGTTGTTATGCTAGACAAGACAAATTGTTTTTCTTATACATTTTAACTTTAAAATTTTCTGTGCATATTTTGCTTCAGTCTTGTAGGTCTTGTATCACATACCCAGCCATTCACCTACCTCCTCAAATGCGCTCAAAACCAGAGGCCTTGAAGAGTTACTCTGTTTTCAGAATCTTTTACCTAAATCTGGACTTCTCATATATTTTTATCCTCATCCTGCCTAACTCCTACTACTTATTCCTCTGCCAGCTAGCATGAGGCATGTCTCATTCTCTCCTATGCTTTAGCAAGGAGGCAGGGAGGGATCTCTCTCAGCTGGCCTGGGGAACTTGAAGTGCAATGGTGTTTGCACTGGCATCTAGCCCTGCTGCTGCCAAGGAGGAGGGATTCCTTTACAGTGGGCAACTGGGGGCTGCCAGCAGACAGGAATGGCTGTCCTCTTAGCTGGCTGAAATGCCCATGACCCATTTTCAGCTCTTACAATTCCCTCTCTAAACAGGAAGCCTAAGGATAGGATTTCCAAAAATGCCAGGCTAATTGAGTTCAAAGTAAAGGAAACTCCTCTCAGTGCAGACAGAACTGGGTTGGGCTATCAGGATTGGTATTTAGTCTCACCCAGATGTCCATTTACTGCTATGCGTGGCCTTAATCCTTCAGATAAGTCTGTTGAACCTGAATTGGTCTACAACCCCAATATATGAAAAGGAAAAGAAAACTTCCTGAAGGTTTCCTGTTCTCCATTCTGAAGGGTTTCTGCATTGTCAGTCTGGACACAGGCAAAAATGCTGTGGGAAGGTCCTTTCAGTTTCTCTGTTTAAGGTGGAACAACAAAGGAATGGAGTCAGTCCCTCAAAACTCCACAAATTACATGATCAGAAATTTCCATAACTGTCCTTGAAAAACTTGTTTCTTTTTCTTTTTAAATCTTAACCAGCAAGCTTTAAATTCTGGAAAAAAAAAAGAGAGAATAAAAGCTGCTGTGCATCTGGACATTTTTAAATTTATTGCTGATTTAAGGACAGATTGTGTCACCATTCAGTTACTTCAGAGTATCTTTTGCTCTTATGTTCAAGAATGCCAGAATTTATTATTTTAAACCAAAACCATTCCTGATAACAACGGCTGCAAAACTGTCACTAAGACAAACTTCACTACTAATGAAATGCTAGACAACTGAAAGTATCTAATGAATTTAAAGGAGTCTTAAAGGAATCTTCTTAATTAGAAGTGCAATACTCACCTTCTGGGATGACTTTGAGAACTGGTCATGGATCACTTAGATGTCTTTTGACAGTTCTAACTCTTGGGCATTTTCTGTGAAACGTCATGCATGGGAACAAACACTTGCAGGCATTTCAGTCACTTGTATCAAAACTTCAGCTGCTGATATATTCTAGTTTGCTTTGTTTGTTTGAAACTTCCTGGATCAGCAGTTATTTTGCAATAGATTGAGCAATATCCAGGCTGCAGTCTGAGCTTGAAGAAATTCATACCGTTGCATGCATGACATATGAAAAAATGATGGAATAGGAAAGGAAATAGGAATGGAAAGGCCATTAGGAAAGCAAACAATATGATAGTCTGTGTAAAGTGCAAAAATAAATAGTGCTGACAGTATGAGAGCAGGACTTTGTAAATCACTGGTACATCCAAAACTGAAATATTCTATTCAGTTCTGCTTACACCACTATAAAAAGGTTTTTTGATAAACGGAGTAGATCCAGAGACAGATGTGAAATGTGTTGAGGGAGCAAGGAAAACTTCCAGGGCATGACTGCAAACATTTCTATGCAGTAGTATATGGTGAGAAAGAATATGAAACTCTATTCTCTGTGGGATAATCTAACCATTGAGTGATATGGGCAGGAGTTTCTTATAGTCAAAATATGCATAAGGCAAAGAGTCTGTCATTTCTGAAAGCTGTCTTTTGAAGTTGGTGACTCAGACCCATTAGGGCCCCAGCAGCACCCAGATCTTCTCCAGCATATCTGGCAGGCACACAGAAAAAAATTTAGCGTCTCTCCATGCGCACCCCTCTCTGCAGGTCTGTCAAATTGGGTTTTGCCTGTCTCTGCTTCCAGGAATCATTCCCACACCTCTTGGAATATTTGCAAAGGACCCTTGCAGTGCCCCTTCATGGGCCAGTTTGGACCAGTGTAGCACTCAGGGTTGCAGTCATTTGCCCCATATGGGAATTAGACCCTACGTATTCTGATAGTGGATTAAAATTTAACTGATTTAGTTAAAAAGGTATTATGGCAGTGGACTACCTCGAGTTCTACATACGCTTCATTGTCAGAACAGAGGAGTTGTTTAATGGAAGAGGAGATCCCTCTGCATGTTATTATTCTTTGCTCTTTATTTCCCCTGTCCATTTATTCCTGCTTGCTTATTCTGATATGCCTCACTAGTTGCATGTGGAAGACTTCTCTGAAACTCAAGTGAGTGCTTGGAGGTAGACATTTCCTTTATTTTATATTTTTTAATGAGCTAGAACTATACAAAGGGCTTGTGTGGCTTCAAGCCACAAGTGCTTGTTTTTCCACCTGGAATTTACAGATTTATCTTCAGCCTTAGTTAAGAGATTGCATTACTCTCTTATAATTGCATTGGTTGTTCTCATTCTTGGCAATGGAGGTACTAGACCATTTGTATTTGCACACACAAGGTGAAGCCAAACACCAGATTCAAACATCCCCTGGGGAAGTTCAGTCCTGGTGGCAGGAATCCCTGTGAGTGCAGGTGCTGTGCTCAGCAGGAGGGGATGCTCACTCTCCTCGTGTCTCTCTTGCAGCCATGCGCCTGTGCACGGAGGAGTGCAGGGTCCTGGGCCACTCCGACCAGTGCTGGATGCCACCGCTGCCGTCTCCCTCTTCTGACTACAGGAGCAACATGTTCATCCCTGGGGAGGAGTTCCAGTCACCCCAGCAGCACCTGCAGCAGCAGCACCACCAGGCCCTCGAGGAGGATGCCCAGACAGCTGACACCAGCGAGAAGAAGAAGAGCTTTTCAACATTTGGGAAGGACTGCCAGAGCGAGGAGGAATCAGGGGACACCTGCACCTCCTCCCTCCTCTCCGAAATGAGCAGCGTCTTCCAGCGCCTGCTGCCTCCCTCGTTGGACGCCTACACGGAGTGCAATGAGATGGATCGCTCCAACTCGTTGGAGCGCAGGAAGGGACATTTGCCAGCCAAGAATGTAAATTATCCACCGGGGGTGGCAGCCTGGGCAGCCAGCACACATTTCCAAAACCCTGCCAACAACGGGCCCGCTCTGGGGACTCACTCGGGCGCGCAGCCTTCGTCCAAGTGGCTGCCAGCCATGGAGGAGATCCCGGAGAATTATGAAGAAGATGATTTTGACAATGTGCTCAACCACCTCAGCGATGGCAAACATGAACTCATGGATGCTAGTGAGCTGGTGGCAGAAATAAACAAGCTGCTGCAAGACGTCCGGCAGAACTAGTTGTTTCAAAAGCCTATTTTTCCATATTTATGGAAAACTGGAAGGGGAAAAAAAAAGAACAAAAAATAGACTGAGGAGAACTGGCATTGCCAACTAGTTGCATTTATCATAAATGTGTCTGTGTATGTTGAATATTAAAATACTGTATTTTCATATGTACACAATGCAAGTGTGATTATCTTTATCTGTATTTTAAAAATACATTTGTACCTTATATTTATGTGTAATTTAACAAATAAATTTTATTTTTGTACTCCCACAGCAAGCATGTTTTCCTAAATGTATATACATGGTACCACCCTTGTCAAACTTAGAGCATTCTTGCCACACAGGCATGTTTTTTTTTAAAAAAAAGGATATTGTTTTCCCTTATTATTTCTTTCAAATGTTTCAAACACAAATTCAAAACACTGAAAAAATTATGCAAATGTTAGTTTCAGTAAATGATCCGACACCTTTTTTGCAATGTTTTATTCTTATAATAAAGAATTGTAACTCCCACAAAACCTAAAATGTCCTTTTTAATTTTGATGCTTTTGGTCTACAGAATCATTTTCTCATTTAATGGATTATTGCAGGCTGAAGTCTCCCTGTCTTTGGCACATAAGTGTTTTCCCCAGTGAACAAATCATGGAATTCCATGATGGGTCTTCCATTGTGATCTCTGCAAAAAAATGTAAATTTGTTGTGCTGTTGTTACACTGCAAAGCCAGTTGAAGTCAGCAGTGTATACTTGAAAGGCAGCAATAAAATCAGCTTTTCTGACCTCAAGCTGAATTCTGAATTTATGTAAATACAAAAATTGCAATGAACTGCTTTATCTTTGTAAATGACACCAAAATAAAAGGAATGTTGCATCTTCCAGAAAAACAGCTATACTTTGCCTCTGCACAGCAGCTACATTTTTATATTAGCTATATTCTCTGTTGTAAGTGTGCCTGTCTTTTATTTGCAAAGTAGTTCAAAAATGTTTGAGGTTCCTAGAAAAGAGCAAGCCTGCAGGTACGTTTGCTCTGGCTGCATCCCATCCTTCCATAGTGGGGCTTCTCTCTGTCCTGAAGCTTGGTGAAAAGTCATTTATATTATGGGGCCATTGCTATAGTGGGGGTAATGCAACTAATATTGCTCAGATAATTTCATCCTTTTAGTTCTTTTTTTCAAAACTATGTTTTGTTAGCCTGTCATACACAAGGAGATCTTCTTAGTAGTAAACAAATGGATTTTACAGTTGAGAAATATGGGTGGGTTTTGAACCCCCAGTTCTCATTTCAGGAGTGTTAAGAGATGGTTATAAAAACCTGTATTTTTGGCATTTATGCAGATGCATATTTTATAGGATATATATTTTTTGCCAGAACTGTGAAAAACACTTAGAATAATCCAAGTCAACCTGGGCATAAAATCGATACATTTGTTCTGGAGAATCCCACTTGTAAAGTATCTTATAATTTTTTTTTTCATGCTAGATACAAAAATTCCTGATTAATGTTATCCCCAAAAAAGTAAGGATTTTGTTGCATGCATAAACTTCACTTGGTTTTTTTTGGGTGCAAGGAAACTTTAACCTCCTTATTGACTTCGCAGTACTGTGGATGGGACATTTGAAGATGTGTAGGCATTTGTTGACACCTGAACAATGGAGAGATTTTCAACTTGTTTACACATCAGGAGCTCATGCTATGCTTTACTGATTAGAAATACCAGGACCTCACATTGAGAGGTTTGTTACAGCACCTTTGAATGCCAGCAGGACTTGAGTCTTATCAGCTGCCGAGGAAGAAGTTGTAACACCTCATTAAATATTTGACACCTCTTCCCTGTTTTTACCCTTCATTCCTACTAATAGGCGTTATTGGCCCCACAGGCCTCACCTGGGTTCCATTCTCCCACTTCCCCTCACTCCAGGGGCTCAGACTGAAGCAGGCAGCTGTTCTATGAGTGTTTGTCCTCTTTGGCTCTCAGGGCTGACTCGGGACAGACTTTATAGCTGTGCCTCCAACCCATATCCAGCTGCTGCTGACAGGAGTCCTTGGATCCTCGTCCTGGTTTGTCACCTTGGCAGGCTGAGTGCTGACAATGGACCCCTTGGCCAGCAGCTCACTAAACCCGCTGTGTTTAGTGATTCTATAGGGTTCTGTAGGGTTGCACTTTGTCAGGGTGGTACTGCTGATGCTGGGATTGCTCTCAGCTCCTGGTCTTCTTGATGCTTTAAAACAGCAACATCAGGCTGCCTCTGAAGCCAGGATGCTGTAACAGTCCTAAAGTTCACAAGGATATAACTTCCTCCTCCTTAATTTTGAATTTCCCAGTCTCTATCTCTTTAGTTGGATCTAGATAGCACATCCCTCAAATCCTCCCTTGCCCTAACTTTTTGATGTGTAATTGTAATTACAATGTAATTGTAAGTTCCACTGGATTCCTGAATTCCTCTACACCCAATGCCTTTTTTGGGTGCCTGTATAGCATGGAAAGGGCTGACTTGCATGGCTAAACCTCCCCACTGCTGACTTTTCACCCAAGAGGGAGGGTCAGAAAAGAAATTCTGAAGACAAAACTCATGCCTGCCTGGTTATTTGATTCCAGCCTGGGCACACAGAGTGTGTGAGATGTACAGGATGAGTGGTGGCTATGTTAAAAATGTACAAGATGGTAGTTTGAAAATAGTTATTAAACTTCTAGATTATTTTTCTGTTGACCTGGATAAAACATTGCTGTCTGTTACAAAATCAGGAGCAGAATATGAAACTCCCCTTCCAAGTGGTGTAGATTCCTCCATAAATAAATGCAGATAGAGCTGTTTCTCCTCATTTCTAGAGGAGGAAATATTAGACATTCAGGCTCAGACTGCTTTCTGTCTACAAGCTTGCAGGACAGCCTGATAAGCTTCATTTTCATAGTCATATCATCCACTAGGGATTATGAACCTGTTTTAAATTTAAAACCCTTAAATCAGTTTATGCCTGCTGGCCTATGTCACATGGATAGTCTCAGTGATTTAAAGAGCCATTGTTTGCAGAGAGGACTTTCTAGAAAAAGTAGATTGCAATGAATTTCTCTGGTAGCACTAGGCATCCAAATATCATAAAACACGTAAGGTTTTCCTAGAGGGGATTTCTGTACCAACACACAGTAATAGTACTTGGTATGTGCATTGCTGCAAGAGTCTTATCATATAAAGAGACCAGTCTCCAGGAGCAAGAAAGTTTACTTAGATCATATCTGAAATGTATTGGAGTTTGAGTTGTATTTATTACCGATAGGAAGCTTATTAAAAGATCTGTGGATAGCAGTAAATGAGAGAAAAATTTCTCTTAATCCTGCTTGCTTTAGAGTTCCTCTTTTTCTCAGGCTTCCTTTCTAAATGAGAAAAATTATATAATATTTAGTACACATATATAAAGACCCTAGCACCAAATCTCTTCTGTGTAAAGAACAGGGAAAACTGATAGTGTGCAGATTAAATAAAATATGTAATAAATCTGGATTTGCTGCATTTTGACAACTAATAGAGAGTTAGAGGTTGCTGGTGTGGTTTAAGCACCAAACATGATGATAATTGTCCTGCCCAGAACACGAGTTCCTAGTACTTCTCTAAAAGCTTACTAGTTTTATTGCTCTTGATGGTATAATGACAGAAAAGGTTGTGAAAATTGGCAGATGGTATTTACCAAGGTACTGGTTATCCCTCTAAGTGTTCAAGGCCTGGTATGGTGGGGCTTTGGGTTGAGTGATCTAGTGGAAGGTGTCCTTGACCATGGCAGGGGATTGGAACAAGATGATCTTTAAGGTCAAACCCAAACAATTCCATGGGGTAGTGGTTCTGGCATTCCTTCTATATATGGAAGTATTGAGACTTTTTAGCAAATACAAAGTTTATTAATGGATGCTCAACAACTACTTTTCTCCAGGCTCATGTAAGTTTTTTATATTCACTTCTGGTATGGTTACATTAAAAAATGTACTGAAATAATGATCAGAGTTGTTTGACCACTTACTTAAGTTGTGTTTAAGCATTTCTGTCACTGCTGCATCGCACTTTGCTATTAAGTGCCCATTAGGATAAACACATTGAGAGGATGTGGCTGTCAATAATGTCTCTGCTGCATTCTTTACCCTGGTTGTGTTTATAGTTACTATGTCTAAGAACAGCAGTAGAAGTCAAACAAAAGCCACCACAAAATATTTAACCCTTACAGTTTCTTTACCCTTTTTAAATGCAATATTGGAATTCATAGAAAATGCCAAGAAGTTTAATTTCTTTCTCTGCAACTTGCAGAGGATTTCAGTTTCCCTAGATTAGGACTTGGAAGTTTCTATTTTTAGCATTAGGTTAACATAGCATCTGACCTAGGAGACTACGATATACATGTGTTTTCTTTCAATCATGCAGGCTCTTACATTTTGAGGCACAATTTCTCTCCTTTCTGTATCCCAGGGTCAAACTCTGCCTGCACACAAAACTTGCCCTGCAATATTTTCTGCAATGCAGTTTATATTATTATTATTATTATTAATAATAATAATACTTCAATCAATAAAAATATTCATAATTAACAACCCTGTTGTGTTTTGCATTCTCAGAGCGGTAAATCATAAATGACTGAGCACTGGTAAAAAATAATATTCTGGGATCAAGTAACCAGCTACTGAAAAAAACCTCTCTGAAGAGATAAGCAGGAACAGTTTAAACCATACTGTAAAAACTATTTACAGGAGAGTTGGCAAATAATACTTTGTTTAATTAAAACCCAGTGGAGACTCTGGAAAAACTGGGTAATAATTGAAGCTGAAATCTGACCAGTGCACACATTCTCCAACCCCTTGCCCAAGGATCAGTGTGGGAAACACAGTGAGAAATGACTGTGCAAACAGTTTTATGACTCACAGAAGTATTTAAAGCTTCATCAGGCACCCAGTTTCATTGCATGACTTTGCAATCTATTGCCCAGCCCTGTGCTGTGGAGGTTTGCCTCTGAACTCACATGCAAGACTGGACTCCAGAGGAAATGCAGGAACAGGAAAAGGAGGAATGCATACTGTGCCAGGCATTGGAAAGCACTTGCCTACCCTTCTAGCCAGTCACTCCTCAACTCTCATTTGTTTTCTTTTCTGGTCTCTGTGGCTAAAATTATGTGTTTTAAACATTAAATAAAGGGAGCAGCTTCAATGGGAAAATTTGAAATTGTGTGGTAGGGTAGTGGCTAGGAGAGATTGAAATTTTAACAATAATTTGTAGCTTCCTGTGAAGACAAAGGAATTTGAAGCTGGGCTGGGCTGTCTCATAGCTCAGACAAAGACAAAAGTATACACTGTATTTTCATATACTTGCATTTTGTGAGAATTGTTCTGTGCTCTTGTCCGGAAGATAGCAGATATAATGATGGGGTTTTATTTAATAAAAATAAAATTCTAGCTTAAAATAATTTTTTTAAACATTTGCATTCAATCCAAGTCTAGTATGCAGCCCTCTCAGAGATGGCTGTGGAGGGTGATCTTTCCCCATAGACTAGAGGTTTAATCTATAGTGCTATAATCTGCTTTTCTTGGTGGTTTGTTCAGGTCTGACATCTACTGTCAAACACAAAGTTCTTCCCATGTATTGCACAGAAAGCACGTGAGTACTATAGATCCTACAATTTAAAAAGGTACATTTGTTGTTTTGTGCATTTAGCCTTCAATTGCTGTGAAAATTAGTGTGAGAGGAAGCCTAGCTCTACTTTGTTGCATTCATATATTTCCTTTTTTTTTTTTCTCTTTATGGTTTGGATGCCAATAACCTTCATCTCACTAAAACACTGAATGACTTTGTGGTGAAAAATAAATAGCAATGGTGGGCAAAGGGACTGGGAAGCCATTGCTGTCTCCTGTGGTCTAGGAGAGCTCTCTGCACATAAAGTCCACACAGTTTTTGCAACAAATATGGACAGTGATAACCTTGACTATTGCTTCTGTACTAAATTATTGTCTTGGTTTAAAAGACAGTTGTCTGTCCAGGAAGACGGGAACCTTCCTGGAATGGAAAATATTACCCTCTTCCCTCCAAACTATTATAACTTTGAAGTTACAGGGCTTCAGATTAAGATAAGGGAAAAGGAATAGCCGTTCTTTACTAGAGTAGATATCACAAGACAAACAAACAAAAAACAACAGCAGCACAACAAACCCAACTGCAGAAGCAGAACCCCAGCCGCAGCCTTCTCTCGGTCTCTTGGCTGCAGTTCCGGCCACGGCCGGCAGGGGCGCTGCTGGCTCCCGGCCGGGCAGGTCGGGTGCGATGATTCCCCCGCTCCTGCAGGGGGCGCTGTGGCGCCAGCTCAGCCCCCTCACACCATGGACATGGTGGCTCAGGTGGTGGGGAAAGAGAGGAGGTGGCTCCCTTTGCAAAACTCATGGGGAGCAGCTGGTGTCAGTGCCACTCCGGCTGGCGAGCTGGACTGTAGCAGTAGCCTGGGAGCAGTGGGCTGGCACAGCAGGGTTGAGCAGACCACCAGGGGTGGCAAATCAAAATGTAGTACTAACCCCAAGCAGGAGCAGTGGGATCCAGGCAGATGCGGGGTGTTGGGTTAACGTGTAGCAAAAACCCTGAAGCAGTGGCAGAAGACAGAGGGGGGCTGGATGGGGGATGGCTCCTTTGCACAGCTTACCCACCACAGCTGGTCTGAGGTTGGGCTGCCATGCAGAGGGAAGGGCCCAGCGGGGAGCGCTCCCGGCTCCCGGGTCTCGGCACAGCACGCACCGGCTCTGGGCTCCCAAGTGGCAGAGGGGCAGAGAAGCAAGCTGGCAGGCCCTGGTCATAGTGCCTAAAGAAGAAAAACAAAACCATAAGAAAAGCCCCAAAAACCACAGGGCAACAGGACCCTAGGTCAGACCCACTGTGCCATCTGGCAGCTGTGTTGATCACCCCACCAGAAGGAAAAGCAGGCCCTGGCCCCCAACCCCCTTTGGATCCTGGGCTGCCCTTCATCCATCGCGATATTACTGAGCCATGGGATGGGAGGCAGGCGGAGGGAGCAGATGGAGGGTGGCGGTGGTGGTTACAGTAACAATTCCGGGCACAAAAAATGGGTATGGATACAAACCCAAGACAATAATTTGGTGCAAAATAGTATTTTGAATTGCAATTTTACCTGCTTGGCAAGATTCATCTCCTCCATAGCAACTGAGTGTCCTAAGGTCATCACGGGGATTTAAGCAGACACCACATAATCACATGATCCCAGAATTAACTAGGTTAGAAAATTGCTTTGAGATCATCAAGTCCAACCTATGACCTAACACCACCTTGTCAACTAGACCATGGCACTGAGTACCATACTTCCCTGGTCCTGCTGGCCACACCATTCCTGATACAGACCAGGATGCCGTTGACCTTCCTGGCCACCTAGGCACACTGCTGGAGTTCTGGCTGCTGACTGAACATGAGTGCTCATGTTCAGTTATAGCAGTGGGGAACAAAGCAACCCAGACCCCCTTATGCATCCGAAGGAGATCCCTTTATTGTAGGCAAATATATATATTATACCTTTAATTTTAATGTGACATAACTGAAACCAAACCAAGACTTCACAGAATTTAACAGAAAGAAGGCTTGACCATCCAGCCAGTTCTTAACCCAGCGAAGAGTGCTCCTGTCCAAGCCATGGGCTGTCAGCTTTTCCTGGAGTGTGCTTAACAGGAATTATGCCTTAAAAGGAAGTATTCTTTCTGCAGTGTATGGAAAATGAAAGGCTCTCATATGTAGTATTCTGGTTATAATAACTTGTCTTACCTTTTCATAAGATAAGATTTCAGCAATGATTGTATTTAGATCTCAGGAGAATTCAGACTCTCCAGTTACTATTATGTACAGCTAAAACAGCTAAGACAAGGAAAATAAGCAAAGTCTAGATGAAAGAAGAATGTGTTTCTCCTTTTCACAGGCTTCAGCTGATCTTGAAATAAAATGGTTTCTCTGTCTACACATAAAACACATTTGTGACGTGTAAAGGTGCATTGCTATGAAACATAGGTGAAATGGAGGCATGTATGAGCCTGGTGATAATTCTGTGTGCAAAGACTCTTTCTATTTATTCCTGGGTGGGGTAGTAAGAGAAGCTGTTGCCCTGGAAAAAGGCTAATTGTAAGAGTCTTCTGTTCTCCTGAGCTGAAGGTGCTGCCTGTGTGTGAGAGATGTGCGGAAAAAAATCCATATCCAAATTAATATAGTACTGTGCAAGGGGGAAAGAAGAGGAACAGGTTAAAAAATTGAATTTTCTTGTTAATCAGGCCTGTGTTGCTTCAAGTAATGCCCACTATCCACAATATTTGCAAACAGGGAGATAACCTGGTTGGCTTCTCTAAAAATGGTGACAAGCAGCCACAGCAGCTTAGTGCACCTCTGGCAAAGAATGATGGACATTTTTTTATTCAAATATAACTGAAGCATAAGCTTAGCAATTTGGCAGGCTTAAGACCACTTGAGCTTGTTTTGACCCATCTGGCCTTCTTAAATTCTTGCAATAATTAGGTCACCTAACTAGAAAGGACATGCTGATTTGTATCCAGGCTAGAAAAATGTTTGTGGTGAAATGATTTATTTATAGTTTTTTCAAAGTATCAGAGACTGATGTTACAATCCTTATGCATCCTCATGTTCAGATTTTTTTTTGTGGTTGTGTCTGATCTGACTGTGGAAAGTCCTATATTTTAAGCTTTAAATACTGTTAGAGGATATAATTTGTGCATCTAGAGTTTCAGTGGTGCAGTATGTGAATAGTGTTTGTACTGGTTTAAGGAACCAAGTGATGCTACTGCAATTATCCCTTATGAGCCTACAAACAAAATCCCAAATGTAGATGTGTTTGTTGAAGGGCAACCAAAATTCAGGTCTCTCTGATGGTTCTTGTCTCACTGTAGCACTTAGAGCAGCACATGTTGGAGTACGTAACCTCATATGGGAAATAGCAGAGATTTATCACTGAAAACATCTGTAAACTGAAAACTCAGTGGCTTCCTTCCATCGTGGGTGGACAGCAGTAGCACATTCTGATGCCCTGTATTACTCAACACAGGTTTCTTCAGCATTGTTTACAAAAGTCTACAAGAAAACGCTCTCAGAGAATATGCAGCGGTTCAAGTTAACTGCAGAGACATGGTTTCTAGCTTGTGTAGTTCTGCACTTTTGCATATATTACATTACCTCATTCCTTCATATCATAGTGAAACTGCTTTCTGGAAAAGGTGTGCACGTGTCATTAATTGCAGTCTTAAAGTGCAAGTTTTAGACACAAGGAAGTGTGTATATAACGTGTCAGCAGAGAGCCAACTGGATTATTTTGTAATTATACTAGAATGAAACTCCAAGAGTTTAAATATGAAGCATAACCACTGGTATCCATGAAAACTTTACTCAATTGAAAGTCAGAAAAA
Organism: Irena cyanogastra; assembly: GCA_013397155.1. NCBI lineage: Eukaryota > Metazoa > Chordata > Aves > Passeriformes > Irenidae > Irena > Irena cyanogastra. Next base: position 168,253 of record VWZV01017093.1, on the reverse strand, counting down.
AAATCATGTTCTTGTGAAGGACTGCATGCTATGGAGTTCTTAATGGCATGATTTCTGAGAAGTATATAAATTCAAATATAAAATAATCTGTATGTGGAACACACTACTGTTTTGCAAGTAAATATAGTGGGTTTTTTTAGATTGAAACATAGATAGTGAAAGAGAAAACATTAATAAGTATCTGCTTTATTAAAAGGCTAAAGGTTAGGTATTATGGTAAAAAAAAAAAAGTGTAGGTTTTTGAGTGTGGTTATTTCATCTACTTACAACCCGTCTTTGGTATCATTGCCATGACTAAAAACTTTGGAAAGTCTGATGTTAAGAATAAAGTTTTAGTGGTAGTGCATCATTGAAAATGAAGGTGCAGTAGAATGGCAAACCATATATCATCACTACCAACTTTAATCAGCAAAAGTAGAAGAATTAGAATAGGCACCTTTCCCCTGAAATTCTATGAGAATCTCCCAAAAAGCACTGTTGGTTTTTAAACAGCTTATTTTAAATCTGAGTGATCCAAAAAATAGTCTTCTTCACTTCCTATTCTGCTTGTTATCCCAGACTTCCAAGGAAAAATGAAGAGCAGGGAAAAGACCTGGCCAGCTGTGCTCTGCAGTTTAAGTACCTCGCTGAAGGTACTGAGCCTGTTTGGACATGGAACATTGTTTTCTGGCTAAATCCTCTGAAGCCAGGTGCTGTGCTGGAGTCAGGAATGGAGACTGGTAAATCTTTTCTGGGGTCTGCTGCCTCCAGGGTACGACTTGTCTGGGGCTGATGAGAGCAGGGTAGATTCTCTTACTGCAGAGCTGATTCAGTGAGCGTAGTGGTGCCAGCACAGTCTGTTTACAGCTTGGCTGAGGCCTGAAAAGTCTGGGTGCCCATCAGCACTAGCAAGAGGAATCCAAATGGATTTGGTGCCTCCAGCCAAGGCTGTTGGCTGCATGGGTGGCAGCCAAACATATGGTGATGCTTTGGGCTGGTGGGACAGGAGCAGCTGCCTCGTGGGGAGTTGTGGCTGAAGGCTTGTGCTCACTCTCTCATTTCCTCTCTGCTTGCTATACTGATGTCCAAAAATATTCAAATTCTCTTTATACCCTGGGGCTCTTACTGAGCTGGCCAGGTAGTAAACAGATTCTGGAAAAAGCCCAGCTTGTAAATTGGGGAGTGAAAGGTGAGTTCTGGCATCTTTTTTTGACTGAGTGCATTGTCCTCAATAATGGTCTTTTTCACTGAAAGCAGCAACACTATTATTATCCCTCCATGGAGTCAATGGGAAATAAATGAAAGCCCATCTGACTTTAGAAATGAAAATTGATTCCTTCAATTTGGAGACAGCTTATGTTCTTTCCATTCCTCTTGGAACCTGAACACACAGAAACTGCTGCCAAAATTAGGATGATGCTACAAGGGTATCAGAAACAGCTCTCATAAGTGTCAACAGGAGGGGAAGCACAAACAAACATGGGTACAAAGCACAGTGTCTGTTTGGTTGTGCTGGGGGTAAATCTTGAACAAGAGAGAGGAATGTCACCCGGCTAGAGGGTGCATGGGAAAATATTTCAGCTCTAGTTTTCATCTTGAGAGTTGTTCTGCAGTATGTTCCCAGACAATTTACAGAAAAGTTACTTATATAGATTACATATTTGAAAGGGTGTTTTTGGACAATTTAGTTAAATGTTGAGCCTGGGACTCATTGTACAAGACCAGTGAAATTAGCTAAGATATGATAGATTGCTGCTATTTTTTTTTTAGAAGTAATATTATTATATGTTTAGTAGCATTACACAGTTCAGCGATATCTTCCCATGAAGCATAATTTGAAGGAATGATACCTAAAAGCAGAAACAGAGAGGAGACAGAAGTATCTCTCAAAGTATTTGTAAATGTGAGGGAGTTTGGAGACATCACTTGTGTTTTACCTCAGGCTTTAAAATACTCATTTCAGAAGAGATTATTGATGAGAGAGAGATTCCAGTTGCAACATAGTTATAATTGTTTTTCCGATCTTATTCCAGCCTACTTGGGAATGGTGGTCTGGTCATGGCCCTCTGGAAGGGCTCCGTGCACCTCCCAGTGTTTCTCTCCAGAGCTTTAGCATGTTTGTCTGTGACCCATGAGGAGTTTTAATCACTTTGGAAAAGTCTCAGTAATTTAAGTATCTAGAAAAATTGCATTTGTTAGGTTATTTTAGCAAGCTTAGTTAGACATAATTTTATTTTCTGGAGTGTCCTAAAGCTCCAGGATCAGTTAACATGCAAGTCACTCTTAGCCAGCACTGGAGTGCAGCTAGGTTGAATCACTCAATATTTATGGTTGTTTAATCTACTGGGCAAATAACCTAGAATATATATATTGCTAGAACTCAAATTTATTTTGTAACACAACATGAAATTCAAGAAAATACTTATGTTCAATCTGTTTAGGCAAGAGGAGTATTCTCTCTAAATTATTTTTGATGGTTTTTCTGATATGGAACTGGGGCGTTTTGTTTGTTTTCATGGTGTTTTAAGAATATTGATGCAGAGTATGTTAAGTACCAAAAATAAAATCAGAAGAACTTATGTTCCAGGCAAATTGAATTGGCTGCAGGATAAACAAGTTATGACTGAATACTAAAATGTTTAAAGTGGTTTTCATAAAGTGAATATCAATACTGTGAGCTACTCTGGATATTTTCTTAATTTTGCAATAGGAATTTTTTTTTCAAATGTGCTTACTTTGAGAGATTCAGTGAGTGAATACACTGGTTTTTTAAACATACAGTGAGTGTAGAAGTGTGTTACTCTGATTCAAAAGAGTAAGACAAAATCAGCCCCTGACAAAAACTGTTTTGCAAAGAGACCTACAGCCAATTACATCAGAAAATAAAACATGTTCATTGTGTATGATGATGCTAACACCAGAAGACAAGCAGATTTCTTTCTTGCCTTTTCAGAATGGTATATATATATATATGTATGTATGTGGGTATATATATATTTAAGTGTAGTTCAATCACATCAAGTGGCAGGTGAGAAAATAACATGTCAACTGGACATAAAATAAGAATATTTGTAAAATAATTAATTTAAAAAAATTAATAAAATTCCCATATTTCTAGAGAGAGTTTTAAGAAGTAATCTAGCTTTTACAGGTAAAAGCTGATATACAAGGAAATTCAAATAGCCAGAAACCCTTCATGTGTGAACAGGTTACTTTCTACTCCAAACCATACTTGAAGCAGGGTGAGAAGCACTTTCAACAGAGTTGTCTAGGAGATTAAGTACTTCTGCAATATTAATGGTAAAGACACAACAAAATTTAAGACACTCTAGGCTAAGCAGTGTCGCTGGTAGTGGAAACTGCAGCATATTACGTCTTACAGCTTTTTGGGAAAAACACAATTTTTACTCAAACTTGTGTTATTAATGAAGTAATTTGATATTTTTGGACTGGAATTTACCAAAGAAAGCTTGCCAAATGCAATATATCCTAGCACTTTAAACTCCAGGGTGGACAAATATCTCCTTTTTAAAGAAAAAGTATTTTGTGAAATAGGGTAGAGTTTGCTATAGCTTAAAGAAAGCCACACATTGATATCTAAGAGAGTTTAGTGCTATAAGACTCGGTCTTGGCTGGTTTGGTGGCAGTATATTTTTTTTCTGCTGGATATTGAAAGCGCTTATTAATTTTGAACAGTGAGCATATGCTTAATGTAACTCTTCATTTACCTGGGTTTTAGTTCCCTCCTTTTCTCTTTTTTCTAATCAGGTGCAGTTTATGAAAAGCTGTGTGGTTCCCTAACCCAAAATCCTTGAATGTCTTGTCTCCCATTTACAATAGTAAAAGCAAAGGTTGAGAGACAATGAGGGGGATGTATCCTAGGTCAAATTCAAGAACAACTTTAACAAGGAAAATGGTACCTGGTTTACTGAACATGAAACCTGATCTCCAAAATATTACAAATGGAAAATCCACTTCTTCATCTTGCTTCATCATCTGAATTTGTTTTTAAACAAGTATGTTCCTTGATGTGGAGCACGATTAAGAGAATTTTGGATTATCAGCAGCTGGCTGTCCAAGAGAAGTCCTCAGAACCATTTCGACCAGTTAGAAAGCAGAGAACAAAAGAGGACCAGCATCATGGAACAGGATCACATCTAAAAGCCTTAGCAACTTTGGATTACAAGAACTTGTCAGGAGACAGGAGCAACATTAGGAAGAATGCAGTATCCTCATGGTATGTCCAGCACTACTCAGAGTGAAGGTAATTTTGTGTTCTCTGTGTGTGTTTGTTTAGCTGGAGGCAATTGGGAGCTGAAGTGACAAGTAACAGAGACACATGTTTAAATTTAAATGAAGGCTTCGGTTTAAATCAGGATTCCAGGACTTGCAAGAATTAGGAACTTGGAGGAGTTGCAAGACTGCAAAAGGCAGTAAAATAAATTACAGAGTCATTAAAAAATAAGAAAAAAAAATATCAGAAATGAAAGAGCAGAACACTGGTTTTAGTCCAGAAACTGGCAAGGAACTCTGCGTAAGCAGCTCATCCAGTTCCTGTAAAGCATAACAAGATGGAAATTATAGACAGAAAACACTTATTATGTTATGCAGGCCATTTTCCAGTGCTAGCAGAGAAGGAAAGAAGTGGAAAGAACATCTAGTGTCATTCTCATGTCCCCTCTGGCTATATTCGGAAATGGCATGAATAAACTGTGGAGGGAGCCGCACCCAGTCACTTGTAGCCAGAGGCAGTTTAACAGTCTGAAATGCTGGGAGCTGGGAGGGAAAATATAGGGGATGCTCACACAGATGGGAAACCCCTTTACTTTGTGACTTGGAGTGCTTATAGTGAATCTCTCGGCATAGGAAGTGACCAAATGCTGCGATGATAATCTGGTTTGCTGCAAGGGCTGTTCTCTCTTTGTGCTCATGCACCAAACCCTTCCCTTCTGCCTTCCTCCCTGGGGCTGTACTTCTCCCATGCTGGTGGTGTGCCTGGAGGCCCTGGGTAATTTCTGATGGCCAGAATATCCTCCAACAGGGTACTTGTCAGCAATTTGGAAATTTTGCAAATAAATTAAAACAAAACAACTACAACAACTACAACAAAAAAAAAACAACAAAAAACCATAAAACAAATAAACGAAACAAACAAACAAATCATGGGACTTGAGGTCTTCTGACCTACTAGTCAGAAAATTGTAAAAGAGATATGAAAGTTTCACTGAAAAAGGGAAAAGTCCCTTTGAATCACCTCAAGCAGCTGACAGCTAAAAATAATAGAATTTTGAAATAAATGAGATCTGCCTCTCTGTCCCACTTTATTTGCTGTTCAGTTCTGTGCTCTTTTTTTATTCTGGTTTTGAGGTTAAATTCCTGTAACCACTACCGCCAAAGCCAGGTCACGTGTGTAGCGATTCAAGACTGAGTAATTTTGTGAGCCTTTTTCAATCACTCAACTACAGGCATAACTACAGCTTCCAGAAGAGAAGCATTTTCTTTTCATTTTTTTTTTCCCTGTTGAATTTTGTTCAAGTTATTTTTTTAAATGCATGTTTTTAAGTATTTTGGCAGATTACTCTGAAACCACGTGATTGGGCTTTTTATTCGTTTAATTTTTTGCAAGCACAGTTATACTTACACTCCCCCTCTGTTTGCTGGAGGTGGTTGCTGATGTGACAATTTAAAATGCAGTTCCAAGCAGCCAGAGTCAGACAGTTACTGTAAATGACATGGGGTATGCATGTTTGAGTAGGACAAAGAAACAGACATAAAAAATATTTTAAAAGGTAAATTATTCATCCTAGGATGTGAAAGGTATGAAGTGAACTAATTATCAACTTAAAAGATAAAAGTAATAATTTTTGATTGGTATTGTTTTTTAAAGAAATACTCTGGGATATTGAAATGTGAAGTAGTGGGTGTTAAGGAAGCCAGACTGTGCTGGAGTCTTCTTTTAATGGCAGAAATATTCTACTCTTCTCCAAGACTCCAGTCAGTAAATGTTTTTTTAATTATTGCCATATGATGTCTGTGAGATTTGAGAGTCACCAGTTTATGAGGAAGTGTGGGTGTGATCTTTGTGCTGTCAAAACGGCTGCGTCCTTTGAAGTCATAATCACTGAGCAGATTTATATCAGCTACAATATCTTGCCAAACTGATGAACTGATTATTGCTGTGTTTTGGAGAAGGCTGGTGTTTGAACTTGGGTACTTTTGAATGAAAGGACGGTTCAGTGCATTACTCAGAGTTTTATACTCAGAGTTTTATACCCTACCTGTGTCAAGTGAGGGGAGTTGGAATGAGACGGTCATTAAGGTCCCCTCCAAGCCAAGACATCCTGTGATCTCAGAGATTTGTACTGGTGCTTGAAGCAGCTTGTTGCTCACAGTCTGATAGGGATATTCTTAGTTCCCTTCTTGACCTCAGGAGATGAGTAGCTACCCTTAGCCTTTTCCTTGAGTAGTGGTGAGCAGAGAGGAAGAACTGTGTCTCTTCCGTCAGTTTGGGTCAGCTATTCTGGCTGTATCTCCTTCAGCTGAGGAGTTGAAAAGCCTTTGACTTAGACTAAACACTGCTCAGCCACAACTAAAGCATCAGTGTGTTATCAGTGTGTTCTCATTCAGAATCTTAAACACAGCACTGTACCAGATACTAGGAAAAAGATTAACTATCCCAGCCAAAACCAGGACAGACTGTTCTACCTCGTGGGGGTAAGAAACCCTCCAAAACAGAAACCCCAAACCAAAAGAAACCCCTACTCAATATACAATGTAAAATTGTTATTGAAAGAAATAGCTGTTTAATATTAGAGTGTTCTAAAAAAGAAAATTATTATTATATGTTATTTTTTTTCTTTTGCTCTGATTCTTCCTGGGGCCAGTTTAGGACTCCTAATGAGAACAGGGGAGAAGATAAGGGAAAATGGGGGTGTAAATGATGAAAGACCATTAAAATAAATGCTTGTCAGTTATCACTTTTTCTTTATATTACTTTATAATTATATCTTCCTTCATCATTTGGGAAATAGGGAGAATTTTTTTTAACCTGTAAAACATGAATTAGAATTTTAAACTATCAAATTAGAAATTAAACCAAGTAGATATTGTGGTTTCAATCTAGTTAAGCTGTCAGTGAATATTCAACTCTAAGACACCAAATTTGATTTAGTTATTTACTATCAGATCATGACAGGTTTTTATACCTATTCATTTCTCTGCCAAAAGATTACCAATTGGTTTATTACACAGAGGTAGATAAAGGTCAAGCAAAATAAAAATGAAATGGACTGTATGGCAGAGAATGCATAGATATGAATCAGACTAATAAGAATGGTGTTGCACTTATACTGCTAGAAAGACTGATACTCATCATCATAGAAATTGTATAATATTTTAAGTAAATACAATATTAGCAGAAAATGGCAAACAAGTTGGGAAAAATATGCATGGTATAAATTTTTTATGCTTATTTTCAGAGGCAGTCACACAACATACCAGTTTTTCTTAGTGAGAATGTGTTCTGATAGAAGTGAAAATAGAATGTGAGAGAGAGATAAGGGGTCCACACGTACCTTTTTTGTTTATTTTGTGTTTGTGTATGTTCTGAAGCATCTAAGTATGTAATAAAATTCAGTGACATACAGAAGTATTTTTTCTAGTGAAAAAACTAATATTCAAAATTTCAAACTACTTTGAATTACAAAAGCTGTTGAAACTGTGTTATATTTTCATTATTTTCTATAAGTAGCAAATTGCATTATTGACGTATTTTCCTGATAAAAACCCTGTAAATGTACCTATTATTTTCATATTTTGAAGCAAAATATGAAGTTAAAGCAGAGTAGCCAAAGATTTTTATTCAATGACTTCTAATATATACCCAAAAATACCTTCTTTTTTCTGGCAAATTAAAGACTTTTTTTCTTAATTAAATTCATTATACTATTCTCCATTCCATTATAATCTAAACGAGGCTTCCATATATAATATTTTTAAAAATAGACTTACTTTGTTGACTGTCTGTTATCTTCTTGCTTTTCACATTAGTGGTTGAGCTCAAAGATCTTAGAGCTTTTTTCCAAGCTAGACGAATATTTCTAAAAAAGTCTCTGTGCTTTCTGACATAATGGCAGCATGTTTGTGACAGTAAGTCCAACTGCTTAATTATATAATGCTTAAGAGAAATAATTTTATTAGTTTTTAGAGAGGCATAATAGCATTTGAAAGAAAACAAACCACTTGATTTGCGTTGTCTGTTTCAAATTTTTTATTTTAATTGGAAGGTCAGCATTCTCTACCAAGTGTGAATGTAAATGAAAGAAAATTTATGTACAAATCATTATGGACTACTAATTGAATTATGGGAAATGATGGCTCTTAACTTCTGTCTAAAGAAACTATCATGGCTACCTGATGGGAGGAGGAGATAAAGTTCTGTCCATTTGAGGGTGGCAATGAGCTATTGACATTCTCCTTAAGTCTTACATGCTCTTGCAGGATTAATCCTGCTCAAACTAAAGCCTAAACACAACCAAGGAACATCTGCAAACTCTCCACTACCTCTTGCATATTCATCAGCATGTAAACAGAACCCTTGAAATGATAGTAGAGGAATGTGAACTATAATTAATCTGTCTTCACAAAGTCCATTTACAAAATCATTGTTGCTAATCCTCCCTCTAATTTTAGACAGGGAAGGAAAAGCTGGCCTTACAACATATCTAGACATTCAACAGCTACAAGGGCCCCTTTGGGAGAAAAAAACCCACAAACCCAGAGTTCTGAGAAACCTGAGGGATATGCTACTCATCACTGTTTTCATTCTAGATCTTCACATATTTGTGCTAAATACAGCAAGTTCAACATGAATATTAAACTGAAAATCATAACAGAGCTTCTGGCCTTGTACACCTATACATGTGGTTTCCTGATTCTGTGATGAAGTAAAAACCAGACTAATGCAGGTACAATCAGGCCTGGTTTTCATTAGAAGAAGGGAGATGATCATGGTCATGACAACTATATCATGTGCTAATTATCAGTTGAGGCAGAGTAAAAGTAGGTTGCCTGTCCACTTAAATATGTTTAAATCAAACCCAGCATTTACAATCCTTTTAGAAACCAGTGAAAATTTGAACTGTTCTATGAGGCTTAAAAAGATTTAAAAACCCCAAAACAACCACCACACACTGTCACAAAATCACAGAATAGGGACCCATAGGATCATTGACCTGCCCTGCACAGCACCATCCCCAAGAGTCACACCATGTGCCCAAGAGTATTGTCCAAATGCTTCTTAAGCTGTCTCCTCCTCCTCCTCCACTCTCCCAGACTGGCTTTTTTATTTTTTTGGTAGTTTTTCTGGTATCACATGAGCTCTTCAGTATTTTCAGTTTTTAGTGATTCTGAGAATATCTGGGGACTAAATCTTTAGCGCTACTGTTAGTTATTTTTTGTGTTTCAGCAGTGTCTAAATGTCCCAGTGTGGAATAGGCAATACAAACACATGATGAAAACAAACTCTCGCCACATAATTCTGCTGGGAAAGAAATATGTAGAAATAGGTAATCTTTGGACCAAGGGTAGCGTGGGCAAAAGACAGCTCTAGCTGATGAGGAAGGTTGTAATCTGTCTTTGCATATCTATGAGTCTTCAAGACTGAGTTATGCAGATTTATACTCACGTATCCCCAGTTTATTTACAATTTTGCAATATATTCACCTTCAATTCACCCCAGTAGTGCCCATATTTTCAGTATTTTAGCTTATATGAGTCATGTTTCATCTCTGCGTTCTAGGTCATATTTGAATTTATTTGAGATAAATGATGGAAAGATTTTCCATTTTGTTACAAGGTAAAAGAGAATCTATCAATACCAGAATTACTCATGAGTAAGATGGAATTTTGACAGAAAGCAGAAATCTGAGGCAGGCTAATAAGAAAAAAATTGATCTGAAATTTAAGATGAGAATGTATGATTCTACTATTACAAGTGGTGTTCAGAGCTGAAGCATTTGCTAACAGTGCATTTCAAAAGGTTTAGTGGTTTAAACTTTTTCTTATGCCAAAAAAATCCTCTCTACTCAGGACAATGCAGACACTTGTAGATTTCTCTACAAACTGGAACCTGATAATGCATCTCATTGGGAAAATCATTGCAATGCTGTGGAAAATGAATGTGAATAAGTGTTGTTGTATTACATATTAATTACTGTTTATTATATTATGCTTAGACTAACGGCCAGTGGACTCACTAGAATGTTAAACAGGTGATCATGAACTAAAACTTGGCAAATTTGAATTAGACTTTTAACTCTTATTAAATTTTCTTGAGCTTTTCTGAAGAGACTCTTAATCAAAATACTGCAATTACCTTATGATCTAAACATCCAAAATATTATTGAACGTAACAACTCTTCCAGAGAGAAAAGTTAATGAATTTTCAGCCAACATCAACCAAGAACCTAAATCTTTGCCATGATTAGTCACTTGTATCATCTTTCTTCAAGCAAATTATTGGAAGCCGTTTGTTTTCAAAGCTTGCATTAGCTGGAAATATTTGAGAAAATTGGGATTTCAAGGCTGAATACTGCAAGCATAGATGAAATTTTATTGGCATGGAATAACTTAATTGGCATGAGAAATTATACTGAAATGAAGTTTCGTAGGAAGGCAACATGAATGTCAGTCCTAATGGGCAATACCTATAATTTAAGTAGAAAGAATATATTTTATAAGTATAAAAATCTTACTATTTTAGATGAAATTAATATAGGAATAAAGATAGTGTATGTTTGGAAAATCAAAATCTAAATTACTTGCAAGAAGACCACAAAGGCTATTTTTTGTTGAAAGTAGGTTAACTTTAATGTAATAGTTAAAATTCCTCTGGAATTTGTGGAATAGTTTAGCGGGTCAAAACCCAAAGATGCATAAACTTTTATGGAGACTGAGGACATCAGCCTCCTTTTAAAATGGTGATGGTGATCTCATTTCCTATGCAACTAAGTCATAAGATGCATCCATTATGTTTTCATTTAAACAAAGGTGCAAAGTTTTCTGGCTAGAAGTAGCAGTATGGATGATTGCAATCAAGAGTAATGAATTTCTTGATTTACACATAATCAATATAAAGTTTTTAGAAGTTATCCTCAGTTATCAGTTCCTAGGATGTATGTTACTTTTATAAATACATTTTTTAATTTTTATGGAAGGATAAAAGATTCAATTCTTTAGTAAAGCTGCTGAAATACTGTCATCTGTGAGTGGTGAGGCATGAATAACTGTGTGAAACTACAGGAGGGAAGCATTTGCCTTTTTTTTCCTCTCTTGCCTGCTTTATGGTTTGTAAATGATAAATGAAATTTACTGGCAATACCCTGCAGTAATATTTCAAATTATGTTACAGAATACATTGTGAAAAGTCTTGAGTTATAGCAGAACCAAAGAAAAAGGCCCTGATTTTTTCCTTTCTGGAAAAGTGTGCTGTATTAGAACATTCGTCACCCAGTTTCAATATTACAGGATGCCACAATGCATCAACTTCCATGGGCTGCAATATTTTATTTAATTTAAATAACTTTATGCCCACTATTAATATTGAGACTTAGGAATTAAGTGAAGTTAAATGTGACTTTTATAGTGTGACTCTGGGTAGTGGTGGGTGCCCCACCAGCCGTCAAAGCAAGGCAGGAGAGTGGAGCTGGAGTGGCACATCCCTGTGGCATTCTTGTGTAGACCACTCTCCTAACAGCAAACCCCCCTTGCCCCCTCCCGTGATAGAAAATTGTCATGGACACATTTTTATGATGTTTCATTTGTTAATGTCATTGAATGATGAAAACCAAGATGAAAAAGACATTACCCTAAACCAGGGCCGTGGATAGTGTCGAACAGTGTCCTTTCAGCCCTTTGAAGCAGGATCCTTTTGTTGGCTCGGGTGAGTGGCGGCTCTTTAACATTCTGAACCTGCTGTGGCTGCTGGGGCAGTTCATCACCAAAGAATAGAAAAGGGCCCCTGGCATATCAAATTAAAAAAAAAAAAAAAAGTGATGGAGGAAAGGAGGACAGAGAAAGGCAAGTGTCCAGCACACAGACGGTGCTTTGTGCTTGCAGGGTTTCATGAGTCTGCCGTTAGGTATATTTCATAATGTGAAAAGACAGACCAATTTTGGCCCCCTCGCCTGGTGGGATCAGTGCTGTCACTGCCATTTATTTTCAATCCCCCATGATTTCTGTATTGCCAACAACCCTTTTTGCATAAAAATGAACCATAAAGGCAGTCAAAACACCTGCTTTACTGACAGCCCCGATTAAAGCTTTGATTTATCCTTCAAAGTGTGAGCTGATCTGCTGTTCCTGGGGCCTGGCACTGGTGTGTAATTCATCGGGGGCTGAAGGTCTCCTTTCTGTCTCCTCAGCTTCAGCTGTGGGCGCCTTTTGTACCTGCTTGAGAGCTGGGCTAACTCTGAGAACACCCATCCCAGCTGGAGGCTGGGATTTTTCCATCCCTACTTGGTGCATTTTATTAAGTGACAGTAAATTACAGGACTAATTGGAGAGGCCCCCAAATGCAGGACTGCTTGGCTCTGAGGAGCAGCTATTCCAGATGGATAGGAGTAGTGTCGGTTACTCCCACTTCATGCTTTCCCATCACTGAAAAGATTGACATTTGACGTGGAAACTTTAGGTCATGTGGGAACCCCTTCTTTATAGTCAAGTTTTGTTCTGTGGTCTCAGACTTTCGTTTTAGGAACTGCAGTGGCAGGGCTGTTCACAGTGAACTCTCCAGGCTGAAAAACAGCACAGCATGTGGGAGTGAGCCTTTCAAGCTCTTTTGGGGCTACTGGGTGGGAAAGTTAAAAAGCTTTATCACTGTAAGTGTAAAAATAGATATTTCTTAAGCCTACTGGAAGGTTAAATTGGGTCAGAGTTTTTTAAAAAAAGCTGGCTTGTATCCCGTGTATGAATCCCTCCCTGCCCCCGCACCCAAAATAAAAGCAAACAAAAAATCAAACCTCAGCCTTTAAAATACTTAAGACAGAATTGCCTTGTGAGTATATTTGACTTATGCACCATCATTGATCCATTAAACCACTAAGCTGTTGTAGACATAGAGCATGGTATAAAAGCAGGCTGAGCAAATCATCCCATGTGGATCAATATGCAGAAATTTCCCAAAGTGAGATTTCTTTTATTTGAAATGTACTTTTTCACTGAAATAAGAACATTCTGAGGAAAAAAAAATCTGTGTATTATTATTTAATAATAATAATAATAATAAAACTGAACAGGAGTAAACAGTAAACATTCCAACTCTTTGTTCTGAAACAAGACTAGGTTTTGAAATGTTGCTTAAGTCAACACATAACCTAACAGAGTATATATGCAATGTGAAGTTTCGTTAGGATCAAAACAATTTTTCATTTGTACATTGGAAAAAAGGAAATATCAGGAGAGACTGAAAACGTCCTGTGAAATTAAGCCAAATCCTTAATAATAATTTCCTGTTTAAAAAAAAAAATAAATTTTATACCTGGATTTCTGGGAACTGGAACATTAATTTAAAAATAGCTTTACTAAAAATTCTTTAAATAATAGAAAGAAATGTAAAATTTACATTTGCAGTTGAGATAGCACTTGTCATAAGTCTAAATTGCAGACAGTTTTCCTGACTGTTTGGAATGTAAAGTAATGGGATAGTTAAATTTGTGCTGTAAAGTTGAGCAGATCTGAACTTTGGCACCACAAGAGCTGTGGTGAAGTTGCAGAAGCCCAGAGCACCAGGCACCTCTGTGTTCAGGTGTGAGATAGGCATGAGTTTGTCCTTATCCGGATGATTTCCTTGCACAGGAGGGAGGCATGGACATAAGGCAGGCAGGATCCAACCAGCCTCAGCTGAATGTTGGCAGCACATGTGCTAAGAAGGTCTTGAGCTGTCTATTTAACCCCAAAAGTCTGGTTTGGGATCTCTAGGTGTTTGGAAATATGATTAAGGTAATCTCAATGCGTAAAAATAGAGAGCTTTGCAAAAGCAGCCACATCTAAGGCCTGCAATAACATCTAGATGGATGTGGAGTTGTACAGAGCCATCAGAGAACAAAGCTGCAGCAGATATTAGTGTTAAAGAAACTTCATCTGGTGGCAGTGGGAAGGAAAGGCACTAAAACATCTGCTTATTCTTTGTCCATCACTGCCTTTCTCAGTCTTCGCTTATTCACCCCACACAATTTCCCTGTTTAGGCTAGCATGTATTTTACAACCCTACATACAATAAATGTAATTCTTGATTTTAAGGATGGAAAATCTCTTGCATCTGGTATTCTTTTAAACAGAGCAAAACCTCTTTAAGAAAATCTGAAACAATTCATGACAAAATTAAAATTCCTGAATAATTTTGATGAAATAAATACTGCTTTTTGTTGGAAGAAAAAAAGAGGCAAAGGTCAGAAATAGAGACAGGCAAACTAATTTTGCTTTGTTTGTACAATGGAGGAGACATTTTGCATGAAAATGGTCAGTCCTGATTTTTGCCTAGTGCATATGAGCTTATCAGTCTTGACATTAGTTTTAGTTCCTGCTGGAGGGAAAACTTTTCAGTCAGCTATGACTAGCTAATGCAGATTTGAAGAACTGTCACAGATATTATGAAATGCTAATTTTTTTAATTTGCACAGATATAAGAATTTTTTCATGTCTTTCTCCTCCGTACCTGTGCCTGTCCCATACAACCCTTCACACTGACTGTTGTTTGCTCCCTTTGACATATTTTGCCTCTGTAAATGAGAATTAAGTACCTTTCTCCTAGACTTTCATTTCCATGTACTTTCTTTCTTGTATTTAATGTATAAGCTATATATGTATATACACACCACATAAATGTGTATACATATACATTGTATTGTATGGTACAGTTAAGATTAGACTGAAAATATGTCTCACAAAGCCTGTAAAACTCCAATTCACACAGGAACAAGTCTCTCTTAAGAGATTCAGGGATGTTTAAGATATTGCAAAACTGTGCCTGTGAGAATGTCAGTTCCTCTTTTGTTCATTGTCTATATCAAATTCAGTGCTGCACCCGAAAAAATAACACTGTATCCTAGTTAAGCATTCCTAGTGGAGATAAAGATTAATTATGCAGGTTAAAACCTGAGTCCACCACTCCTGTGTTGCTCTGCACTGGTGTTGACATATAATGGCATGTCCTGATGGAGACTTGAGGGAGCATGAGAGATGGAGCAGTGGCTGTTGTGAGGCAGAGAAAACACACTGGAAAAGGCCTCAGGCAGAAATTCTTACTCCATAGTCTCAGTAATGACAGGAGTTAGATTATTTAAAGCAGCTTTATCCACAGCCTAAATCTCAAACTTTTGAATTTTCAGCATCAGAGGTGCAACAGCTTAATTTTCAGCATTAAATGTCTTCTGAAGAGAAGGCATGAATAATTTTAATCAGCACATTACTGTCCTCTACATGTGTTTGTTGATGCACACATCCTCTCATGACCTACTCCCTACACTCTACTTATAATCTAAAACAACTTCTAAAAATGTCAGCCTTGGATTTGGAGTTGTTTATTCTGCCTGGCCCTAAGTACCATTTCCCAAATGAATCCAGCCTCAACTTAATCCTTATCGTGAATACAGTTTCTCCAGCGAGGACATGAACATTGCTCCCTGCTGCACCCAGAAGTTAGAAGGAAACAATCAGCATCTGACTGTAGTTTAACTGCACAACATTTAAATACTGTGTAACATAAAAGCTTCTCATTTACTTGACTGCTGTCTAAGTGATGTCGAAAAACTAGGCAAAATACTCAACTGACTTCTAGGGTCTTTCAGAAGAAAGAAATATTTTGGAGATACAGGACCAATGGTTCTGTATCTTTTCCTTGCTATGCTTTATCAAGCCTTCTTTCAGAATGTTTTAAAGACTGCTTTCCTTACTCATGTGTTACATATTAAAGGTTCTCACAATGGTGTTCTTTATAAAGAAATTGTAATGACTGCTATTAACTATATAGTAAAAAAAATGTAGATCTTAGTAAACTCTGTAAAACAAAATGAAGGAAAATTTTCAGAGGTAAATCTCCAAGCAGAGAGACTGGCAACCCTGAAAAAGATTTGCAGCCAAATCTCTTTAGATTGAGGTAAGCACAGGAGAAGGCACTCTCAGTGAAATTCTGGCAAATATCCACAGCTTAGCAGGGATTGAAAAAAAATACAAAAGAAAATAGAAAAGAAACTCATACCTGTTATTACAGATTTGTAAATACAGATTTTATAGACCAGTTTTGAGGTATTTTTCTGGCAAAATGATTAGCTTTACTTTTTGAGTAAGTTCCCCATTATAAAAAAACTGCTTTCTTCTACAAACCAGAGCAGCTTTATGAATTTTAAATCACCCATAGCACACATAGCAAACGTTGGATGTTAGGCACAACTGCTTTGAATAAAAAATTTACTTCTCTTTTTTGTCTTTAAAATGTTGCTTAGCCAAAAAGATATTTTAATAAATGCATAAAACATGTTCATCAAAATGCAAAATTAATAGAGTGCATATTTCCTTGCAGATACTTTTGTAATTGGTTTTGCCAAGGGTAGTTTAGTTCAGATCCATTCCCTGTTTGTTAACTGAGGGCCTACTCATTATATTTTATACAATTTCGCTGTATTTTCTATATCATGTATTATTCATACTGTAAAATTTTAATTTTAGCCTTATTACAGAATGGTTTTATTTATTACTATATGCAACCTAGACTCAAATGTAAAAGGACAAGAGTAACTTGCAGGAACAAGAAACCATGAACTTGACCTCTCAGGGATGTGTAATTTTCCAGCTGCTTGAGCTGGGCCAGAATAAAAAACTTTGCATACAAATACTGTGTTGCTCATGCTCATAAACATTCAGAAGCAAACTCTGGGTACCTGGGGTTTTGATGTTCAAGGCTCTGGCTTGGTTTCTTCATCCTTGTACAGTGTGCAGAGCTCCAGCCCTGCAGTGGGACCTAGGAGAGAGTCAGTCAGACTTCTCATAACACACTCAGGAGGAGCAATAGCTTCTGGGAATAGAATCCAGACCAATCTTGGCTAAATGTTGGCATTTAGGGATGCTGTACCTGTTCAGTAAGCCAGCCCTGGGAATATGACAAGCCAGAGAAATTTTGCTTATCAAACATGTGGAGGTCTAGAAACAAGGGGAAAAAAAAGAAACCAGGATTGTACAGCACAAGAGGCGCATCTCCTTGTCTAAATGAAAAAGATTTTTTTTTCTTAAGGGAGAAATAGCTAAAAATCCTGGAGGGGACTGTTTTCAAGTACAAACAGAAAGCTTAACAGACTGATAAGACTAATTTTCTCTTTTCTTATTGGAAATTCTCTCATGTTTCACAACTGTACCACATAATCTGTGCAACAATAACCCAGAGATCTGTTATAAAAGAGTTCATATATATGGCCAGAGTAGACTACTTTCTTTCCAGGAATTCTGATAGCTGCCAGTCAAAGTTACCTCAGGCAGTACCTTTCCTAGGACACAACCAGAGAGAAAAATGTATTCAAGCTGTAGGTCTGGAAGTCTCCTTTTACTGAGGAGTGGGCACTTACATTAAAATTATAGAATCAAAGAATCATGAATCATAGAATCATTAAGTTGGAAAGGACCTTAAAGATCATTTATTTCCAACCCCTTGCCATGGGTAGGCACAGCTTACATAGGCCAGGTTGCTCAAAATCTGAAATTCTCTAGCATCAGATGGACCCTGTAATTGGAAGCAGAGGAATTGGTGGAAATTAAGGTAACTGTAACAAGGCTTGAATTTATAAAGGTTAACTGTTTAGCTTTGGTTAATTTGAAATTATTTCCCTGCATATACATGAGGAGACTCACCTTTAATATTTTTGCTTTTAGAATCTTTCACTGACAGTTGCAGCCTAAAGCAGAAAAAGAACATTATAAAAATGTTTCAGAGCAACATGGCCTTCTGTCACACCATGATTTGAGTGTGCATGGCTCTAAGTTTTAAAGCTTGAAGGGAACAGCAGGACATCAATAACTCCTGCTCTCTAATTAAACACCGATGACTGCCTAGAATTTTGTTTTAAACAAAAATGTCTCTTTAATGTTTGCTGTAACAACAAATTGACAGCAAAGAAGTTGTGTTTGTTTCCCCAGTTGGTTCAGAACATGCCAATGAATTCAGTACAGGTTTATCAATTCCTTTGATGGTTTTGTTCATAGTCTTGAGAGACTTTATATTCATATATCCTCAGTAAGTTTCATATATCAAGGAACAAGGTACTGTGTGTTCTCTCTGCCTACAAATAGCTCATCTTCCTCTACATAGAACAGAAATGTAACTTGAGTTCAGTTTTTTAAGTCAAAAGACGTTTTGAAAGCCAAGGGCTCTTTAGGTTTTCTATACTTACATTTTGACATTTTATCTCCCTTACTACATAAATCTACTTTTAAATATATATAAATAAGCCACCTATCAATGCTTCAGGCTAGTTCATCTATCCTATTCTATCTCATTGTCTGCAGTCATTCTACAATTTGCTAAAGACCAGCCCAGACTCATAAGCAACACCAGGCTTGTTCATCTTTCAGATAGGTGATGTTTAATGAATGCTTATAATTAATTACACTGTTGATTACATGGGAGGGAATTGTCTGCATATTGAGAAGGTTGGATTAAAGGGGAAGTAATTCCTAGTCCCTCCCAAAATACAAAATAAAATCCAAGTCTGGGGGATGTGCTGTTACAAAAGTTGACCTTATGCAGGAATGTGACAGCTGTGTGTAGAGTTTAATGGCTTGCTCTTACATCCAATTACAGCATTCCCTTACAGCTGTATTTGGATATTGAGCATCCTTCTGTTCCCTTCAAGGATTAGAGACCATGGCTAACCTGACAACACTCCAGTATTAAGGGAGGAAGAGTGTCTGTTGGAACACCTGGCAGTACAGCTTCCTGGAAGAAGCACAGCTTTATTCTGTGTGTTTCTATACACAGTTGGTTTGGAGTAACATTAGAGGTAGATGTTTAAGTAAGAAGATACTGATCAGAGACCACAGAAAAATGATAATATTACAGTGGCAGAATAGAAGCTTTGGCATCACATAACAAGAAATTGAAATACCAATTAACTTCTTTGCACATGTCCAAATGTTATTTTGCCAATTATACCCCAAACAACAAGAATTTCTGTACCTTAAATTTAAAACAGGACCTTTGAAGGCAATGGAAAACTGCAGCATATCCCAGGGGGTTACTTATATAAGGTAGAACTTGTTTAAGGGTGTTTATTCTGGCCATGTCAAAGAGGATAAAAATATTTGAGATACTTTTCCCTATTCCTTAAAGATAATTTGATTAGAAAAAAGATACTAAAGAAAACATTCCTTATAACAAACATTTAGTTAGAAATCTAAGACTCTCTGGAGAGATTAATGCTTTTCTGGGACACTCTCTTTAATATTATCAAATCAAACTCAAGCAATTTTTCAGCACTCATACTTAGCTTTGAATAACAACTACTCCTGCTTATTATGTGAAAAGATCTGGTGTGTTTGAGAGTATGTCTTTTGCTTTAGGTTTCTTAGTTGGCCAAAATTAGCTATCTACTCCATAATACTAAAGTTGCACTTACCAAGAAGAAATAAACTCTCCCCATTGTAAGAACTCCTCATTACAATGTTTATTGCAGCTTCCATCCAAATTTTTAAGGCCTAACATTAAATTTCTTTTTTTGCACTTGGCTGCATCTTGCAAACTGTTAAAATAATCAGTGTTACACAACAAAATTATTGAATGGAAAGAGTTCACTGGCACAGGTTCTTGGATGTCAGAATACTTTGATGAGATGCTCATAAGAGACATTTAGACCTTACCTGGAATATGAGACAGGTGACATTAACTTGGCAGGGCCCTGTGCTATCTGGCACGAATTTCTTGAATCATTTTGTGACACTATGAAAAATGTATTTAAAGTATTGTTTTCCTGGAGAAAAAATAATAGCTCTTGATTCAAGGAACGGAGATAAAAAATAAAAACATCACCTGTGTGCTTTTTTGTGCTGGTGTTATTAGAATCATAACATACTTATGAAAATATAGCATTAATTCTTTCTTTTTTTTTTTTAAGAGCAGTATTTTTATTTGACATTGTAAACTTCTGTCTGACATGTGGATATGTGCCAGCCCAGAGGATATTTTTCCAGTAACACAGTGTTCTGAGTAAGTTATTCATGAACAGATGAGCAAGTTCCATGATCTTCCTGTTTGATTGAGAAAACAACTTCAGCAACTTACATTCTCCTTTAACTTTGTATTCCAAACATTGTCAGACTAACCAGAGATTGGAATGAACTTTCTGTCTATGGTAAATCCTAAACCA
This sequence comes from Irena cyanogastra, assembly GCA_013397155.1. NCBI lineage: Eukaryota > Metazoa > Chordata > Aves > Passeriformes > Irenidae > Irena > Irena cyanogastra. Next base: position 147,869 of record VWZV01017093.1, on the reverse strand, counting down.
AATCTGACATGACTTAAACATGTTTAGTGAACAAACACTTACTGAGGAAATGAACAAAAAGAAGAGAGAAGAAGAGATCATGCTGCGTGTTTTGCAAGAAAATCCTGAGGCATCAGGACCATGTCATTTCTTTTTTCCCTTTTCTATTTAGTAGGACTGGCATTTGCTGAATTGCTTAAGAAATGCATTTCAAAGGATGAGGAAAGTAAAAGCATATGAATGGTTAGTAGGCGACAGAAGGTAGCAAAACCAGCGGATACTGGAAAGATGACTTAGAGCCCCAAGGATGGGCATTCATACTCCTCAGACTCCTGTTTCCTGCTTTTAACTGCTGCTCTAAGGATGGAATAGTATACTAACTTAAACCTTCAATATAAGCTTTCATAGCGAGCAGGTCAGTTTCATATACCCACATTGAGTAATGTTTCTGGTCTTTTTTCTGTTCACTAGTGATGGAAAATAAATTTCACTGGTTGAAGCCCTTCTGTTTTATTTCAGGAAAGGGAATTTTGTTCCTTGGCACAGATAAGTCTACAGATCACCTTGAACAACAAATATATGTTAAGTTGTTTTTTTTTTGTTTTTTTTTTTTTCCCTCTCTCTGTATTCATTATTTTAAAGAAAATTAGGCTTGATTTTAACAGGCCTAAATAGAGTAAAATTTCAACTTTCAAAAACTATTTGTTTTCCCCATCTCTTCCCCTGCACAGGAAACTCTTATTATGTGGCTTAATCAGAAACATATTTCTGGGATGGGAATGCACAAGAGATAATTTTAGCCAGCTGAGGAACAGAGACAGACTTCTTTGGCAACCTACCATCTGATGAAACAACAAAGGTTCGGGCATGAATTATTCAAGACCATAGTCAAACTATTCAGGAGCTCTGATATGGGGCTTGAAGAAAACAAGCCTGGAATCAGTTTAGTGAATTTCTCCAACTTGGGTCTCTTGAGGCTTGATGAGTTCCCCACACGGGAGTAAGAGAGATGCACATTTTTGTGATCTTGGGAATGGGATGAGAGGCGATATTATCATTAATGATGTGCCAGCATTTTCACCAATAGTTCATATCTACAGGGAAGGTTGTATCACAGTTACATTGATTCTACGTACTTGCATCTACCATGAAAATGAAATTTGATTGATACACTGTCTATACTTTGAGTCAAGCATATAAAAGAGTATTGGTGCCTGGACATCCTTTGTGATGAGAAAAATACTCTTGTGTGTGCACATATGCCCATGAATCAGATTTTTCAGTGCAAATTCCAAGTTTCTAAGGAAAGCAAACAGTTTCTGTGCAAAACATTTTTTAAAATATATATTTAATGGTAAGGAAATGAGGAAATATCTCACTATAAAAATTAAACTATTAGATTTATAACTAATCCATGAAACTGTAAACTTTTCAGAGTTCTGGGATCAGCAGCTGAACGTACTTTCTCCACACAGAGCTACATGAAATCAGATATCTTTGCATGGTCTAGGTTAGAATGAACAGTTATAACTCAGTTATAAACCCGTCATTTGTATTAATATGTAGTAATAATTGTTTCACAAAATAAATAGCCATTTTATGAAAATATAATATAAAAAGTGTATCATCAGAGGGTAGAAACTTGGTATCAGTCATTTGAGCTGTAACTATGTCAACATGACAGAAAGAGGAAAAATTAAAGCCATATTTGATTTAGTTGCTACCTAAACTTTAAAAACAGTCCTAAAGTCATGTCAAGATTATCACAATCCCCCTGTAATTAGTAAGTCAGCCGTCATCTCAAAATGAGTAACTTTGCTGCATACAAAGATATTGTCTATCTGCAGTGATTTACCAATTCATAAATTATTTGCTAACAAATCTTTTAACCTTTCAAACAGTCCTGGGTTTGTTTTTTTCTTTTTTTTCTCCTTTTTTTTTATTTTTACAGATATTCCAAATCTCTACTTCTCCTATTAGCCTGTGCTTATTGGGCCAATAGCAAGAGAGAATCTTCAGTACACAAAACTGGGACATGAAAACTTAAAACAAGACTGAGACCTGTCTGATCTGAAGAGAAGTAGGTTTAAGCCAATTTAAATCACTTCAGGCAAAGAAGGTAAGAGCAATATTGCATCAAGATCTGAGGCACTGAGTTTCTTATTTTTTTTCTGTCTTGCTAGTGAACAAGGATAAAACATTGCTAAAATAACTATTTCAGAATGTTAATAGCCAAACAAATTTGGGTCATGATAAGCTCAGAAGAGGCTGAAAGAGGCAATTGTGGCCATATTTCTCTGAACAGACTCAACGTCTTTGTCCTTTGAGTGGTCTCAATTGCACTGCTGGAACTCCTGCCTTACCCTCATGCTACTGCTTATGTATGTCCATATTCAGTTTGATCTCAGATCTTCTCTTGAGATTTTCATGTGCATGTAAACATTTAGATACCCTGTAATGTAATTTTTTTAACAGTAATATGTGCTATTTATTAGCATTAATGTCAACAAGAATGGTCAGACCACTTATAAATGTGTTGCTTTAACACGTGGATGAGCTTAATATAAACCTCAATGGCATACAGTAGCTTCTTCAGAAACAGAGACAAGGCTATACTGCAGAGAGATTTTGACATTTCATGATGTTTTCTATGCTGAATCAGCTTCTATTGACAACAATTCCTGGGTGACTTAAAAGTCACTGTCCTCCAAAAAGTCAGTATGATTTGACCTATTCAGTCTCTTCTGAAAATTAAACATATTCTTCTAAGACACTCAGGCACTGGAGAAAGTATTCTATGCCTACTAATTTTACAGACAGTTTCATGGAAATTATAATTATATAGTGAAAAATTAATTACAACAACTGTGCTTTTATGTTAAAAAAAGATACTGTATTAAGACTGTTACTGGAAAATAGTACAGAATTTCATTAAAATATTTTGGCTTTGAATTAAAGGAGGGGATCAACAGTGTTCTAACTTTTAGCATTTAAAACAAATGAACGTTTACCCAGTTACTAATACATATAACAGCACTTTCATTTGAATACTTGATAGTGTCAAAAGTTGTAATTTTTGTACAGAGCACAGCAAAAAAAATTTCTCAGTTTCACAATTCGCAAACTCATTTTCACTTGTAAAACCAATATTAAAAACATTGACTGGGCTGATGTCCCTGTGTTCTAGGGTGACTTTATGATGCTTGTGTCTCCAATCATCTGTTCTGTTTACGCTGGATATTAAGACTGGTTTTGAGAGTGAAGGGGGGGAGAAGAAGCGCCACAATTTGTTTGCAGAAACTGCATTTGCTCCTCCACATTCCTTCTCACTGACTGTGCTGTCTGCAGCACAGACAGCAGGAGAGAGCTCTCTTTTGCTTTTAGTTAGGTTTTTTTAGTTAGCTGTGGCCAGAAGTTGTTTTGGAGCTGTTCAGCTATTGTTTAGTTTGGGAACACCAGGGTTATCATCCAGGGGCTCTCTAAGCTGCACTGTGGTGGGACACTGGACCCAAGCCCCAGAGAGACTGAGAGAAACCTGAGGCCACACTCATGAGAAGGACTTTCTCTGATCTACAGAAAGACATTCTGAATTTGCCATCTCTTCAGAACAATGAGAGGTTCCATTGTTTAATATTATTCATTTATTCATGTTTGTGAGTACTTGTTAAATAAACAGGTTTTTTTCACTTTTCTCCAAGGAAATCTGCTCTGAACCGATAGTGGGGAGAGGCTGCTTAAATTTGCTTTCTAGAGGGCCCTCATTTGGAGGTTTCCTCCCAAATTTGCCCTAAACCTGGACACCCTGTTAGTTAAAACCTTTTGTTTTCCTTTTTCCCAAGGGTGGATGACTTCAGCAAATAAAAAAATAGTTTGTTTATCTAAAGGAAAATTTTGTTATGAAATGTGTTATGAAATGGTTTTTCTTCTGTCTTTTTAACTTTAAATTTTCAAAGCTAGAAACATAATGAATTACCCACGCTTTTCCTTTTTTGGGGTTGTTTTGGTGCTTTGGTTTTTTTTTTTTTTTTGTTTTGTTTTGTTTTTGGTTTTTTTTGGGGTTTTTTTTGGTCTGGAGATGAGGAAATTAGAATTTCTGCTTGTTTCCTATTCTGATTTTGAAACTCCAGTAGTCATGATAGTTTCATAGCCTCTGGAAAATGTTAGTAGTTTTTCCATGAAATTTATGTTAGAACAAATTTAGCCTGAGGGAAGTTTTGAATATTGTAGCTACTTTAAGTACCTTGGGAACAGCTCCTCTATGGGATGTGTGCAAAACAGGTATAGAGTTACAGAAATGAGTCATGGATCTTTGAGTGGGGAAGCTCATATTGTGAAAGATATTGGCATGGAAAAACAAGCTGGAAATGCAAAGGAAGAAATTCTCTATGTAAGAGAAGTACAATTAAAAAAAAAACCTCAAGAACCCAAATTAGCTAATGTTCATTTTAGAAATAGAATCTTGAGAAATCATAGACTGAGAAGACAAAGTATATTGAAACCCTTATTTTCTCACTTTTGCTCATGTTCTCATCACAGCTTTTGTAATAACCCGCCTCAGACGATGAAAGCTCAAGTTCAAATAAAGCTTTCCAATTTATACCATACATTTATACCCCACTATTACAAAGCACAGTGTATTCACAGTGGCCATATTAATGAAAACTAAGTTTTGAGGGCACTGTGTCAAATCTTGAATGAAACTATACCACATCACGATACATTTAGGAAGTACATCACAGGCTACAGGAATCACAGAATCATAGAATGTTAAAAGTTAGAATTAACCTTAAATACATCTCCCAATAGACCAGATTGCTCAAAGCCCCATCCAATCTGACCTTGAACACTTCCAGGGGTAGGACAACTACAGCTTCTTTGGGCAAGCTGTTCCAGAATCTAACCACCTTCACAATAAATATTTCTTCCTAATATCCAGCCTAAATTTCCCCTTTCCCTTTGTACCCCTTATTTTACACTCTACTGAGTAGGTCCTCAAAGAGGCAAAAGTCTGATCTCCTGAAGTCCAGGGCAGTGAACTCACTGTGTGCACTCCTCAGTGCCCTGGGGATTTCCAACCTCACCATCTTATGGTCGCTGCAGCCAAGGCTGCCTTGGAGCACTACATTCCCCACCAGCTCCTCCTTGGTGCTGAGCACAAGGGAATGATAAGCACAATATTGCAAGAGAATGATGAACACAATAAGAATGATGTCAAAGCTCTATGTTCTTGACAGTGGATAAATTTCTGCTTGTTTAATTTTTGTTGTACTGAATAGTGCCTTGATGTAACTGTTCAAGAATTGTATGCTCCAGAGCTGCCTTGGCTATGAACATCTTCACATACATCTGCCAGTGCAAGCAAGTCACAAGGCTTACTACAGGCTAAACAAGGATGTCAGGAAGCAGGAAAATCTGCCATCAGCTTTTCCTTACATATTATCCTTTAAGCCATTTTAAAGGGCATCCCCCATTTTCTATAATTAGAGCCAAAGCAGCCTGAATTTTTTCATGTCCAGCTGAAATTCAGCCTTTCTGTATTGCATCAAGTGGTGGTTCATGTGTTCTCTTTCCAAATTGAAGGTAGCCATAGGCCTTAGTGCTTTACCTTCTTGTTTCTTACCCAATCTGCAGCAGCTGCTGAGCAGTGAGTCCCAGGGACTTTGTTGAGTAATACAGTAAAAGGGAGGGTTACTCTATATGGTTTATGCATTCCACATCTTAAATACTACATGAGCTACAACCAAATGAGTTTTATTATCTTTATTTTAATTACGTGCAATTAAATGTTCTATCAGAACTCCCTACAGTATTTCTTCAAATTATTCTTCCCAGTTAGTGTAATGACTTTACTGACTTTCTGGAGAGCAAAACTGAAAAATAAAGAACCTAAGCAAAATAACAAATAAATAAATAAGGTTAGTCTGAGATATAACGTTTTCTTGATGCATATCAAAAATAGGAATAAATTTTTAAATTAATCTTTTCATTAATTAATTAAAATTATTAAAAATTATTAAATTTCACTTCTTTTAGTGAAGAAATTATTGGCATAGACACCAGTGATAATGTCTGGACTCCATGTTGTTCTACTGAATGTAGAAATATTGTAACAAATAATGAAGGAAAGTTGATGTATTGATAGGTTTTTGTTTGAAGTTGCATCTCTGTGAATATCCTCAAGCTATCCTGACCCAATATAATAAGACTGAACTGAAGGAATTCCCTCACATAGGAATTTAATGTTAGTTTAACTAGGATCTCTGTAACTGACCAGAAGGTTGTCACTTACTGCATGTCAACAGAATGAGATAACAGGAGAGATGTAAAATGTGAACTAACTATAGGAAATATCTATAATCTAGATGAAGAATAAGGCTTCAGGTTTAAGCAAATGCTGCTCCTGTGACACAACAAGAACAAAGCATCTCCAGCATGTGGCACCTGCCCCTCTGTCCTTGACTGTGTAGGGAGAGAGAAAGCAGGACTGTCACCTTTTCACCAGGCACTTTACCTGAGTTCTCCGTGCCCCAAATCAACACACCAAAACTTTCATTTTTGTCCAAGGAATAAAGCACAAGCAGGGTGCTATGGCAGTGCTATCAAAGAGCTCCCACATCCTCCCTCCAAGCAACTTTATGCAAATCTGTGGCCAGGATATTATAATTTACCCTAAATTCTGAGCTTTTTTTACATGCTGAACCTGGTGGCATTTGGGAAAAATGCAATGTCATATTCATCCACTGTGCATTGATAGAAACTGATAGGCATGCATTAGTCTTGACAGCAAGCTGTGAATAACTGAAAGCTGTGTACAAAAAAGTTGGATCTTTGCCATAGATTAAATAGATACTGTGCATAGATTGATAGGTACAGATTTTCTTTTTGAGGAACAAAAAAGAACAACAAAAAGGTGGCTTACCCAAGAACCGTATGTGGGATGAATTGGTGACAGAAGCCAGCTTAAAGTAAAAAAATAAAACCCCAGCACACAACTTTGAAAGTTCCCATGTTTGTACATGCCAAATCCTGACGTCTTTCCCTTGAAAGGTTGATTCATTTTATAATACATCTCTTCACAGTGTCTCTGCACTTTTAGGAATACTGATGAGGCGTCTGAGAGTTAAAACAAAAGCAGTGGGGCTGCAAATATTTTTCAGATTATTTTTACTTGTGAGAGGGATGGATGGGATAATGCTATTAAAAAAAAAAAAAAGATAAAAAAAACCACCCACACAACTAAATCAGGTATAGAAACAAACAGCAATTTTGATTTTATAAAGACAAATTCTGATCTGGGTGAAATCAATGAATGAGAAAATGTGATGCTTTTCAAACACTGGCTTGTTCTCTGGGTGCAGTGGAACCTACAGAGGGAGAGGACAGTCCTCCCCTGAGCAATAACTGAACAAATATTTGATCCTGTTCGGCCATCTTCTTTTGAAGAGTGACATGCAAGGCACTCTACCCTTAAACTTGAAGGCGTCTTTTCTTCCAAAATGGCCAGAAACTTCTTTATCTCACTCCAGTTTTGTAAGTTGACATGATGACACAAGATTGTTCTCACTGTTCATATATTTATGTTTGATTTGTTACAGACAGCTTACTCCCACTACAAACCACTGCAAAGTCACACTGAGTTGAAATAGAGGCAAGCACTAACATCTCCCTGTCTTCTTTCATGTAGCTGATGGTGTAAGGGCACAAGCCAGCTGGGAGGTGGGAAATGTGACATGGTACTCTTGGCAGTGTATCCTCACTGGATCCTCACTTGGCAGGAAATGTGCCAAGCCAGCTTCTGTGCCAATTGATGCCCCCAAAAGTGAAATAAAAAGGAAGCGCATGAAAGGGTGTAGGGAACAAGTACAGGGCACACACACTTGGTTTGTGTCTGTTTGTGCTCTGGGTGGTTCTCTCCCTGTATGCATTGCATTTTCTGTCTCTTGTTTTCCAAGAGGGGATGGAGCAGCAAGTGCCAGAGCAAACATGCCATGTTCCTCTTTGTGTTTGTGGCACAGTGAACACGCCACATTGAAACAACACCCCCGAAAGCTCCCCGGGAGCTTTGTGTGTGCTGAGGAATGCTGCAGCTCTGAGCTGTGGAGGGGAAGGAACATAATCTACAGTGACTGGTCTGCAAACCATCTGTGGGACATTCCCTCATGGTCCTCAAGGAGCTAATTGATTGCATGACGTTACTTGCCTTTGTTTCTAACTGGGGGAAATAAAAGGAATGGAAAGAATAAAAATGTAAGGCATAAAAGCGGACTGACATCCAGAAAACATAAACACGTGCAGCACTAGAACACTGGGAAACATCCTCATTAAATTGTATTTTTATCCATTGTGGATTTGACCCATTATATTCATAATAGAGAGTGTGAAAATTTTATTTCCCAGATATGGGATTGCTGCAACTGCTCTGACATCATCCTAATCTAGATTTCTCAAGTGTTTTAAATAGTGACTTTAGCTTTGAGGAGCGCATGCATACATCTAGTGTGTTAACACCTGCAGCAAGCCTGCAGCTTGCCTGCAGCAACAGCCATGTTCCCCTAGGGAGGTTGTGATTTTGGGAGGGACTCCTTTTCTCTGGAAAGATCTCCTGGGTTAGAAATAATCTGGATTACTTCTATTAAGGATTTTGTCTCCCAGGTATAGCTGAGATGAAGTGTTAGTCATACCTAAGCAAAATCCATCAATAAGTTTGGGCTATGGGATGCACAGTTTTAATTTAATTGTACATTCTTTATTGAGTTTGTATTTGTAATTACAGCTCTAAATCTTAACAGACATAGTTTTGGTAACAAATAAATTTCTTTCGTGAAGAAAGTTCCCTAAGATATGCAAAAATAAGTACCTTATTCATTTGAAAATGAAGGATGTATAATGAAAGATAGTTAGTTTTTCTATTTCATCTTTATTATTATTTGTTCAATATTATATATTGAGATGTAATCTAACCCAAAAGCTGCTACAGAACTTCATTTCTTTTATATATTTTGTTTGTATTCAATTAGATATGTATGACAGCTAAAGGATTTGTAAGCAAAGTATTTCTTTCAGACAAAACACATATTTTAATTCAAGTTTGTAAGAAATAAAATTAAGTCAAGACTCAGATGACTATTCTAATTTTATTATTGTTTTTAATTAAGCCTGTGTAATCTTTTCTAGGTTTCCAAGGCTGAAGAGGTTAGTATTTTGTGACTTAAGACTCTTTATTAATACTGTTTCTAATAAAGGTCTAGGATTTACAGATCCGCCTAGTTTTGGACCATGAAGTGCTGTTTGTCTGAAATTGTGTTTGAACTCCATGGCATGTTGAATATGCAAAAGAGGTTTTTAATTGCTGTCCTCATTAGAAGTAAGTTCTTAATCTAAAAATAATATCATATTGCCAAGCTGAAACCTTGTCCTTAGTGACACATATGAGAAAGGGAATTTGTACTGAAACCCCAGACTACAGTGCTATGAGTTGTGTTAAGATCTTCAAGCAAATGGAAATAAAAGTTTAAAGATGGACTTACCCAAACTGAACCAGATTTAAGCATCTCTGACAGGTCAAAATCTCATTGTGTTTTCTAGATATCATTGTAATTTGAGAAAAATCAGTGCTGATACTGATCATGATGGACTTTGCAACACAGTAATGACAGCAAAGTAGCTTTCAAATTTACAAATGGCCCATGTTTGTATTATGTCACCTCAGAAATGTCAATACTGCTATGATCATTCCTCATAATGTGAAAAAAGCTACAGGAATTTATTTGCCTGAAGTTTATCTTAGGAAGTTATACTTATTTAGGATGTTGTAGATGTGGTACTGATTGCCTTTTTGTTGGAAGAATTAAGTAATACATATTGTCTTGAGACATGATGTGATGGGAGGAGGTATTTTTAAATTCTTTTTTCACACAGTCTTCTGATTTGATACTGTTTTGCTTTGGATTGTGAGCCTGTTGTTCTTGTAAAGATTGACAAGTAACTCTCTTGCTGCTTATTTTTGGTTAAAAAAAATAAAATTACTGGAACTGATTGAGTTTGTCACTGTCCTATTTTCCTAGTGCCAACATCTACAGGTGTCAAATGCATCCAAGCCACTGCTATAAATGACTGTGTAAAACTTGAGCCTAGGAGGAGTAGAGTTACTTGTGAAACACCAAACTTAATGTGGGACAACTGAGAAAACTTTTCTAGGTGACTGGAAAAACATGTCCTTAAGAAATTTAGTGGTGAATGAACTTTGTGCATGAATCTAACATTAAAAAGTTGGGGGAGGGGGGAAGCGACAAGTTTAAATTAGCTGTCTTGGAGAAAACCATACTTGTAGAAGTGAAATTAAACCCACTGGTGGAAGTGATGAACCACCAGGGCTGGTGGAGAGTAATTACTACACTTCCTTTCCCAGACAAGAACCAGAGCCTCACTGAGAGCCACGGAACGAATCCTTTGGTACTCATTACTGGGAGCAGCCTTCCTCCAGCGGCGTTCCCAGCCCCAGCTGCTTCCTGTCGGCTGCTTGCAGTGGGAACCAAGTGCCTTTGATCCCACCAACCCCTGTGCTGGCCTCCCACCACAGCTCTGGCTCTCTGTATTCCCTGCTTTCCTACACCACCCACGAGGGCTGGGATTCCTCCCACTTCCTCACAAGCCTGATACTTTAAGCCTTTCATGGTAGTGCAGCATCCACCTTCAATCACATAATTACCTTACTCTTTCCCCATCCTACCTGTTTTCTTTTCTTTCTTATTATCATTCAGCTCTTATTAGATGATAATTAAATAATCTTTCTTGCAATCCAAATGTCTGATGAAACAGTAGCCAGCCACAGCTGACAGTAATTGGTAAAGGGATAGCCTTCCTAATTGGAGTGGCTGAAGAAAAGCTTGGATAAATGAGAACAGTCTTCTCTACCAAACTGACATTGTGTCAGTTTGCAAGAAGCCTAGAAGTAGTTTATTTCTGCTGATGTTGGTAAATAGTTGATCAGGCCATGAAGCACAGGAGAACTAAATTTTCTGATCTGCAGAGACTGGAATAAAGGGTAAAAACCCCATCAACCTACTTATGCTATTACAGCTGAGGAAGCCCATGATGATCACTTCTTAATGACTTGTAGATCCTAGATGACTGGGGTGACATTTTACTTTTAGTGATGGCTTGTGACCGTTCATCTCTAGGGAAATAATGTTGGATGTGAGTATCATAAGAAATGCATATGGACCTCTTGCCCTTTATAAAAATAGAATACCTTTTGCATATCAAGATAAATTTTTTATTGCCTATATTAAAATATTTGGGAAGTAAAACAGGCCTTCTAGATATTTTCACATCAGGGATCTCAGCTCTGCTCAGTTCTTGGTATGTGAAATAAAGTATCCACACAATGTAATAACAATTCCACATTGCTATTTCCCCCCCTGGCATGCCTAACAATTAGTGTCCAATTTAACATTCTGCATCTATAAAGCTGTTGATGTCAACCAAGTTTGATCTTTTTTAAGTACTGGTTTCTCTGCTTCTTGTTCTACTCTACATAAAAACTCCAAAACACATTCATCTAATAAGCATCCTTGAATTATAAATATTTAGTGTTAAAAACCCAAAGGACTGAAGGTGAATCTTTCTGATAGATTATTTTTTTTGTATCAGCTTTAGTATTGTACACATCTTGATTATGCAGCTGTAGCCATATGGCCATTCCCAAGCACTTAGGATTATAATAATTATGGCACTTTTTGGGTATTTTGTTATGTGGAAATTTTATTATAAATAGGATATCTTTTCTTCTGCACAGAAGATGTATTTCTCCTTGGAATTGTGCTGGAGTATCACAGGAATCTCCAAGATGAGCTACATGAAAAAAGAGGTGTATTTGAAGGGTATGATTAGTTCTTGTGGGAGAGATGACAAATTCTTTCTGTTGTGTCTGTCTTTATAGTAATGGGAACACTGGTTTAGGACACTACACAAACAGCATTTGGGACAACTCCTAGCAAAACATCCAAGAGGGCTTCAGACTTCATAACTTGCAGTCTATCTCTCAAATTCACTGAGAAATCAAGATAAAAATTATTACAGGGAAACTTTTTTTTGGTACAGAAATATATTCATTTATGCATGTCTTTCCCTGTTAACGCTCTTCTTGCCCACTTGCCAAAGAGGGAATTTGACACCAACCAGCAGGGTCTTCTGTTTGCTGCCTGTGGCACTGGTAGCCAGCCTTGCCTTGTGCTTTGGTCTTCTGAGCAGCCAGTGGAGGAAGCCCTGTAAGCTTGAACTAATTCTGCTGAAGAATACACCTGATTCTCTGTGACAGCTTACAAGATACAGGGGGCAGATTCCCCAATTGTTCAGTGAGGGAGGGGAGTGGAAAATAACTCTGTCCAGCTGTCAGCCTCACTGGAACCATCTGAGAAACCTCGCAGATTGCTTCCCCTTTGTCCTTCTCTTACAGGGTTTCCCATGGGAAAAGGAAAATCTAGCCCAAAATCCATGGATAACTTTTTTTCCATTAACTTTGCTGGTTTTCATTATCTGGTAATTGATAATAAACACCTAATAAAAGTTTTTCACATTCTTTCACAATTTCTTTGCCAAAGCAGAAAAGAGCAGAAAACTTAATAGTGAAGGCATATGACATTGCAAGGGGATTTTTTTAATATATATAAACAAAGACTTCTTCCATATAAGGATAAGAAGATTAAATTTCTTTAATAGCTGGGGAAAGGCTTGCTTGCTTTAAATAACTATAGAAACTTCCTTTGTGGTGCAGCATTCCAGAGTGGGGCCACATAATCTCTTGGTGCATGTAAATTGCTGTGTGAATTATGTTCCAGTTATGAATTTAGAACTTAACTGTGACTGACTCTAAAGGGAGGAAAAACTCTCACTTCACACAGCTATGGAAGAATTACCAGGACCTTTAGCACTGGAACTTGACATGAGTATTGGCAATGTCAAGTACTTAGATTGTTCTCAAAACAAAATGCAGGAGAAGTGAAGTTTATTCAGCCTTTCCATGTGTCAGCCCACGTACATTGAAATATGATGGATTCCAAAGAGCAGTACCCCAAAAAACACTTCTGATTTCCTCTGCTGATCCTTCCTAAACATGAGGGGGTCTCAGGGATATGTGCCTGTTGATTAAGCTGGTGGCTGCTGTGTCTCTTTTTCCCCCAGGACACTGTGCACATATCCCACATCCTTCCAAAGGCTATGTCTGGAGGGATGGTTTATTACCCAGCAATTAGCAATTCATTAAAGTAATATCATAATAGCTGAGATAAATATTTTGATAGCCATTTCATTTCACATTTTTCATCTTTGTTTCTCGTCTGAGTGGTCAGAAGGTTTGATTGGGTCTTGTTTCTTTAGTAAGTACGTGTAAACAATTAATGCAGTTTTGGTGTGATACAGCCTTCAGCAGTGTGGAGTTAGTCTATGAAACTACACTAGCTGCAGCTTCTGAACACGTAGTTCCTAATACAACTTTGGAAAATAACTAAATTTAGAAATATGGAACCTAGAAAATAGCAGAAAATAGTTCTGAAGAAAATACCTCCTTCAAACGTATATCGAAAGCACATCTGTGTTTTCTCATACTTTGAAAATTATCATTCTGATGTTGCTGATGATGGGAAGAAATCTACTGTCTCTTCCCATTTAGAAGCACTGTGTTCTAAACCATCTGCTGTGTCCTCTATGCAGATCTACAAAACACTTGGAAAATGAGAAAATTGGAAAAATTGGACATGGACAGAGAAATCAGTAAGATTTTCAGCTAGAGCTGAAAAATGTAAAATCTTATTCAAAATATGACCTAAAATGAAAAAAATAAAGAAATTACTGTAGCTCACTAAATCTCTATTACAGTGAGATTTATGGCCTTACTATTTATGATAGTTAATTTTCTTATTTTAATATCTAAAAATATTATCTGTTCTATCATTAATGGTGATTTAACCCCTGTCTCAGTTTACTTGTGCAGCAGCTGACAGGAGGATTTTTATATCCATTTTTGGTGTCCATTATAAGATCCATTTAGACACCCATATGTGTGCTTATGAGCATTTTTGTAAGGCTTACTTTAAGTGGGTTTTACTGTGTGCATGTTGCAGGAGGCAGTGTATTGTGATTTCACTTAATTTCAGCTATAAAGAGGGGGAAAATGTGTATCATTAAGATTGCAACCACTTTGTAACTCTCACTCCTTTTCCCTGCAAGTGGGAAATAATCCCTTTCATTAACTGCAGCTCATAGAGTTTCAGTGTACTATATCATCTGACTGTAAACTCCAGATATCAATGGGATGGAATTCTATTCTAGATTCCTTTATCTCTGCCAAATGTTTGCCCCAAGTATAATTTCTCCCTAGGGTTTCTCTGTGTGGCTGGCTGCATACCATAAGTAATTTTACTGGATGTTTTTGAGACCTGTCCTGCTGAGTCAATCAAAGTTCTGCTTTGTCTTCAATGGAAGAAGGAACTAGTCCTAAATGAAAAAGGCTTTCCCCTGTTTGGAGACTTTTGCAGGATTACATTATCATTTTGTTCAGCTGAGCTCTGGCATATGCAGGTCACTTCAGGATATTTTCATGCTTGGGACCAGATGGAAAATGTCTTTTGCAATCAACAAAAAGATTCCATTGTTGACATTTCAAATTTTTTTTCTACAACTGTAACTGATTTGCTTTCTACAAAATTTAACAGTGTCCAGAAATGATTACAAACACTTTGCAATGAGATTACTTTCATGGCTCAGAGGATATGCAGTATCATAAAAATTTGTTTTATTTTGGTATATTTAGATTCAGCTTGCGCAGAATCTGTTCTGATACATTATTTGACTTCCATGTGGAATAACTTCATGGTTGTTCAGTCCACTAATGAACCTATCTGAAAAACCTAATCATATCCTGGTAATTGGATTTCTCTCACAAACTCTCCACTTCTTCACAAAATAATTAAGTTAGGTATCAAAAGGCTCTCATCCATGCAGGCAAAGAATAGAGGAGCAAAGGTGGGTGGGGGAGCCCCCCATGATCTGCCTCTTCCTGGGGCTGTGCCAGGAGAGTGGCTGGCCCCACAGCCTGGGGGCAAAGCCCATCCCAATGGTTCAAGGAAAGGCTTCCCCAAACCACTTTTGGGTGCTGCCTTAAAAGGGTGGTGAACGGGATGCAAGGGAAAACATCAGGGAGAGCTCATGAGGCACAGGTGTCTGGAGCCAGCACCTAGAGCAGCTCAGGGGCTGTATGCCAACTCGATTCCCAAAGTTACAGGAACTCCAATCTGTCCTTATGGAAAGAAAAATCCATCACAACCCAAGGGAAATAGCTGGTTGCTTTGCTGGACATCTCATCACATACTTGAACTGACATTAGGCTGACATGGGCCCAGGTAATAGAATTGACTCATGAATTTATTTAAAAAAAGGCGTGGGGGAGAATGGAGGGAATTTCAAACTCATACAGTGTTTTAAGGTTTGAATATGGTAATCTTTCTGAATTGGCAGCTTCTAAATCTTGAGAAACACACAGAGATTCTTATAAAGAGACTTCAGAAATCTTCCAGAAACAGGCAAAACAGTTGTTTTGACTCTGCAATTTTTTTTTTCTGACTGCAGTAGGAAAGTACCACTGGCTTCACTATTCTGCAACATATGCCCAAATTGGTTGTCTCATTTCCAGAGTGAAACAAATGTCTTTTGTTTATCGGAATCAGCTGTCTTCAGTTTCTAAAAAATAGCCAGTGTTTAGGTCTAAAATCAACAACAGTTTAAGGTCCTTATTGATCAAAATCTGGATATAAAGATAGACACTGTGTCAGGATTTACTCTTTACTTTAAAGAGTAGATAAAAATTTGAAGCAGATGCTCTCACTTGAGAGATCAGGGTATTAGTTTACATGTAAGAGATCCTCCTGTTCTATAACCCAGGTATGCATGTTTGAACTTTTTCAAGATTAGTCCCATGCCTTCCACTGTCAGTATATAGAAGAAATGAATACAGGACTTCCTTACATTCTTCTGCTTTCCAGAAGATAAATGAATCCAAAAAGACAAACTCATCTTCATGCTCAATGTACATAATTCATCTGTCCACAATTTAGCTAAACTCTGTAGTAGTGGCATAGTGTTTACTGAAACTGAAAAAAAAACCCAAAACCACCAAAACTCCCTCCAAAATCCTCTATGATTTTATTTTTAAAAGCCAGCTTTTTGTGAGGCTCAGCCATCAGGGCCAGGGCTGCAGGCTCCTTAAAAGCTCCCCAAAAGTGTTTTTCCCCACACAAAAAAGATCTCACTAAAACATTGTCTAATGATTTGAAAACAACTGGAAATTTGGCATAAAATTGATGTAGTACATGACTACATAAAAGGGTTTAAACACTTTTTTGTTATTGCTAAAGTTTCCAAGTTTTTATGAGAATTTTTCACAGCCACATGCCTCAGATGTGAGGTATTTCACAACAGGCTGCAAGTGAAGGATGATTCTTCTCTGAAGCATGGACAAGAGAGGGTGAGGAGCACAGAGCTGGTTTTTGGAAAAGCATGATGTGGCCAAGTCATTCCAGAAAACAGTGTCTTTGGAGCTTAGTAAAGGATTGGTAATTTGATTCTTTCTGGAGAGAAAGTGTCAGGGTTTCTTTGGTGATCGCTTAAATTTGTTTCTTGACTTGCTCTTGGATCATTGTGATGCTTCTCTTTGAAACTGGGCAGGTGATGTTGGCACAACAGTTCTGTGACTTGTCACATGTAATTCAGCTTGTTAGGAAGGGATAAATGTATCTACTTATATTGTCTGGTGATTTATATGGCCTGGGACATTTTTATGTTACCTTTTGAAGTTTGATTGCTCTTGAATTTTATTTATATTTACAACAAAGGAAACGTTTGAGTGTTATATATTCAGTTGTGCTATATTCCTGCTTATATTCTATGATGAAAGAACTGAGGAAATTGGAAGTTTGATTGTAATGTCAGTGAGATGTTTGCTCTGAATCAGCGAGTTACACACTTGTAGAAATGTATTTAGTGTTGATCTTTGGTATGTATTTAAGATTATAATCCTGAGATTAATTTTGGTGAGGAAAAACAGATTGGGCTGGGGGTTTAGTCATATGGTTGAAAATATAATTTTAATTATTTTTATTAATTTTTTTAAGGTGTGTTTATTCCTAAGGCTTTTCACTCAGGTGGCCCTCACATATGACTGAGAACAACACTGGCTACAGATTATGCCCAACAGCCAGAGAGGTAATAATGCTGCCTCTTTTTTTTGTTGTGTGAGTTTTGATCTACTCAGAGGAGAGTGCTTTAAGTTATGGAGGATTTGGAATCTCTAATGAAGGAAAAAAATCTGTTTTAGCTGTCCTCAGAAATTTACTTTAGAAGACAAAAGGGGTAACAGTGTCTTAATTTGTAGTCAAGATTATTTTGTCCCTCCCCAGATAAACTGTAAAATATTTATACAGCAGATTTCTGCTTTCTGTGGCAATAAATTTTCCATAAATATAAGAATGTTTACAGTTGTACACCACCTTGTCAGCAGTGGTCTCCAAGCTAGGATTAACCTGAGCTGGCACATCCAGGGGACACAGTGCTATGCCAAGAAGATATGAGCCTGATTTCTCAAAGCTCTGTAAAGCCTGAAGTAGCAATTACAGATTTTAAGTAGCAATAAACAGCTTGGGTGTTGTACAGCTCTGTGTCAGTGTGCCCAGATTCTGGTTTGTGGGATAGAACATCAGCCTTTTTGGAACATGTCATCCTGTGTAATGGCCTAGGGCTGGTATGTCCATCTCCTCTGATTATCTGCTGCAAACTAATCCCAGAGATGAAAAGCAGTCAACAGAACAGACAGGGATGCAACTTAAAAAGTTTCACATTAAGTTGAAAAATTAAAAAAAAACTTTTCCATCAAGGGGGGAATTAATTTAAATGCACAAATACTTTCTTTTGGTATTTTTTTAATTTGAAATTTTTTAGGTCTCAGTGTATTTGTATTTATTTACTCCCCCATTCCTTTCCAAGATGTGCCTCTCTTCTGGAAGCTTCCATTCCATTCCAGTCCTCTAAAAAATAGAAAAATATCAACAATTCAAGTATCATAATCTGTTGCTCAAGGCAGATGAAAAAGTAGAGCCACAGGCTTATTGTCCACTCTCTGCAACATATTAACAAAAAATTGTAGCATAAACATGCTGGAAGTTCCTTACATGTAGCTGGGTTAAAATGACACAGATCTCTAATTCTATCAAATTCAATTTTTTAAATATCAAATAAGAATATTTTTATAAAGGATAGAAAAGGGTAAATTGTAAATTTACATGGAGCATGTAAACAACGTAACACTTTCACCATTACCACTTAGATTTGCTTGTTTGGCAATAAAAATTTAATTCACAAACGTGTACATAATACTGGATTTGCAATATCTTCCTTAAATCCTTTTTTGATTTTGACCCAATTATGTGTCATGGAATAAGCGATTACTTAATGTGTAGTCTTTTTCAGACACTATTGCAGTAACTTTTACAGCTTTCATTTACGTAAGCTCTTATTTTGTGCCGTGTAATAACATTGAAATTTCCAAGTTTAAAAATGAGATTTTGCAGTAGTTTGTTCTTCCCTCTGGAAAAAAAAAAATGGGACTAGAAATTTGGACAAAATGTAATTAAAAATCATACTTTTTTATTTTTTTCCTTTTTAATCTAGGCAAAGGTTTTTTTTTAATCTTGAAGCAATAACATATAAAAGTGTGTGTACGTTTTGGGATGGTAAAGCTCCCTGCATAATGAATTACTGAGAGTCATTTCAGCTATGTGCTTTTCACCAACTAATTCTGGGTGCAATCGTTCCAGCTAGGTTATTGTTGCTAGATGAGCTGGACGGAGCTTGAGTCATCGTGGCTGTCAGATAAACTGCTTGAGGGAAAAAGGGCTTGAAGTGTGGAAGCAGAAGCACTATCATCACTCTGCAGCCTGCCTCCATGTTTTGACGTTGCTTTCAAATAATGTTGGATCACGTCCAGGAGCAAAACAGTACAACAGCTGGTCCCAATTACTCTAACTACAGTGTGTCTACAAGCACAAATGGCCAGTTTTCTAATTTGGCTCTCTGGCTTAATGAATTAGTTATTTAATAATTTGACAGGAATCCTAGTGTTGTGTTTGGCTGCTTGCTTCTGTTTAATCTCCTCGTTGTAGCTGTGTTCATACAGTCCTGCTGCAATCACTGGTTGCTATTGTAAGTTATGTAGATGAGAAAGCAAAATGCATTGGCAACACAAGGCGTGCAGTTGTTGTTATTTTACCTCAAAAGGCCTACAAGCTGAAAATCTATTACTTGATAAGTTTTTTACTAAGAAAAATTATCACTTAATACAGGAGGGATACAGAATTTTGACCATCTTTTTATTGTCTCAGAAATTTTAAATAAAAAAACTAACGCTTGAAAGACCCACATTCTACTTCCTCTTACACGTTCGTCTACTTCATGGGATATATTTCCAGAGGCTTCTAGAGAGCTGCAGAAAAATGTACCTGTATGAGCAGAAATAGGAGCTTACTCATGCAAGTGGTGTAGAATGATGCACAGCTCTCACAGAGGGATTAGGAAGCATCAGCGTCTGCACAAATGAGAAAAGATGCACATGGCATGAGCACACAACATAAACCTGCAAAGAAATGGTCCCAAATATACTGAAAATTAGAATATTCACCTATTTTCTCTCAACACTTTGCTTCTAATAAATCACCAAGAGGTTACAGTTACCAAGCAACCAAAACCTGTTAATTCGTAGTGCAAGATTATGAATTCCTGCTGACTGGTAAGGAGGAGTAGGAATTGAAGGATGCAGCTTGGGGAGAGTGAGGAAGAAAAACTGTTTTGAAATGAGATTTTTTTATGTGACACAGTGGTATCAAAGGAAGCAGCCAATTCACATTCCTTCTGCATTGTATTGCAATGAAAACATACTTGTTCAGGAAGGCCCCAGTGATTCTCTGACTACAAAAACTCTTGAGGGAATTGAAAGTGGGGTGGGGAGGGGTGTTTATCTGTACTTGCTCAGTGTCTTCTGCAGCCTGGGACTCTGGGTGGGTTCATGCTCCTCCAGAACCAGAAAGTGAGCAAAACAGAGCAGGGAAGGTAGAAGTCGTGTGATGGCTGAACAAGACTTTTACTGGAATAAGCTGGTTTGACACCATTTACTAACATGGGACTTTGCCTGTAAAGATTATCAAAATTCACTTGAACCTTAGGGATTTGGAGATGAAAGATGGAAATAGGTGGATAATATGATATCATGGCTTCATGACATGTAGTTCTTGTGTTGGAGTTCACAAAATGTCATTTGAATGATGAAACTTGAATTTAGTGTCTCTCCATTTTTGACATAATAGGCAAGATGTTGTGCAGTGTGAAAGACAGATTTGGTGCAAGCTATGAGCTGGAAGCCTGGAAAAGTCAATGGAAAACTGAAAAGTAACCACATTACAATCCAAAAACAACTGAGAACTGCAATAAGGAAGAAAATTATTTCATCAGCAACAATTTTTTTTTCTCTAAAGTAAGTGCAAAAATATAGTCTCTCTAAATATGCCATAATATTAGTAGTAGTAGTAATAATAGTAATAATAATAATAAACACTAAGCCAGCAGTAAAAATGAGCAATTATTCCCATAATAGAATTGGGACAATTTTTGTTCTTTATTTCCAATCTTACAAAAACAGGTGCAGATCATTTCAAATTCCTTTCAACTTTCTCTAGTGCTCAGTGGATAACAAATATTGACCACTTACCTGGAAATAACTAGAGATTATGGAGGTATTCAGGTCCGGGCTGGACTGGGGCTGTGGGTTAAGTGGTCTAGTGGAAGGTGTCCCTGCTGCAAGAGACTGAAGTAGTTCATGCCTTAAACATTGTTATGCAGGAGTTTTGCCCATTATACCAAAAACTACATAAAGGTATTAATCCATAGGATTCTATGTGTTTGGGGGGACTCTCACCACCAAGAAGACCAGCTGGAAAGGATCAACGGAACATCACTGGGATCCATGGATGGTGGTATTTTCTCCAACCTGTCTCTGTCACTATCTGCCCGCCCCCCTACCTATTTTATATTTATTTCTCTTCCTTTTTCTCTCTTTTTTTCTCTCTCTCTCCCTCTCATATTTACTATCAGATAAAACCCATTGTACTGATCTTGGCATATGGTCTCATTTGCATCTTAATTCAGGCAGAGGCATTTCTAATAATTTAAAAAACTGGACAGTAACACCTGTCCATGGCAGGGGGTTGGAACCAGATGATCTTTAAAGTCCCTTCTGACCTAAAACATTCTATGATTTATCTGTGAGTTGCGTTGGTTATGAGTCTTAACGTATGTTTTACCAATTATTTAAACTTATATTTTTAAGTGATTTGAGAGTCCTTACAGCAAGCTTGGCAGTGGGCAAGGCTTGTTAAAGGAAACAGCAGAAAATGCTAAGTGGAAACTTCACCTCATGTCTGTCAAAGACACCTGGAGTTTCCATGGCAGCAGGAGCACGGCAGGGTTAAAAAGGAAATGTGGCCTCAATGCAGTCTGCTGAGCTGCAGGAATAACCTCCCACAGCATGCAGCTGCTCAGAACTGGCAGTGGCTTCCCTTTAACCTGAGCTGGTGCACTCCTGGCAGGAAATGATCCCTGAGTGCTGCCCATAGAGACTGCAGCAATTGTTAGGTGAATGTAATGTCTATCAGGAGCATGTAACACATCCACACACCACAGACTGAGAGATCTGCTCCTCACGGCACAGGAAGATCACAATAGATATCTTCCTTGGTTCACATCTTTGGATAAGAATGCAAATTCTCTCATTTCCATTGTAATGATGTTATCACCAAAGATCTGTATAGAAAATATCTGACTTATAGCAATATCCATATAAATGAGATTTATCAGAGCCCTGAAACTAATATAGGAACTGTTGTTCTATTGACCCTATATTTCTGTGTAAACATTGAAAGACATTCAAGACTTATAAAAAGAAGGTAAAGTGATATAATTTCAGACTAACTGGCCTTAGGAACAAGACATAAAGTGCAATCTAAAGAATTCTATTGATGAGTCTCTGTATTCCTTTTGGGATAAAAGAAAACCCCATATGGAAGTGTCACAAAGCAGAAATATTTCTAGAGGAATTAAAATAATGAATTAGAGCTACACGCTGAGGAGCTGGAAACATTTGTTTAGGAAAGAGCATTTTTTTTTTCCCAAAGTTAACACATTGTTCCAGTAACTGTTTTCTTTCAGAATGGGACAAAAAATTATTTTGAACATGTGGACTTTATTGTGGTGGAAAAGTTAATTTTTATGCAGTGGTAATTGGGCCCCTTGTCACTGACTTCAAAGCAGGGTTTATTGACCACAGTGTGATCCAAAATGTGTTCAGATAATCTACATTTTTTATTTGACTAAGACACAAAAGCATTTTTCTTGTGTCTTTAGCATAAACATAAAATTGTCTTACATAAAGTGCCCTCTTTCAGTTTTACTAGCTCTTGCTTAAATGTATATTAAATAAAGCTGACTGTAAGAAAAAAATTATGAAACAGAGTATCATCCAGACATCAACACAAGAACATCTCACCATGATTATCCAGATAAGCA
This sequence comes from Irena cyanogastra, assembly GCA_013397155.1. Classification (NCBI taxonomy): domain Eukaryota; kingdom Metazoa; phylum Chordata; class Aves; order Passeriformes; family Irenidae; genus Irena; species Irena cyanogastra. Next base: position 125,231 of record VWZV01017093.1, on the reverse strand, counting down.
GTTTAAATTCAGTTGTTATTCCTATGATTCAATCCTACGTTGGCAATTCTTTGGGAAGGATTCAAATTAGGCTACAAGGATGTTATTGGAAAAGAAAGTTATCTGAATTTTAAAGACTTGCAATAATTTGTAATTATTACTCATAATTACAAAATATTTGTAATTACAGGAAAATTTCCAGTGGAAGGCATTGTTATATGTTCCACATATAATGAGTCTCTTGGTTCTCTATCATGTTTTCCTCTATGCTGAGGTCTAGAAGAAGTTAGAACACCTCAACCAGCACAAAACACCTATATTTAAGGAGGTAAGTTGCTCCTATATATATTAAAACCCTCCTTTTTAACAGATAGAGAGATAGATAGATAGATAGATAGATAGATAGATAGATAGCATAGCAAAGATTTGTTGCATACCAAAGTCTTTTCTCAGTCTCTTAACCCCCCATAAAAAACATAAGCAACTTTGACCTCCTGTGAGCTTAGATAAAGATAGTCCCCAAATTTGCAGAGGCAAACTGTGAAAAAAGAGATCATCTGTTGCTCTTCCAAGTGAAAAGAAACTGCTGGAAGAATCAGACAGTTGCTCTTATCATGAGTTTAAATATCTCGGAGCATCATCTCTCACCACAGTTTGGTCTTCTGCCATTTTATTTCAAAAGAAGAAGGCCAGTAAGATCTAGAGATATAACATAGCCCCACATCTGAATTTTCATCTCCTGAATGGTGTTTTCTGGTTTCTCCCAAAGTCATTATCATAACAATCTCATTTGAGAAGAACAAAAAATACCAACTGGAATGTGGTACTTTATCCAAATCGCCAAAGCAAAATACATTGGTTTTAGGAGTTCTGCTTTGCACTTATCTCTGTGCTAGCTTTGAGTTATCCCTTACTTTTGGAAGGAATTGTTTCCTGAAGATTGAGGTGACTGAGGGACACGGACCATGCTACGCAACCATAGCCAGTTTATTACACTAATCACCACTATTTATAGTTCTCTAACGAGGGTACAAAATTTTCCACTGGGACCCCTTTGCCTCTGTTCCCTTAGCAACACAATCTTTTTTGGTTATCAAGCCTCTGTTACATTCTTTTGTGCCAGCAATGTCCTCGTTGCATCTTCTCTGGTCAGAGTGACCAGATGTGATGTCTTCACTTTTGTTCTTGTCTTGAGTTTCTCTCTCCCACTTCCCACAGGCTTCCACTGCACCAGGGCCAGGAGGCCTGCAGTGATACCCAGCTCAGCTGCTGTAGCTGCCTGATCTTCCACAGGAGATTGTATGGTGAGGGCCTCCAGAGCTCATTAAATACAAGCATAATAAATGAAATCTTAATAATAATTGCTAATAAAGAGGTAACGTTAATTATCCCATCTGGAAAGATCAGAAAGACTTACTTGATACAGCCTTTAGATTTTATCATACGTTGCATAATACCCATTTTCAATTCTGTTACAACAAAATTGCCACCCATTCCATTATCTGCTGCCCAAATACCAGGAAAGAACAAGCCTCTCCATGTAATATTCATATCTATGCTAAGAGAAAGAAATTAAATACTGTTGCTGGGCTAGTAGCATCTTGGCTTCTAAAGGGATGATGAGGACACCACATTTGAAAATGCCATGTGTATGTTTCTGGGTGATTAGTGATACTTGTTGCAGCAGAGAGCCTCACAGCTCAGGAAAATTGGGGAAAAAACACAGCACATGATTTTTCTTTATCAATTCTACTAAATATGCAAGTCCAAACATTTCCTGCTTTTCTCCAAAGTGTATGTACTTTTCCCAAGACATAGCTTTGGAAGAGCAGCTAAATATCTTTTTACCTTAATAAAACTCTCCTAATTTCCTACTCTTCAATGTAACTATGAAAATTTGTCAATAATGTGCTTTTTTTGGTGTGCATACTTTTATATCAATATATTTACTATCACGTGCAGCAAGTCCAACAATGTTCAAGACTTACCAGGCCTCATGGAGCTGCTTGTTTATTCATCAGGATAAAATTAAAATATGATACTTCTAATACTTTTTCTCTGCTGTATCCTCTGGAACTTATTAGTTTTGTGTTTCTGAGGTATTTTTTTCATCCTGAAAAAAAGAGGTAGAGCTCTGACACTGCAGAAAAGTCCTGTGCTTTCATTCTAGCTAAATACATGCTATTTGTGAATAATTGGGTCAGTATGGCAGAGATCACTTTGTAACTCTGGCTTAGAAGATATGAACTATATATAAGAGAAGTTCTCAGGGCTTCAGTGGCACTTTAGGATATATGTCAGTGGTGGTGGTGGTGTGTGCATGGATGCTATTATTTTTTTAAATTGAGATGTCCAGAAAGTATGTTAATTTGCAATAATGGCTCAGAGAAAGAGTCTCTGAGTTCAGCTTTGACTGCAACCATTTCATAATTAATTTGTTATTGACTTGTTTCTGCTTTTCATCATCATGTCCACTATCTGTACATTTGAATGTCCAGAGAAGATATTACAGGCAATTCTGCTCAGTGAACCCTAGGTTTATCAGATAAAATTTTCCCACTACATTGTTACATGAAATGCAATATTATTTACAACATCTCTCCCTTGGAAACCATGAAAGGAAGAAAAAAAAATTGATCTGAGCAAAGATCTGAAAATAGCCATTATAGCTGGGACAGGGTATCCATAGGCAGTTGATTGCAACCAGTGAAAATTAAATTCTGTACATAATACAGGTTTAGAATTTGTACCTATGGATTTTTGCCAGACAGCAAGTTCCTTACAGCTTAGAATTGAAATTCTTCACGTTCCTTAAAATGTATTACTGCTTTAGAGCTGCTGCCTGACAACACAGGTTGAGACCCCAAATTATTTTATCTTCTTATTCTAATTCTTACTCCTGTAATCAAAGGAAAACAACATTTCACATAGTCTCTATGAACAGTCACATTTAAAAAAGCAAGCTGAAATATTAAACATTTGAATGTCAGATGCTCACAACAAATGCTTGTTTTCAGTCCAAAGATTAAAAAACATAAAAGGCCATGCCAAATTCAAGTAACTTTAAAAATATTTTAAAACATTCCACTAATAGAATGAGGCATTTGGTTTTAATTTTATGCATAACCAGATGTGTATTGAGCAAGACTGAATCCACTTAAATATATAAAAAAAGCAGCATTAGGTGTTTTGAGACAAAATTATGGAGCCCATGTAAATTTTTCTTTCAGTTCTGTATGCATAACATTTCAAGTCTATCTGTATAATTTGTAGCATATACCCTGGTTTTAATTTATCTAAACACAAGGTCTGTTTCATAAACATCAAAGATAATGAAAATGCCTTTTTAATTAATCTGTTGGAATCTACATGTTTATTCCACATTAACTTCCTTTATTTGTCAATCTCACACATGAGAAATGACCCCTCCTGTGCTGTCTCTGCTTAATGTCAAAGCTGTAGGGAATAATGTTTAGAACATCAGCTGCATTCTCTCACTGATGTCTGGCAATTAACGCTGCATCTGGAATCAGAAAACTTCAAAATGTCTTTCACTGCTACCTGTCTGGGTGGCAGGGAGGAAATGAAAATAAGTTTTTTATTCTTGTCACATCCAGTTGCAGGATTTAGTAGCAACACACCTTGTTCCAGTTACACGGAGTAAGATTATACCAAAGCTGCTGGTCTGTTTTCAGAGGAATTGTTACAACTCCTGAGAGAAATAGCTGGCAGTAATAGAATCTTAGTAGAAATGGATCTGTTAACAGCTAGGAAAAAAATTGCTGCAGCCAGATAGACCTGTGGTGTCACACTTAAAATTTCAAGCATGGTAGATAAAATTATGACTTAGAGGAGGGAAAATATATTGAAAAAAAGTTCTTCTAATGCAAAACTTGCCTCCTTGATATTTTCCCCTCTTATGCTTTTGCTGAGAGTTCCCATCATGTGGCTGTTAGACCAGGGAATGAGCTTCTCTTTCAAATCACTTTAGGCTCAAGCCTCAGTGTATTTTAGCTAATCCATGTAATGAGGTGGGAGGTAGAAGATTTCATACTTCCCTGCTACTGCTTGGCAGAAATCATTTTACCCACTTGGACCAAATCTGAAGAATTGAGGCATTGAGAAAAGCTAAAAAAGAAAAAAGAGGGTGCTTGAACGTCACTTGGATGAAGCACTTGAGTTTGTCGCTATCCAGATTATCAGGGAAATGTTGAATCTCTTTTCTCTTGTTGTTAAGACCCTTCTTTGGGTTTACATGAGTATTTTAGGTGTTAAAACAATACCTCTAATCCAAAAGAGATGTTGCTGTGGTGGTGATAGGTAATCTAGCATGCCTTTGGTAGGTCAAGAGATTGCCCACTCCTCCAGCTAAATCTTTTCAGTTTTAACTAGTGCTTGTTAAAAAAAAACCTGAAACCCCCCCCAAAGATTACATTTTTTTCTGCATATAATACTTAAACACAAAGAACACACTGCAATTATGTTGTTTTGGTAAAAGGAAAGGGAAGTAACACTTATCCCTTGTGCTCTTGAAAAATGTACATTGACATTTCCCAAAATACCTAGTTTTGCTTCATATGGAACCAAGCACACTGTGAAGGAAGGTATGGGCTAAATCCCAAACCACAGGTGAGTTCACTAGGATGAGTATAGAAATTTCTAGCTAGCAGACAGTGAGTCACTCTGATTGATGTGCCCACAGAGATGCAAACATAGAAAGCCAAGTGTTTGCTACCTCAAACCTTGAGCCAAAATGGATGTGCTGCCAGTCTGCCCACACCAGCTGTGGTATTGACTAAGTTATAGCCACAAACATGGAAGACCTGAGCTTCTGACACAACTGATGATCAACCTTTGTATCAAAGAAGTCTAGAAAAATAGGTATAGATATAGATTTGATATAGATATAGATATAGATGATTAGATATAGATATAGATGATATAGATATAGATATAGATTAGATATAGATATAGATATAGATATAGATATAGATATAGATATGGACAAGGAAATGGGGGCTAATTTTCAAAGAGATACTTGAATTTAGGTGGAATTCAAGAGGAAATCAGTAATATATGGCTGATATGTACAAGAGCACTGATGATTCTAGAGCCCAAAGCTGCTTCCATCTTTAAAAGTGCAGGCATTAATGGTTCTTCCAACAAAATATTAAATATCTTCATATCCAAGATTCTGGGTTTGGGCGAGGATGTTTGCTTTATCTTGTATTTGAAATGGTGCTTAGATTTGCCATAACATGATTTTAAAAAAAAAAACATTGAAATTGTGCAAGACCCATAGTTAAATGCAATACAAATGTTAAAGTGGAAAAAAAAAGTCAAAAAACCAGATGACCGATTTCTGGATCCCTAAGCAGCCCCAACTGCTGTTGTGCTGATAAAATATCCACACCCTGCTGAGTGGACATGAGCTATGTAAACAGATGTTCTTAAAGAGAAAAGGAAATGTTGAATAGCTGACTTATTTTGTTGCAGTTCTTCTCTGCCTGACAGTTAGGGGTTTAAAGGGTGGTTGCCATGACCAGCAAATCCAGCCAGGCTTTAAGTGCAGCTAAATCCAATAGAAACTCTCAAATTTACTCTTTTGCCCTCTAGACGGCTACAGGTCAATAGTTATTTTCTGAGTTATTTGGGGATAATCAGAAAAGCATGTGCAGATCTTAAAAGATTGAATTTATGTCTCTGGAACTGATTCAGGTAATTAAAAATATATATTCCCTTTTTGTTATTATTATTATTATTATTATTTAAAATGGGACTTTGGCAAATCTTGCTGACTTCTGAGGCACAAGGAAAAAACCAGGATATTTATTATTTAGTCAATCAATACTGCTGTACTTTTCTACAACTTTGTATTAATAAAATGTAGTGTTGCCTTATAAATATAACAGACACTGCCTTGCTTGCTTGCCAAACTAGGTTTTCCTTCAGTTTGAAAATAGACTCCATTTTTTTCTTGTAGAAATGCCTGCTTTTAGAGAAGGCAAACCAAGTTACGAACATGTTCAGTCTAAATAATTCAGAAATACAACAAGCCTTATCATAGGCAGCCCTTAAACATACTCCGGGAGGAAAGCCCCATTGAAATGCAATATCTCTCTGACCCTTACAGCAGAATTCAGTCGTGCCTTTTTTTTTTTTTTTTTTTTTTTTGTTTAACTAAGGGAGTCCTCTAAGTGGCTGCAGTATTGGAGCGTGTATTCATGCCGGCGCACAAAGCCGCTCAGGAGCGCATTTAGCCAGCTTAAAGTCTTGGGGAGGGCGAGGGGCAGACAAAGCCCAAGCTGCGCTTTGAATACAAATGCTGAAAACTTTGTCAGCGTTTTAAAATTAAGTTTCAACTATTCATATGTTAAGACTTCAGGGAGATGAATTAGGACAGCTGAGAAACTGATTACAGCCTCACGCTGCATTTTTTCACTTTGCTGTTCACATCGCCAAGCTGACATGGCCCCTTACTGAAATACTTCTATCTCGTGATACATGTATCAAAAACGAATAGATAGGATGGTTGATTTTGTGCCTTTCTTGTTCTGCCACATGCTTTTACTTTGAACCACATGTCATTAATAGAGCTAATGGGATTTTGGCACAGAACCAAAGGGGTGGGAGGGGAGAGGGGGTGGGGGGGAGACGGATGGGAGCGAGATGAACTACTGAGAGAAGCAGTGCTGCCTTTCTCTTCACTAAAGCAACGTCAGGTTTATCAGGCTTCCCTTTAGTCCTTCCTGACAGGACTGGAGGCACTTCTCTATACTTGTGTGTCTCATGCATTCATGAGCCTCTTTGACACTATTGCATCTTTTGTTAGAGCTGAAAATGCAGATCATTGCTCTACCCTTCCTTCAGCTGCCATATGGCATTGTGGAAAGGAGCCCACAAAGGAAGGAGAGGGAAATGGAAAAAAAAAAAAAAAAGGAGGAGGAG